>JBBDGP010000611.1:670000-672500 GCA_037952835.1 Lithobates septentrionalis | reverse complement strand
TATTACAGATGTCAGGAGGGGACAAACTGTTTGATAAATTGGCCTCTAATTGAAAATATATCATGTTAGCAGCGGTAGTCTAGATATGAAGGGTGGAAACGCTTGGTTTGATCTACAGCCTGGGATCTCCTGTCGCTAATAAAACTCACATTGAGCTGCTTAGAGACTTGATTAACAGGCAGATTTAAGAGTTACAAGACTCTCGGAACAGATTGTATTAATCAATAGCATATAGCCAGTCAGAGAGTGATGTTCTTTTTTTTTTCTGAAGGCATTTAATTCCCGATGGCTTTATGCTTTGTGCCAGTTAGGTTTTATCAAAGTGGTAAAATTATATACATTAGGAGGGCCATTTTTTATATCCCTTAACTAAAGGATGACATATATATATATATGTGTGAGAAGAGAGAGAGAGAGAGAGAGAGAGAGAGAGAGAGAGAGAGAAAGCAAAAAAGAGAGAGAGAGAAAGAAAGGAAGAGAGGGGAAAAAAGAGAGAAAGAAAAAACAAAGAAAACTCTAATTTATATATATAATATTATTCCCTGTAAAAAATATTCTATGTACAGTATTGTTTATTAGTTTTATATATATAAAAATATATATTGTTTATTGTGTGTAAGTGTATGTATATGTAGAGACAATAAACAATATATGGAGAAAGAAGGAGGAAATAGACATCCCCTTGACATGCCCTAAAACATCTCCTTGTACTATCAATATAGTTTATTAAAGGGAAAGTTGCAGCAACCACTGACACCATTCCAAGTACTGTGTATATATTTACATCTATAGATAGATAGATAGATATAGATAGATAGATAGATAGATAGATAGATAGATAGATAGATAGATAGATAGATAGATAGATAGATAGATAGATAGATAGATAGATTAGAAATATAAATATTATATTAGAAAAAAAATAAAAATGGGACATGCTTTTTTAGAGGGGGTGTTTTCATAATAAATAATATAGATACCCTTTAAAAAAAATATTCCATGCATTATTTATTATAACCCCAACCCCCCCCCCCCCCCCCCCCCCTTATAAAGAAACATGTCCTATTTTTCTCCTAACGTTGACTGTATGGAGAAGCCCTGTGTGTCATTGTTTAAAAAAAGAGGATGTATTTCCATTTAACTCCATGTCTTGGATATTACCGAGCTCAAACACCGCCCCATGTACACAAATAGTCATTGGTTATCCTAGAGGCAAATGCATTTCAGTCTAACACGTCAGAATTGGTGTTTCTCTCTAGGTTCAAAGTGAACTGGACAAGGGGACTTTAAGCATTTTTCTGGGTATTAAAAAGGTGACTTGCAGAATAGATATTAATATAAGGAGACGTGCACAGGACTACAAGATCCACTTTCACACTATACACCCCACCTAAATGACTATAGTATAAACCACTTCCTATCCTTAATAGACAACATGTATTATAAGTATACTGCAAAACCCTATACATAATACAAAACACAATAAACCTTTACGAACAGAAATTGCTTTGGAAAAAAACGTAATTAAGCAACCTTCACATTTACAGTATATTTACTGACACTCTCCAAGATGCTACAATGGTAGACCATGAAATTATACTATATTATAGATACAATCTTCAAAAATATGTTACAGAACATGAAAATAATGAGAACCTTAAAGGAAGGAATTAATGATTACATTATTTTCTATCAAAATGTCGCTACTGCTATATATTAATGCCAAGGGATGACAGAAGAACATTTAGCTTAATGGCTCCTATAAGTGTCCTACTATTTAGTTTAATGAATCCTATAAGTGTTTTACTATTTAGTTCAATGGATCCTATACAAGTGTTTTACTTGGTGAGAAAATAAAACTTTTTGACCTTGTTCTCTACTTTTACGCCCAAGTAGCCTTCTGCTACAGTAACACCTTTGGATGTATGCTTAGGCAATAAAAGTAATTTTATATGGCCCTAGAAACACAAAATTCAATGTGTAGATTGAATGATACAGTTAGGACCCTAGAGCACTCACCTTTACAGAATGTAACTGACACAGTCCAGCCCCTTGCCTAACCTCCATTAGTATGACGTCACTTGTATTCATTAACTCCCTCCCCTTATCATTTTTTTTTCTACTAAAACTTTTTTTTTTTCTTTCTCTTTTGGGAAGACACACAAAGCCTTAGTCTGCCCTAGGGAGAAATAGGACCACGATTCAAGGAAAGGCATTAGTTGCTGTTAATCCCAACGGTTGCTAATTGAGAGGTGTTTTTAAAAAAAAAAAGGGATGAAGGGGGGAAAACTGAAAAATTGCCTGGGAAATAGGACCGGATCATTTATTGCTGTGGAAGGCTATGTCATTATTTTAAAAGAGAAAAGGTAAGACAAAAGAGTAACCAAGGCTAAAAAGGATTGCAAGACTTAGGACTGGGTTTATAATTAAAACTTTATAATTAAAAGTTGTAAACTACTCTGTTTTTTTTTTTTTGCTTTTTCTTTTCTGAGTTAACTCA
>JBBDGP010000610.1:2732500-3171320 GCA_037952835.1 Lithobates septentrionalis | reverse complement strand
GCTGACCACATTGCTGTATTGCTGCCTGGACCAATGCTCTCCTTTGTGGACCACTACACTACTAATACCACAGGTAATCTTTTGTTTACCCTTTGTTCAGCAGAATGTATTTTGGGGTTTAATTGGTATGTACATGCTATGTGTTAGAAATATGAAGGGTCTTCAAAAGTGTGATAGGTAGTTAAAAAATTAGATGTGTAATTTACGCTCCTAGAATGCCTGAAGGTGGCTAGTTGGATGTTGGGCCTCTGTATGTGGCCAGGCTGTGTAAAAGTCTCGCACATGTGGTATAACCATACTCAGGAGGAGTAGCAGAATGTATTTTGGGGTGTAATTTTTACTATGTACATGCTATGTGTTAGTAATATCATCTAAATTGACAATTTTGTGTAAGAAAAAAAAATCATTTTTTTTCTATGTTTTCCAAAAACTTGTGGGGAAAAAAAGGACATGTTCAAAAGACTCATAATGCCTCATAGAATATATGTTGGAGTGTTTGCTTTCCAAAATGGGGTCATTTTGTTAGTGTTCACATTATCCATGGCCTTTAAAACTGTTAGGTATTCAGGAAATTAGATGTGTCATTTACTGTATGTAGCAATATAAATTTTGGCCCAAATTTATAAAGAAAAATTACCGTATTTATTGGCGTATAACACGCACCTTAATTTTAAGAGGGAAGCTTCAGGGGAAAAAACTTTTAAATAGAGAACTTTGAAGCAAAATAAGGGTCAGTGCCCATCAATGCAGCCTGATCAGTGCCCATCAATGCGGACTAATCAGTGCCCATCTGCAGCCTCACCATTGCCCATCAATGCAGACTAATCAGTGCCCATCTGTAGCCTCACCATTGCCCATCAATGCAGCCTGATCAGTGCCCATCTGCAGCCCCCACCATTGCCCATCAATGCAGACTAATCAGTGCCCATCTGTAGCCTCACCATTGCCCATCAATGCAGCCTGATCAGTGTCCATCTGCAGCCCCCACCATTGCCCATCATGCAGCCTGATCAGTGCATGGAAGTTAGAAACGCCAGATTACACAAAGCGGGGATCTCCCGTTTACTCAGCAGCCACTGTAATACGAAGTCCTGGGTCCTATGATAGACAGAACACTGGTCCAATGCCAGGACATGTGACGTCTATCATAGGAGCCGGTCCAGGAGGCAGGACTTCGTATTACAGCAGCCGCTGAGTAAACGGGAGATCCCTGCTCTATGCAATCTGGTGGTTCTCGCCACCCTTCCCCTCTGAGGCAGCCCAGGTAAAATATCGGCGTATAACACGCACACATGATTTGCCCTCTATTTTCAGGGGGAAAAGTGTGTGTTATATGCCGATAAATACGGTACTTATTTGCAAAATTATAAATATATAATTATACTTTTTTTTTCTTTTTTCGCTAATATCGCAAAAAAATATAAAACCCCAGTGGTGATTAAATACCACCAAACAAAAGCTCTATTTGAAAATTTTGTTTGGGTACAGTGTAGCATGACTGAGTAATTGTCTTTCAAAGTGTGAGAGCACTGAAAGCTGAAAATTGGTCTGGGCAGGAAGGGGATAAACGTGCCCTGTATTGAAGTGGTTAAAGTTGTTATTGTTCATGCTTATTGTTGCAAATTAATTCTGCATAAAATGTTTAATAGTGTCATTTCATGAGATAATTTACAAGGGTGTGTTTAGGGGTGGGGCAACTGGTGACGAGTAAGGCCTGGCTAGTAGCTCAGGACCAAAAATTTTGAGCCATGCCTTAGGGTAATAGACAACAGTTATACATCACAAAACAAGCCATATAAAAAGTTTTATAACCAGTGAGAACCACAAGCTGTGATCTGTGATCCCAGCTGTGGATCTCGGAACTGACAATTCAACAAAAGAATAGGTATCAAATTTCTGTCATCGTTTTTTATTACATATGGTCATTAGAATCTGCAGAGATATGTATGTGATAACACAGAAATTAACTAGACCATATCTTGTGGGAAAAAATGTTTTACTGTGTAAACCAAAAATCTGGGCTGAGCACTGTACACTTACATCCTGTTGCATGTGCAGAGTACAGTGACAGCAGTGTTTTGTATGTAATGGTGTATGCACAGTGCACCATTAACCTGATGACATTCCACTAGGCTCCCGGGGTTTCTTAGATGGGTGTGTGTATAGTTCTACATGTATTTAAAAAAATAAAAAAAGAGCAGTGGATGTACAAAGACCTCACTGCCTAGTTTACATCTAACAGAGAGACTAGTATGTAGATTGGGTTATGGTGAACAAGGTTTTTCAGTAATAAGCTGTAAACTGCAAATTCATGCTTTACGTTAAAATTCTTATCTCTGCTAAACACTATTTTTATCTAAATGGCTAGCAAAAATATTTGAGCAGCTTATTTATGACACAACTTGTGTAAATACATCTACCACCCAAGATCCCAGCACACCATGAATTCAGGATGGAGCCCTGTGGCTATGAGCAGGTATTATTTGTCCCTGTTATAATACTACTACTGCACAGCAAGTGGGTGCCCTAAAAAGAACCTGCAAATAGAGCCCCCTTCAGAAACCACCAGCCTGCTGCTTGTGAATACTAGTCTTCTTTATACCACACCACTCCAGGAGATGATGGTGAATATAATGTGCAGGGGGCGATTTTGTAGGGACTTGTATGTAGAAACTCCTTTTCTGAAATAAGGGGCTATTTGGTTTCCTTATTTATTTACTGCAGTACATGAGTAGTTAAATAAAGTCACAGATACGCAGGTTAAAAATATTAGAAACGATTACAAATGCTTATTTTCTGTGAGCATTTTTTACAAAAATATATCAATCTTATTTGTTTTGCCATCCAACGCTAGGCCTATGTTTCAGTGTTAAATGCATTTAGGGTTAAAAGCAGTACAGCAAGGTTCTTTTATCTTTACTGCATGGCGACTGCCAAATGATTTAATCCCTATTCACACCTGTGTGACATGTCACTCTTCAGCCTTTGCATGACAATGAACAACTAGAGGAACCCAGTTATTGTCTATAGGGCCTGTTCACACCATATTGCAATGAGCTTGCAATATGGAAAAGGATGTAAGCAGGGGCGGAACTACCACCATAGCGACCCATGCGGGTGCTATGGGGCCTGCAGCCGAGTGGGGCCCAGTGGGGATGAGAGCACCGCCGACACAGTCTCCCAGTCAGGGGAAGAGAGAGGAGAAGAGGCGAGCTCTCCGTATCAGCAGAGAGCTGAATTGCCTGATGTAATAGCTTTCATTAGAACTTCCAGTGTTCCCGGGGCTCACGTCGCATAGCTCCACCTCTTGGCCCGGCGCCTTTGATAGACAGAACGCTGATCCAATGCGGGACATGTGACGTCATCAAAGGCGTCGGGCCAAGAGGTGGGACTATGTGACGATGAGCCCCGGGAAGACGGGAAATTCAAATGAAAGCTATTACAGTGGACAATCCCGCTCTCTGCTGATCCGGGTGGCTTGCCTCTTCCTCTGCATAGGTGAGGCTGCATGGGGCACAGGTCACGCTGCATGGGGCACAGGTCACGCTGCATTGACACTAGGGCAGCTGTGGGGGGGGGGCTGTTTGCAGGGGGGCCCCATACATCATTTTGCTATGGGGCCCTGCTATTTCTAGTTACGCCCCTGGATGTAAGCCTTTCCTTGGGAGCAAATACAGCACAAAAATGGAAACTCACAAGTGTGAATCTAGCCTTAGTACTTATTGCTGTATTGGACTGTGGAAACATGGTAGATTCAGCTGGTCCAGTTATTGTGCGGTCATTGGTAATTATTTCAGTATTACAGGAGGACGGCCAAAGCTCCATTGGACATACTTCTCCTGTGGGCCACAGTTTACTTACACCCCGGACACACCGATTGCAACATTGAAATTGTGCTACTTCACCTGATGTAGCACGATTTCAAAGAAGCATGTCAGTGTTACTTCAGGTGCGACTTTGAAGACATCGCAGTGAGACACTGCGTCTGACAATTTAAAAAAAAAGGGGCAGACGGGACCATAAAAGACGCAGCAATCAAAAGAAGAGTGTGTATACAGCCTTAAATGTAATGTAATGCTGTTAAACACTGCACTACACTATACTCCCAATACACTGACATACTATACTCACACTACACTACCACTCTACACAGAGTCACAGTAACGCACTAACTAGCTAGTTGGTAACTGAGCCCTGCTTTATCTCCACTTCAACAACACACTGCAAAAGGTTCCTGTGGGAAGGAACCTTTTATACTGTGGGGTGGGACTATGAGCACTGAGCCATAATTGGGCAAAGTCATCATGACTTTGTCCAATCAGGGCTCTGACAGTGCTCTGTGCCCTCATTGGGCAAACCTTGCACCTGACCAGCAGTCAGGTACGTTGCTTCATCCAGTTAGGGCCCTAGAATGCACTGGGCAGCGGATTGTGGGGCGCTTGGCGGGTGATGCTGTGATTGGCCCACAGCTATCACATGGTAGTTGCGGCAATCCTAGCACCTTGTACAATGTAATTAGCTGTAGTCAATCACAGATCACAATAGTAATCACAGCTGTTATGAATTAAACCCATTCATGACCGTTCAAAGCATTGCTGTTACAGTGATAATCACTTTAACAGCCATCAAAAATCTTTTTAAAAAAATCCCTGATCACCCCTCCTGGGGTTGCATTGATACAATAGTGTGGTGGGGAGAAGTGTGTGGCTGGGGTGTCACTGTGCTGCCAAGCAAACCTTCTACCTCTTCATCATCAATCACCAGGCCAGTGTTATTCAAACTTTTTAAGTCAAGTCACCCTTTAGAATTGCTCACAATCGCAAGATATACCAGTCTGAGGGCTCGTTCACACCAGGAGGTGCATCTTAGTGTGCACACCCCCGCAAGTTGCGTGTGAAACATGCAAAAAAGTGTTAGCATGATTTTTAAACTGCGGTACTACAGTACCATGCATTTTAGAAGGCGCAAACGAAAATGAATTTAATAGATGTGTGAGGGTGTGATTAAGAACTAATGGCACCCCTTTGCCTCTGCAAAAAGCGGCGCTATTTTGCACGTGTTACCGCACTGCACTTGGTGTGAACAATCCCTAAAATGTAATCTGTGAGTTCAGTGGTCTGTAGGTTGTAAATCATCTCCCTCCAAATTCCCCCTCCTAGCACAAATCCCTAATACCACCACCCCCCCCCCTCAAAATCCCACCTTCTGGCACAACCCTCCACCAAAATGACCCTCCTAGCACCACAACCCCCTTTCCTTCCAACACAAATTCTGTTCCTACAGGAGTAGTGACAACAGCAGAAAGGAGTAGGGAGCCAGAAGGTGTGGGCTGTGCTCTTCCTCTTACCCCCTCCTGTACATTCCGAGTTGAGCGAACCTATGTTAACTCCTGCGATAGAGAAGGAATAGAGCACTGTTAAGTCCTGTGTACAGAGGAGGCAGATAGCTCAGGCCGCATCTCCTACTCTCTGTACTATTACCGGCACAACCGAAATCTGTGCAGGCCGCCCAACATGTCCTTAGCAACCAATGTCATCAGCAGTTGGTAGGACACAGGCGCATGGCCCACACAACAAAGAAGAATGGCGGCACATCCGGAAGTAAAATCAAAAGAATCAAGAGAACATGACAAACGTCAACCCAAAAAAGGTGATGAGTAAGCACGTTTGTGTGAAACACGTCCACTGGGCACTTTTTTGGATTTATGTTTGTCATGTTCTCTTGATTTTATGGACTTCTGGCTGCGAACCAGGCAGGCACCTGGACCTCTCCAGCAGCTCATCGGATCCTCACAGGTGGCTTTGAGCGGTGTGCACCCAGCTCTTTCTCTCATCCGATGGCCCATACAGCTTTCTGTTTTGTTGACAATATTAAGAGGAGGAGAGTGCCGAGGGGGAGGTGAGGGCTGAACCATCTTCCTTCTCTGTACGCAGGAGTTAACAATGCTCTCTCCCTCCTCTATCACAGGACTGTTGCTGCGGCCCCCTAGTTGAAAAACACTGCACCAGGCGGTGTGTGCAAAATGCAGGGCTGGTCAGGGAAAATCTCTTCCTGTCTGCCCATTGCTTTCTGTGCACAGTCTGTTTTTTTTGGGCAGCTGGACCTATATTAAGGTAGGGGCCTGGATCTGCAGCTCCAATAGCCCCCAAGTTAAATCTGCCCTGATGGATACTGAAATTAGTTAGTGATAGCACATGTTCTTTAAAGAATTTCCACATAAACACTTGCTAATCCTGTCAGCAGTTCAAGTATTATGCCCTCTTATAAACCATCATTTGAAAGGTGACAAGATAAATGACGTTTTCTGGCAGCCAAACTGTATGAATCAGCTGCTCGTTCTTATACTGACGTTTATTACTGGCAAAGGATAGTCGGATGATTGGCCAATTTTAGTGTACTGTTCGTTGCTTACACCGGATTAAATTCAGCTTCAGTTGCCTTGAACTTAGGTTTTAGAGTATAAATTGGTCATTTTATATTGTAAAAATGCATATTATACACTATTTTCCGCTCAGAGAAGCCATTTTTCCACCCTGCACTCAGCTTCTCCACTAGTGTAATGTCTGTTTTTTCAAAGAAAAGATAGCAGCTGGCTACAGATAACATGGCAAAATAAACTTGCTGAAAGTCTGTTCAATCCTGAAATTATCAATATGTTTATATCAATATCTTACATAAGGCAGGCTTGTGTTTAAGGTTGCATTGCCTTTTTAAATGGGAGATTTCTGAATGATGAACAGAAATTGCAGCCCTGACAGGATCAGAACAGCTGTCCACAGCTCAGAGAAACAAAAGCAATTTAGGATGTCTGAATACACTGTGCTGAGCTGTTGCATGCTTTGGAACAATGAAGGCCCACAGAGCAGTTTTACCAACTACAACAGATAAATGAGATCAAGCTCTCTGCTTAAAGTACTTTCATTCTACGTAAATCAACTTTTGTGCTGCAGTATGTTAGTCTTCCAGTTTTCCTGAACTGATATTGCTAGTTCTCCAAAGATTTTAGCTTTTAACAGGTAAAATACAGGTTCAAAGTATCTAAGGCCAAATTAAGACGTGCAGCAGCCCTTGCCGCCCCTCTGAAAAGCGATCACTTTTCAGAGACGTTTGACTCTGTTCTAACCCTGTAAATACCGTGCCACTGTGCTACCACTGCATGCATTACATGCATTTGTATGGCAGTTGCAGCACGGCTCCCTTCACTTAATGGGTCATGTTTAGTGTCAACACTGCCCGCTATACACTAGATGGGGTATCGTTTTTGCTGTGACGTGTACAACCCTGTCTTGCTGACGTTGCAGCTTAAAGCCTCGTACACACGGTATGATTTTGGCAGGGGGTTGTCTGTTGACAGACTGTTGTCCTAAAATCTTACCGTTAGCATGCTCATTTTGCCAATTGTTGTCCAACTTTCGGCCAACAAATGTTGGATGACAGGCTAGTAAATTTTCGGCGGACAATGGTTTGACGTCAGATTTTCGTAAGGTCAGTACACAAATCCGTCACACAAGTCGAAAGTACAAACACGCATGCTCTGAATCAATTATCAGAAGGGGACCCAAAGGGTGGCGCTCAAGAGCTGAAATTCCTCATAATACGTCACTACGTTTGTGTTTGTTGCATGACAATTGTGTACCCTTGCAAGACAAGATCCTGGCACACGCCCTTTTGACAAAAATCAGACTCTCGGTTGGCCAACAATCGTACCGTGTACGAGGCTTAAGGGGGATGGTCAGGGGGCAGTAAAAATGCAGCTTAACTGCCCATCCTTACCGCCCCCCGACAAAGTGTGAATGAGCCCTTAAAGCCCATTTGAAGTCTCATAACTTTTAACCTCTTTAAAATTCAATACCCCACATGATTTGCACTGCTCTCACACTGCAGTACTTTATACTGGCAGAGCTGAGTAACAATCACATCCCACAGACTTGTATTGCACAGAAAGAGAGGAGGAGAGGCGTGTCTGCCCAGGCCTCCTCCTGAGTGCTAATTACAGAGAGCGCTAGGTCTAAAGTTGGCCATACATGGATCAAAATTTCATTATTCAGCAGGGACCGACTGAGATTCAATCGATGTATGGGCAGGCTGAATGTACCCAAGTCGATCAACTGGGGTACAACCAGCTCATCGGATTTCATGCTATTACTGCCGGCGGCTATATCCACTAACAGATTTGGGAGGAAGATGGTGATTCTATCGACTCACCACTTGGCCCCCCTCTCTCGCTTCAGGGGATAACCCCAGATAGATGTTTTCCTCGTCCACAGTTATTTAAGCCCAAATCTAAGAGCTTTCCCCGTTGGGCAATAACCCCAATATTTGGGCATTTGTTAAACAAGTAACCAAAGTAGTGGAGGAGATGAATTCTTCAGGAGGTATTCCTGACAATTTGCCTCCACATTTGAGAAAGACACTGGCATCATTGCAAAACAACAAAGAGCTAATAATTAAACCAGCTGACAAAAGGTGGAAACCTTGTAGCAAATATGAACAAATGTGTCTATGCATTCTTCGAAATCATGAATGGTATAAGCCTATTTCAAAGACAGTCATTGAATCTTATTTTAGAGAGTATAAAAACATCATCACTAAGGCACTATCGAAAAATCTCATCGATAAACAGATCTGGTCTTATTTAAACATCCAGGAACCTAGAGTTCCGACCTTCTATGCTCTACCAAAGGTCCACAAATCTTGAACTAATCCTCCCAGCAGGCCAATCATTTCAGGCTGTGGATGTTTGACAGAAAAAGCTAGTAGCTTGATAGACGCCTATCTAAGTCCCCATGTCAAATCTTTGTTTTCCTTTGTTCAAGATACGATTGATCTTATTAAACTGATTGATGGCATTAGAGTCCCTAAAAACGCACGGCTTGTCACTATTGATGTGGAGTGTCTGTATAATGCTATCCCACATGATATGGGGTTAAAAGTTATATCTGAACAGCTACAGGAACATGGTCACATTGCTGACTCATATAATGAATTCATACTTGAACTGTTGAAATTTATCCTCACAAGGAACCTTTTCATGTTCGGCTCCTCCCACTACCTCCAGGTGCAGGGGGTTGCGATGGGGACTCGTTGTGCCCCATCGTATGCCAACCTGTACCTGGGAGGGGGGTGGGAGAGGAATCTTTTTGCAAGGGGTGACATTAAAAATATCTGGATCTTGTGATGATTTTCCATCGATACATAGATGATATTTTTCTGATATGGACTGGTTCTTTACAAGAACTCACTGAATTCATGACCATTATCAGTGAAAATATATACAATTTGAAGTTCACCATGTCCTGTGACCAAAAAACTGTTAGCTTTCTTGATATTCAAATATTTGTTGAACATGATGGCTCACTTGGTACTACTCTATATAGGAAACCATCAGCGAGTAATGCTTTACTGCATGCCTCAAGCTCCCACCCCAGATCTTTAATCAATAGTATCCCGTATAGCCAATACTTAAGACTGCAACGCAATTGCAGTAGAGATAGCGACTTCCAAGATGAATCAAATCTTCTTTATGGCCGACTAAGAGAAAGAGGCTATACTCATAGCATTCTAAAGAAAGCATTTAACAGAGCCAAGACCCACGTTAGAGATGCTTTGAGACTCAGTTTTGGTGTTTTTTTTATATATCAGACTGTTAGAATTATTACCGCATATACCAAGCAGCATAAACAAGTGAGACAAATCATTGCAAAGTATTGGCCACTTCTATTGGCAGATCCAATTGCCACTAAATATGTCGAGAAGCAACCCCAAATTACTTACAGACGTGCAGAGTCATTATCAAATTCCCTCACTATCCAATCAATTCCCAGGTACTTTTTCATGTGGTAAATGCGACAAATGTCACTTTATGCCCAATAACAACGAGGTAAGATTACCAAAAGGACAGATCTATTCAATTAGACACAGATTACTTGTCAAACTCAGGGCATTGTTTATCTCATGCAATGTACATGCCAATGCTTTTACGTAGGCAAAACAAAACGTCCGTTTCATAAGAGAATTAATGATCACATTGCTCTCATAAAAAAACGCAAAATAGAAACGCCAATTTAGTCGCCATGTAGGTCTTTTTCATGGTTTTAGTCTTAATACCATCAAATTTATGGCTCTTGAGCATATTCCCCCTGATGTTAGAGGAGGTAGTAACGATCAAAAATTGCTACAATTAGAATCACGTTGGATTTATTTACTCAAAGCCACAGTATATCCTGGAATAAACTATATGCTTAGCTATAAACCCTTTTTATAACCAACCAACTAATTGGTCTTTGCCGTCTCCTTGACCCCTGCTGCTCTTCAACTTTTATCCCCAACTCCCCCCCCCCCTTCCTCCCCCTTTCATTATTATTGTTGGAATTAATGTTGATTATCTCTAAATTCAAAGAAACATTCCTTTTTTGTAGAAATGTACACAAAAATCATTGGTGGTTTACATTTAATCATATCATACTAAAAATTAATTACTACACAACCTATGTATATTGTTATCTAATTCATGTATGTTTTCTCTCCCCTTTCTTTATGCTCCTACACGTATTCATGTATCATTGTAAGTGCATCTGCGTCTCCCTTTTCTATGGCTACGCATGTCCCCCCCCCCCCCCCCCCAGCGTCCTTCCATCTTGAGCTCTGTCTGTGGTTTGCCCCCTCGGTTTAGGGGTACACCCTGCTTGTCATGGCCCTTATGTGCATTTTTGAGTGACCGTATGGACGCCCAGGGTGCCGCTGCCCCACTAGCACGGCTCCCGATTCTCTGCACACTCGGCACGGGCGCTGCCTTGCTTTAGAAATTTTGCTTGTCTCACGACAAGCTGGTTTCTTGACTCCCACCACCAGAGGGACCCTTTCTGCTACTTCTCTGACCGAGTCTTAGTACTCGGCGGAGGCGAAAGGCGTCCTTTGTCATGGCAATGGCCGCGCATGCGTAGTGCAGCTATTACGTCCGCATCCGGTCCCATGGACCGGATGGACGGTATAAATAGCCATCACTAGCAGCATGGAGGCGCTGCAGGATTCGTGGGACCTATGCACACCAGTTTGTTCCATCAAGGTAACCATCCCAAGCTATTTTATCCAGATTATTTTTACCATCACAGAAGCTATCTGTAAATATTCCCTTTCCCCTTTTTCTATGGTGAAGACTGTTTGTTATACAGCGGGCTATTATTCATTCATTTTTTTGCCTTATGCTTTTTTCACCAGATATGCTCGCTTAGTGATCCATTATCTGTTGGTGTGTTGGCCCATAGCATCAAGCTAACTGCTACATCTGCCTTTGTAAGTTTCTTTTGATTATTATGCTGTATGCCCCTATTTCTAGGAGATCATTCCACCTCTTCCTCAGCCAGTAGGGGTTCGTACTGTTTTACTTTTCGTTTATAGTTGGTCTATTTTGCCGTCTATGATCACCTGTAGTACATGGGCAATTTGACGTAGCAGTTACCACTAGTCATCCTGGCAGTAGCAACCTGTCCCCTACCCATAGGAGATGCGGGTAAGCAGCGGTGCCCTACTCTTGGGAGACGCACTTGCATATATATTTCTGTATTATTTTGTTTATTGTCAATCACATGTATAGACCTTTGAACCACTCTAATCTATTCAATTGTCTACTTATTTCTTGTCAGAAGGCACTGTACCGTGCATGTGACCAGCATCCCCTGAAGAAGCCCGATATAGGGGCGAAACATTTAGGGAAGTCCATCTTGTATTGCTGTATCACTGTCAATGTACCAAATTGTACTTGCCATAATTTATTTCCTATTTGGTGTTTTTACTGGATGAATTTCTACTTTTCTATTTTTCAAATAAATACATTTTTTTATATATAATTGACAATTTCCTGTCTTTTGCACCTTAAAAATCCCACAATTCCTCCATCTACTATTCTTATTGTATGGGATGTGGTGCCAGTCATTATTGTGAGTATTCGTGTTCATAACTTCTTCCATTATATCCACTAACAGTAATTGTGTTCTGCTGATAGGGAAGGCTCCCCCACCATCAGAACACAAGGTGGAAGCAAACAAAATCAAGTCATTTATGGCAGGGCTACTGAATTAAAATTCATGGAGGTCCTATTGGTAACATTTTCTTCCTACAGAAGTCCGAATCTCATTTTTGTTCTATAACTCTTTACATCGGTGTCCTCAGTCCCCTCTTTCAAATCACAGCCCCCATTCTCACATCACAGGCCCCCCACATCACAGTTCACCCCATCACACATCATGGCTCCCCATATCACAGCTTCTCCTTCTCACACCACAGCTCCCTCTTCTAACATCACAGCCCCCCATATCACAGCTCCCCCTTCTCAAGTCAAGGCCCCCATATCACAGTTCACCCCTTTACACATCACAGCCCCCCATTTCACAGCTCCCTCTTCTCACATCACAGCCCCCCCCATATCACAGTACCCCCTTCTAACATCACAGCCCCCCATAATACAGCTCTCTCTTCTCACAGCACCCCCCTCTGAGATCGCAGCCCCCATATCACAGCTCCTCCTTCTCCCATCACAGCCCCCCCAAATCGTAGCCCTCCATATCACAGCTCCCCCTCTCACAGCTCCCCCCATGTCACAGCTCCCCCCTCTGACATTATAGCCCCCCATAATCTTTACAGTAAAATCTTAACACAGCATTGTAAATGGCAGGATGGGCTCCCCTTCTGTATGTACTCGCCTGCTGCCGCTGTTGAACTTCCAGCAGAGAGAAGGGCGGGAGGAATGGCAGGGTGGGCTCTTCTGTATGTTCTTGCCTGCCGCCGCAGATGTTGAACTTACAGCAGGGAAGAGTGTGAAAGGCATATAAAGTCTGCACTGAGGGCAGGGGCTGCCCAACGCTGCTTGTTAAAAAGCGAGTGACCCGCTTGTTCATATGAAAGCTTGGGCAGCTCCTGGTCCCCCTGCAGACCCTCCCCGCCTTCCACCCTGTTCACTGCTGTAAGTTCAACAACGGTGTCGGCAGGCGAGTACATACAGAAGAGGAGCCCATCCTGACATTCCTCCCACCCTCTACAATGCTAAGACTTTTAACAGCTGCAACAGTGGGGGGAGAGGAGTCCACTCGGGCTGCGGTGGTGGCAGTGGTGTGGCCATGGTCTGGACAGGACTGTCACTCGGTCTGTGTCCGGACCGTGGTCCACCATTTAGTGATATATGAACTGCTAAACTCTGGTGTCTATTGTATTGCCATGTTTAGACACCTTGCACAACTGCTGTAACAAGAAAGTAGAGGTCAAACTAGAAATGTGGTTGTTACTACAATGTGTATCTGACTGTATACCGGTATTTATTTCCGTGCCTTCAGAAAATTTGCACTGACAGTAGGCTGCCACTTCTGACATCTGCGTCCGAAAATACATTTTCTGACTCTTCTACTGATCTAAATGTCTCAAAATGTTCTAAATCACACAACCAGGGCAGATACCCAGATCAGGAGTTCTTGCTCCACTCTGACTTTAATTGCTGCATGCAAGTCAGAGTATTGAAGCCAGAGAATCACCATGACAACCAGACCTTTTGGCATTTAAAGCTGAAGTTTAGAAGTACATATTTTTACATAGTTGGACATTGGAGCTTGGATTAATGTATGTGCCATAGTTGTGGGATTCTCACAGAGACTAAAAATCCCTGTAGTAGGTACCACTACTTGCTGCTAACTTTCTGGGTCCCATGCCAAATGGCTGCCCTGCTGAACACAGGAGGTCGCTCATGGCACCATTTAGAGAACACTTTACATTTTCTCAAAGAATGAAAAGTGTTCCTTGATTGGAAGTGGTGGTGATTATGATGTCACCACCCCACTTCTTCACCTTGTACATTCAGATAACTTTTTGCATGAACTGAAAAAATGCAAAGGAGTCCCTGAATGGCGCTGATGTTAAATGAGTGTGTTCAGAATTCAGCAGGTCAGCCACTTGGCATGCGACCTGGAGTAGGGATGCTTACTACATTGATTTACAGCTTCCACTGGGATCCAACATGTAGGGCACATACATAATTACATTGGACCAATGCACCTACGGTTTGTAAAAATGTACATACCTAAATGTCAGCTTTAAAGAAGGTCAACTCTTGTTTCAATATTGGTTTTCTTTAACAGACCTAAAGTATTAGGTTATCTAAAGTGCTACATTAGGAGACAACTTTACCCAGGGCTCATACTCATAGAAATTCCTCAGTGCTTACATTCAGGCCCCTTTGAATACTATTTGCAAATACATCGCATTTAATATTTTTTTCAGCAAAAGAACAAAAAGCACAAAAAAGGACCATAGTAAGCACAAAAATAGGATTTTTTTTAACAGCTTACTTGTAAAAATCATTTTCTTGGAGTACATCATGGGACACAGAGCCTAAGTAATAACTTAATGGATATATAGGCACCTTCAGGTGATGGACACTGGTATACCCAATCCAGAAAGTTCACTCTCTATATAACCCCTCCTCCTATCAGGAGTACCTCAATTTTTGTAGCAAAGCAATATACTTAAACCCCAAAAGAGGGGAGGGACCTCTGTGTCCCGTGATGTACTCCAAGAAAAGGATTTTACAGGTAAGCTGTTATAAAAATCCTATTTTCTTTATTGTACATCATGGGACACAGAACCTAAGTAATAACTTAATGGGACATCCCATAGCAATGCTATTTGAGGGGAGGGAGAGACAACCCGCAGGGTACCCCCAGACTTGAGGACCTATACTGCTGCCTGCAGCACACTGTGCCCTCCTTACATCCACTTGATAAAACTTGGTGAATGTATGTACTGAAGACCAAGTTGCGGCCTTACAGATCTGAGCCATGGAGGCCTGGTGACGCACCGCCCTGGTAGAGTGCGCTTTGACTTGGAAAGGGGGAATCTTACCCCTTAAATTATAAGTCTGAACTTGCCGAATCTAGAGTGGATTTCAACGATGCCTGTCTTTTCTTAGGACGCTCTGGCAGACTAAATAAGACGTCCGAATCTGAGAAGTTGTCTTTAAATAGACTTTCACTGCTCTCACCACATCAAGACAATGTAGTGACTTTTCTTCCCTGGAACATGATTTTGGAAAAAACAATGGCAGGACAATATCTTGGTTCAGGTGAAAACCTGAGACCGCTTTTGTCAAAAAATCTGGACGAGGGCGTAACACCACTCTTTCTTACAAGAAAGAGCAGCCAATTCCTGAAACCCTCCTTGCTGAGGATATAGCAACCAAAAATACCAACTTCCTTGTCAGAAGTACTAAGGGAATATGTTGTATCGGTTCAAATGGCTGTTTTTGTAACACTGACAAAACTAAGTTCAAGTCCCAAGGGTTCAAAGGAGGTTTGACTGGCGGATTAAGACTCATCACCCCTTGCATAAAACCCCGGACCAAAGAATGTGTAACAAGTGATCTTTGAAATAAGAACGATAAAGCAGAGACTTGGCCTTTAATAGTACTCAAGGCCAACTTCATCTCTACCCCCAATTGTAGGAAGGCAAGAATTCTACCTATGATATACCTCCGAGGGTGCCAACCCTTGGATTCACACCAGGAAACATAAGCCCTCCAGAACCTATAATATATAGTTCTGGAAGCTGGCTTCCTTGCATTAATCAAGGTAGAGATAACTGACCCGGAAAGCCCAAGTTTCTTTAGAATGTGGGTTTCATTAACCAAGCTGTTAAATTTAGAGATTGTAAGGTAGGAAGGAATATCGGCCCCTGTGAAAGTAGGTCTGGCCGTAGTAGAAGGGGCCATGGATCCTTCACTGCCATCCTTACGATTTGTGCATACCATGACCTTCTGGGCCATGCTGGCGCTACCAGAATTACCGGCTTTTTTTCCAGCTTGATCCTGAAAAGAAGTCGTGGCAGCAACTTAATAGGGGGAATGCATAAATCAGTGAGAACTGATCGCATGGGGTCACCAACGCATCTGACCTGCATGCGAGTGGATCCCGTGTCCTGGACACAAAGTTGACTAACTTTATGTTGAATCTGGACGCTAGAAGATCTAAGTCCGGAGTCCCCCATCTTTGGCAAATAGCCCGAAAAATGGGGTGAAGAGACCATTCCCCTGGGTATAACTGCTGGCGACTCAGGTAGTGCGCCTGCCAATTCTCTACTCCCGGATTGAAGACTGCCGATATGCATGGAACATTCCTTTCTGCCCAAGTTAGAATATGGTTCACCGCTGTCTGCGCTACGAGATTCTTGGTGCCCCCTTGGTGATTGATATAGGCCACAGCTGTGGCATTGTCGGATTGAATTCTGGTAGGAAAATCCCGTAGCCTCCCCTTAGAGCCAGACGCACTGCCCGAATCTCTAGGATGTTGATGGGCAAGGCTTTCTCGGTTCTTGATCACTGTCCTTGAACAGTTGTCTTCTCTAGTACTGCTCCCCAGCCTGAAAGGCTGGCGTCTGTCGTTACCACCTTCAAGATAACTGGTCTGAAGGATTTTCCTTTTACCAGATTCTGGGTTAGTAACCACCAACTGAGGCTTTGGGACACCCTTGGGGACAGCCGCATTGGCAAGTCTAATGCTTGAATCGTTTTGTTCCAAGCAGACAGGATACTGTTTTACAACAGTCGCAAATGGAATTGAGCATAGGGAACTATTTTGAATGAAGCCACCATCTTTCCTAACAACCTCATGCAAAGGCGAATGGAGGGATCTCCTTTTGACCTGGCCATCCTCACTGGCTCTCTTATGAAGTTAATCTTTGCCAGAGGCAAGAACATCTTTTTATGGGCTGTGTCTATGATCAGACCCAAGTACTCCAGCTGTTTTAGCGGTTTTAAGGAAGACTTCTCTAGGCTGAGAATCCAGCCTAGACTTTTCAGGTAAGCAGTTGTAATGCATACACTTTGCTCCAAATGAGCCACCGACTGGTCTATTAGCAATAGATCGTCTAGGTACGCCAAGACGTTATGCCCTGTGCTCTTAACCTGGCTAGAGTTGGGGCCAGGACTTTTGTAAAAACTCGGGGTGCTGTAGCTAGCCCGAAGGGCAGGGCTACGAACTGGAAATGCTGCTGTTCTACCTCGAACTGCAGAAACCTTTGGTGAGCGGGAAATCTAGGGACATGCAGATAAGCATCCCTGTTGTCGATAGATGCCGGAAGTGCTCCTCCCTGTAGGCTAGAAACCACTGACCTGATCGACTCCATGCGAAAGGAGTGGATCTTCAGGAACTGATTTCGATTTTTTAGATCTAGAATGGGTCTGACATCTCCATTTGGTTTTGGTACCATAAAGAGGTTTGAATAAAACCCCAAACCTTGCTCTTCTGTGGGAATCTGTATGATCACCCCCTGAGATATTAATCGGTCTAGCGCCCGAAACAGAGATTGTCTTTTCTCTGGATCTTTTGAAACTTTGATCTCAGAAAATGAGACGGTGGAAAGTTCCGAAATTCCGGGTTGTACCGTGGGGATAACCCATCTGTCCTGAATTTCCCCTTGCCAGACTTCTGAGAACTGCAGAATTGTTCCCCCCCCCCCCCCACCTTGGTAAGGGGGGGCCTCTTTATAATGAGGCCTTAGAATTCTGTTTTGAAGGTTTCCGGCCCCAGGACTTCTTTTGAGCCTGGGCCTGGCCCTGAGGTTTTCCTCTATAGTCTGACGGTGGAGGCCATCGCCACTGCCTAGAAGCAGATGCCCTTGGCGTAGGAGAAAGAGCCTGTTTAAATGAATGGCGTTTATATTTTCTTGTGACTGGCAAAAGAGTACTTTTCTCACTGGAAATCGTTTGGATGTATTTGTCCAAATCAACCCCAAATAGCTGATCCCCATGAAACGGGAAACCCAGTCAGGAGTTTTTTGCATGGTGTTTCGGCTGACCAACTTTTCAACCACAGGTCTCTACGCATGTGTACTAGCATAATCGCAAGGCGAGACGCCTGGTGAAAAGAATCTTTAATGGCGTCTATGGCAAAACATAATCCTTTTGGTAGCTCCGCCAAATCACAGGCTTGTTGTGCTGGAACCTCTTTAAGGGCCTGTCTAAATTGGTCCTTTAGGGATTGACAGATGCCTATTGCAGCACCTGCCAAAGAAAAAGAGGACTTTAACAGGGATTAGAATCTTTTATCTGTTGGATCCTTAAGCATTTGTGCATTGTCTACTGGGCAAGTTAGACTTTTGTTCACACTGGAAATCGCAGCGTCAACTGCTGGTACTTTCCATTTTTTGGTGAATTTCTCCTCCATGGGATAGAGAACTGAGAATCCCTTAGGAGGGAGAAAATGCTTATCCGGGTGATCCCAATCAGCATAGATAAGCTTTTCTAGTAATGCATGGACAGGAAACGCATGCAAAGGCTGTGAGGGTCTTAAGGAACCCAAGGAAGAAATTGAACTTTCAGCAGAGTCCGTTAGACGTAGCATGAAAGTAGAGCGAACCATCTCTGTAAGAGTTTGTATCAGCAACTTCTCAGATTGTGAGGCTGAAAAAGGTTCATCTACCGCTGTGTCCTTCGCAGAGGAATCATCGGTTTTGTCTTTCCTCTGTTCCCTTGATAAATGGTCTAAGGTGGGGGAGGGGGATCTGACACGCTTCCTATCCTGTTGGTTGGAGGATGCGATTAAAGCCGCTAATCTTCCTTCCAGACCCTGCAGGGTGGAGGAAAAAACATCTTCAGTGACGTATACAGGGGTTGGGATGTGAGAAGCAGCTGCACCACCAAGTTGTTCCAATGACTCACCCTGGCTTGCATAATTGGTATTTCAGGTGAGTATGACAGTGTGGAGGTACGACTGGATTTCCTAGCGCCTGGGGTTGAAACCTTTGGTACCTTTCTGGACTTTGTGGTGTCTTTTTTGGTACGTATAGTCCAAAGCACAAAAGCAGAGGTACTAATAAATTGCACCAATTGCTGAACATAGTCATGACAGAATGATGGCACTATTAAGTTCATCCTAGTGCTAGGAAAAATGTCCTTCCTGTTTTAGGAATGCCAGTTGCAGCCCTTATGTGCCCCACCGCTCCTGTGTCCCAGTGTAGGCTGCTTGCTTCTTCCTCGCTATCAGCCGAGGAGAGACTGCTCCAGCTGATCCTTAAGCCTCCGTGCGTCCTCGTGGACGTTGCACGGCGCCGTGCCTAGGCCCTGCCACCTTCATAAACCCGCCCCCCTCCTTTTCATTTGAAAATTATTTTCGCACTCGCGCGCGGGCAACTTTCAGGTCCCCAGACTCCACACGAGGGGGGGGGGCGGCAGAGCCCATGACACAGCAGGCAGAGGAAAACCACTTTGGAGGCAGAAAAACGGGACCTCCGCACCGTATTACAAGGGGGTTACAACCACTGCTGTTTCCCTAATCCTTCTGGTCCCTTCAGGGGGGGAGAAAAGCATTTGGCAGATCTCTTACCTTGAGTGGAATCCCCCTGCACAGGTTGCTGTGGCCACACACAGCCTGACACTGAGCTGAAGTGAAGACAACAGATTAAGGTATGTGCATACACTCCCTTCAGTGGAGATTTAAGGCATGACAACATTTTTTCCCTTAAAGAAGAAAGCATAGGTAGACTTTTTAGTTCTGAAGTTTCTTCCCTTACCTTATCCCCGCCGCAGGATTTGCTGAATTAACATTCAATCCAACCTTCACCCATCACGGCAGGCTGCGTTTAGCAAACCTTCAAGGACCGGGTCCCTTTTTATCGGGGTTCCACTCCCTTGGACCTGTAAAAGCACCCCGCCAGGAAAAGCTTTTAGGTAATGTAGCATGACCAAAGCCCTTTGTTCCGGGAGCCAGCTCTCAAAGAGAGGCATTACAGGCAAAACCTCGTGCTTCGTATACAAGGCCCAGGTACCATCCACTTTGGCCTCAGTGGCACTTTGGATGGATCCGGTCTATGGAGGCTATTTAAATCCAGCATGGATCCCTCCTGGAGCTCCTCAAAGCACATCTTCACTCGTGACTAACACCTTAGACACTGACAAAAAAACTGAGGTACTCCTGATAGGAAAAGGGGTTATTTAGGGAGTGAATTTCCTGGATTGGGTATACCAGTGTCCATCACCTGAAGGTGCCTATATACCCATTAAGTTATTACTTAGGCTCTGTGTCCCATGATGTATGATATAGAAAACACATACTATTGTCTACAGGGGCCATGAGGGCCACACAATAAGTGTGAAAGGGCCACATGCAGCCGTGGCCACAGATTGGGCACCAGGAGCTTAGATCATCCAGATGAAATAATATAACACACGAGTACTGGATTTTTTGATTGATACACTTTCAAATACGTGTCATCCAATTTTATCAGATTTTCTTACAATAGTCTACATCTGTCCCGCAGGTTTTTTTTTTAGAGAGTTGAGATATTTACCTACTGTGTAGAACAAGATCAAGTCATTGATGCTCACCTCACAGTTGCTAAGCAATAAGAACCATTACTATAGCAACACATGATTATAAGCACTCAATAATGTTCTTTAAGTTATATATTAGTCTACTCACAACTTATTTCTAACGTCGGCATAGGCAGAGAGGCAAAAAAACAGATGGGCCACTAGGGTGCTACGTTTTCTGTACCTGAAAATTAGCAACTCATACACTATATACTGTTGGAATTCCATCAACACATATTTTGTGAAACATGTTCTAGCTGACCATCAATCACAAATAATGCCCACAACATTTGTAATGTGTGCGATTATGTCAGTTTCTATTTGTTGCCTTTTGCTGGGCGAATGTAACATTCCCTAACATTCAATCCCAAGAGAAAAAGCCTTAGAGCTGAACTCCAGGCACAAGAATTTTCATTTACATATATTCCTCAATTGTCACTTAGGATATAAATCCCCTTTTTGTGCACCAAATGTCCTTGCAAACCCAGATATCACCTTGTAAAAGTAGCAGTGCGTTCATCACTGTGCTGTACATAACCTGTGCAGGTAGCTTAGCTATGGGAGGAGTCCAGCAGGCTCCACCCACTAGAGGCTCCTTGAAGAAAAATACAAGGAGAGGCAGAGACAAGACCAGTCACTCTGCAGAAGGATTGAAAGCAGCAGTGACTGGTCTTTATTACATGAAGCTCCTACATAGAGGAACGTTTCTCACTGGATTACTGCACAGATCAGGAAGAATTGCACAAAACACACCAAAATTCAAGAAAGAATACACAGGACTCTTGTATTTAGACAATATTTCCTGATGCTGGAGTTCAGCTTTAAAGTGGAAGGAAAGGCTACATACAAGTCTGCCTAAAAACTCTGCTTGTCCCCCTCCTCCTACCTATGTATACTGCTGGTTAAAACAAAAAAATTGAAAAAAAGATGTATAAATACCATTTTTCAATCTGCTCCGGTGCAATCAAAAGCTCCTCCTCCCCTGTGTGACAAAGCCCTCAACGACAGGGTTGAATTCTGGGAGCCATGATGTCACCTTCCGGCTTTCATTGCCAAACTGTTGTCCAGTGCTCCCTCCTCTCCATCTCTCAGTGCTCCTAGTAAGTAGCCAAATACAGAAATAAAAGTGGAACTTTAGTCAGAAAATTCCTGCTAGATCATTTCAGGCAGGCCCCTTCTGCATGTGTAGCCATGTAAAACATTAACAATAGGCAGTCCCTGAGTTACAAAAATCTGACTTGCATACGACTCCTACTTACAAACAAAGGGAGACAACAGGAAGTGAGAGGAAACCTACCCCTAGGAAGGGAAATTCACTTCTCTAATGCCCCATACACACGATCAGAAATTCTGCCAGCAAAAGTCGGATATGAGCTTTTGGTCAGAAATTGCGATCGACCCTGTGTATGCTCCATCAGACTTTTGTTGGCGGAATTCCAGCCAGCAAAAGATTGAGAGCAGGTTCTCTATTTTTCAGTCGGAAAAAGTTCCTATCCGAAAATGCGTTTGTATGCAATTCGGACGCGCAAAAAAATCACGCATGCTTGGAAACACTGAACTTCATTTTCTCGGCTCGTCATAGTGTTGTACATCACCAAATTCTTGATGGTCGAAAGTTCAGAGAACATTTGTGTGACCGTGTGTATGCAAGGTAAGCTTGAGCGGAATTCTTTCGGAAAAACCATCCAAGTTTTTCTTGACGGAATTTCTGATCCTGTGCACGCGGCATAAGAGTTATCATGGGAAAAAGGTACACTGATGCTTTATCACCAATCTTTATTTCCACAACAAAACAAAATTTTCAAAATTCAATTGTCACAGGGACAGAAGGTGAGGTGAAATCTTCTGACCAGGGGGCACAGACAGGAAAAGAAATGTTACAGGGGTGTTCACCCTTCCCTATGCTATCCAAAAAACATAATTATTTTTTTGGCTGGAGTTGCACTTAAAAAATGTACCTGTTCCAACTTGCATACAAATTCAAACCTCCAGAACCTACAAAGAAGTATTCATACCCCTTGAAATTTTCCACATTTTGTCATGTTACAACCAATAACAACAATGTATTTTATTGGGATTTTATGTGATAGAGTCAGACCAACACAAAGTGGCACATAATTGTCAAGCGGAAAGAAAAATAAATGGTTTTCAATTTTTTTTTTTTTACTAATATGTGAAAGGTATGGCGTGCATTTGTACACAGCCCCCTTTACTCTGATACCCCTAACTAAAATCTAGTGGAACCAATTGCCTTCAGAAGTCACCTAATTGTGTGTAATTTAATCTCGGTATAAATACAGCTGTTCTGTGAAGCCATCAGAGATCTGTTAGAGAGCCTTAGTGAACAAACAGCATCATGAAGGCCAAGGAACACACCAGACAGGTCAGGGATAAAGTTGTGGAGAAGTTTAAAGCAGGGTTAGTTTATACAAAAATATTCCAAGCTTTGAACATTTTATGGAGCACTGTTCAATCCATCATCCGAAAATGGAAAGCATATGGCACTTCTGCAAACCTACCAAGACATGGCCGTCCACGTAAACTGACAGGCCTGGGCAAGGAGAGCATTAATCAGAGAAGCAGCCAAGAGGCCCATGGTAACTCTGACGTTTATGGAAAAGTGTCAAGAAGAAAGCCATTGTTGAAAGAAAGCCAAAAGAAGTGCCATTTGCAGTTTGCAAGAAGCCATCTAGGGGACACAGCAAACACGTGGAAGAGGTGCTGTGGTAAGATGAGACCAAAATTGAACTTTTTGGCCTAAAAGCAAAATGTGGTAGAAAATGAACACTGCACATCACCCTGAACACACCATCCCCACCGTGAAACATGGTGGTGGCAGCATTATGTTGTGGTGATACTTTTCTTCAGCAGGGGGAAGCTGGTCAGAGTTGATGGGAAGATGGATGGAGCCAAATACAGGGCAATCTTAGAAGAAAACCTGTTAGAGTCTGCAAAAGACTTGAGACTGGGGCGGAGGTTCACATTCCAGCAGGACAACGACCCTAAACATACAGCCAGAGCTACAATGGAATGGCTTAGCTCAAAGCATATTCATGTGTTAGAATGGCCCATTCACAGTCCAGACCTAAATCCAATTGAAAATCTGTGGCAAGACTTGAAAATTGCTGTTTACAGACACTCTCCATCCAATCTGACAGAGCTTGAGCTATTTTGCAAAGGAGAATGGGCATAAATGTCATTCTCTAGATGTGCAAAGCTAGTAGAGACATCCCAAAAAAGACTTGCAGCTGTAATTACAGTGAAAGGTGGTTCTACAAAGTATTGACTCAGGGGGGCTGAATACAAATGCACGCCACACTTTCACATATTTATTTGTAAAAAATGTTAAAAACCATTTATCATTTTCCTTCCACTTCACAATTATGTGCCACTTTGTGTTGGTCTATCACATAAAATCCCAATAAAATACATTTACATTTTTGGCTGTAACATGACAAAATGTGGAAAATTTCAAGGGGTACAAAAACTTTTTCAAGGCACTGTATCTTGTTTGTAACCCGGGGACTGCCTGTATACTGTTAAAAATCCAGTAATACACAGTCTCAACCTGCTGTGCACATGCTCAGTTGGTTTCCCTTTTTTAGGCACTGCCGAGTTCGTAGAGGCTGATTTGCTGACAGCCTTAAAGTGGACTTTAACTCTCCTATCCTTTACAGCCAAGGAAGTTGCTTCTTTTTGATCTGCAACTGCCATGGTGCTTCCTAAGGTGATCAGCGACAACAGCTATGTAATAGTTTGACAGTTTGGTTTAGGACACAATCAATGTGACAGTTAGCATTCCAAACATTCCAGGAATGTAACTGTTTTTTGAAAATGTTAAATCGTTGGTTTAGTTCTGCTTTATGATTTACTGCTGTTCAGGGGCTTTGGGCTTCAGCAAAATGGCAGCCTCCAGCAAGAAGAAACAGTAGCAATGCTGGAGGCAATTTACAGCACACAAATTTTGGTAGCATTAATATTATTGTGGAATGTACGTTCCTTGCTGAAGAACATTTTTTTTTATCAAGTTTTCGGTAAAGTTCTGCTTTAAGGAAACAAAGTTTTGATCAAGTGCCTTAAGAAAGCATATGCTTTGCATGAGATATGTTTGGTGGCTGGATGAGTTTTTTTGTTTTTAGCATTTGGAAATTATACTTTTGATTGCTTAACTTGTTCCCGCCCAGCCTATGGGCGAATGACGCCAGAGCCAGCCTCTCGTCAATCTGGGTGGACGTCATAGCTAATTAATCACAGCAGGTCACATGACCTTCCTTTCAAGCCATCCATTGTGTACAAGTGTGCTGCTAGCTATGATTGGTAACAGTGATCACATGGTACAGACTGGGCCAATCACAGCCCATCTGTACTATGTGATCAGCTGTGGCTAATCACAACAAAACAAACTGAATGAATCAATTTCATTAAGTAAAATGCATATAGCATTGAAATTCATTGCTATAAGCAAACATAAGTAAAAAAAAAACAATATTGATTACTTCCCTAGAGTAGTTCAATGTTACTATGGTAACATTAAATTACTGTGGTCAAAGTGTGTTTAAAATAGAAAAAAACTATAATAAAAATTTATTTTTTTTGTACTGTTACCAGTCAGTGCCCCTGATCACCGCCACACCTGTTATATGATGACGCTGCACTGAACTGGTGACAGTATGTAAAAAATAAAAATAATAAAGTTCTTCGTTTTTTTATTTTCCAAAAAATGATGAAAAAAAATGACAACTTCAAAAAACTTGCCATGCCTCTTACTAAATACCATGGGCTGTCTACATCCAAAAGGGGGTTATTTGGAGGATATCTGTACTGTCCTGACATTTTTGGGCCTCAAGAAATGAGATAGACCATCAGTACATCAGGATTGATCAATTTTCAGATATATACCATAGTTTGTGGACTCTACAACTTTCCTAAAGACTCAAATATACACTAATTTGGGTTATTTTCACCAAAGAAATGTAGCAGAATATATTTTGGCCTAAATTCATAAAGAACAATTATTTATTTGCAAAATTTTATAACTAAAACAAAGAAAAAAAAATGGTAAATTTCCTATCAAATACTTACCATAATTTTCCTTTCCTGATAGACTCCATGGCAGCAACGTGTGGGTTAGCCCCACCTCCATAACTACCCTATAGGACACCTCTCCCATAAATCTTTGCTCTGGGCTACCAGCAGTGTTTTATAACTAGCCTACTCCGGGCATTTGGGAGGGAACTCCTGCTGCCATGGAGTCTATCAGGAAAGGAAAATTACGGTAAGTATTTGATAGGAAATTTTCAGTTTTCCTGACAGACTCCATGGCAACAACGTGTGGGAAATAACTCGCCGTACACACCTGGGTGGGGAAATGCTGAGCAAAGAAAATAAATTTGACACCGTCAATTGACAGTACTTGCAAACCAAAACTGACAGATAAGGCAGCTGGCTCAACACAGTAGTGAGACACAAATGTATTGATGGAAGACCAGGAATCCGCCCTACAGATAACTTCAGGAGTGACATGGCGTGAAGCTGCCCAAGAAGTCGAGCTACTCCGCATTGAGTGCGCCGTTACCGCCTCTGGAGGAGCCAAGCCCTTTGTTTTATAAGCTCGTTGAATGGTCTACACAATCCATGCTGCAATGGATCTAACCGAGGCCCGCATTCTTCTGTTTTTCCCGTGAGTAAGGATGAAAAGAAAATCTGATTGCCGAAAGAGAACCGTGATCTCCAGGTATTCTTTCAGAGTGTGCCCCACATCAAGGGGATGACCATGTTGATTTTCTGTTGATCTAAAAGGTGGGGAGCACAATTTCTTGATTTTTGTGGAAAATTGTGGTCAGTTTAGTATTTGACCCCAGCATGGGAATTAACACTGCTCTGTCTGGAAAAAAAAAAGTTAGAAAAGGCTCCTTCAAACCCAGGTTTCTGATTTCAGACACTCTTTTGCTGAAGTAACAGCCAACAGGAAGGTGGTCTTGAGAGTAAGATCTTTAACTGAGAGTGGTTTGTCGGGATCTGATCCGAGCTGGGAAAGGAAATCCAGAACAAGAGGGAGGTCCCACTTGGGGAACCTTGGCTTCCTCTGAGGACTAAGCCTGATAGCTCCTTTGAAAAAATGGCAAACAAGGGAGTGATTATCAAAGAGGGAAGACACACTAAGGAGAGATATATGTGCTGCTCACCCCAATATGGACAGAAAAAAATGGGAAAGGGTCCCCCAGCGGGGTTTTTAGGCAGCTAACTATAGATATGAGCAAAAAAGCATTGAGTAAAGCATTGGAATTCTTTATTGAAAAGTAATAAATAGGTAAAACAATATATGAGTATTAAATTATGAGCTCAAGTGAGAAAATACCCATACCAAATACAGATAATAGCAAACATATGGATTATACACAGCATGTGATAAAGCTATTGCATAACAGTATATTTTATTATAATGTTTGGGGGTTCTATGTGATTTTCTAGCAGAAAATACAGGATTTTTACTTGTAAGCAACAAGTATCAGAAAAGATTGAGTCTTTAAATGGTTAAACTGAGAACTTCTACACACAGATTCAGCTCATTGATAAAAGAACCTGAAGAGATACAATGTATCTTCCTATCAGACTTGGCAGGCTGCCCAGGGAGGAGAGAATCCTCTCCACAGATAACTTCAGGAAACTTGCATTGACTTCTATTAGAGAAGTCATTTGCAAGTCCCGCTGAAGTTATAATCTGCTTTTTTTATCAGCACAATCGGCCGATGCCGATTAAGTAAAAAAAGCCAAATATCGGCCGATATATCGGTCGACCTCTAATCACAACCGGATCAACCCTCGTTCCAAAATTAAATAGTGTCCTTAATTACAGAGACACTAATGAAATTAACTACAGGTGTCGTTTCTTCCGCCCCCCCAACCCCGGTACGCAGAGGGAGGCTATGGCCGCCATTAGCAGGCCTCATGTGGCTCCCTCGGCGTCCCTCAAGGCGAAGCCCCGACCACTGTCATCACCTCCGCCATAAGAAATGTGACGTCACGACACCGCACGCACACGTGCCCACACCGCACGCAACGCCCGGAGGTGATCAGGGATGCCGCCGGCAGGGTGATCACACCCATAGGCGGCGGACCCGGGAAACCTTGGCCACCCAAGGGGAGAAAAAAGGGGGAGCGCAGATGGCAAGACTCCCCACCCTGCCGGGAAGACACATCAGGAAACATGATCCCCGACCCAGGGAGCATGCGGTCATGCAGGCATCACAGGGATCCGATGGCCCGAACTGCAAGCGGGGAGGCGCCGATCGAGAGGCACATAACGAGCTCACATATGCAATTTATGAGGAATGACAAATAGCAAAAGTTCTTACATAATTACTCATTGATCATACAAAGTGGACATTTGAAACTGTACACTGATAATTCTAACAGTATCCCTAAAAGTGTACAATTACCAAATCAGCCCAGAGATGGCTACATTGATTAAACATTTAAATGGATTAATTGGAAGGAAATATCTCCCAAATGCACAGGGGAGTAAATATATAACAACCCAAGTGAGAAAATGGCATTGGATCCAATGGGTCCCTCATTGCTTGCGGTTGTGGTGCGATTTTAATCTATTCTCAACCACGAACGAGACTATAAATTATAGACTCGATTGAGTGTAGCAATGATACAGACTTACAATACAAGAGCGCAACTATTTTAGTGAGCTCAAGGGGAGAAATATAATTACAATTTGGTCCCCTTATTGAGAGTCTGCTTCATATCCTAATATGCGGTTGGCACATTTCTTGAAAGGTATATGGATGCAATCTAATGTGGTATTTACAATTAACACAAAAAGGAATATACAGGAGAACAGACAATGCACAGCTCATATCTAACTCTCGTGTGTCAAAAGGGGGAAGGGGTGTTTAACCACCCAAAATTGTATAGCAAAGAGGGAAGACACACTAAGGAGAGATATACGTGCTGCTCACCCCAATATGGACAGAAAAAAAAGGGAAAGGGTCCCCCAGCGGGGTGTTTAGGCAGCTAACTATAGATATGAGCAAAAAAAGCATTGAGTAAAGCATTGGAATTCTTTATTGAAAAGTAATAAATAGGTAAAACAATATATGAGTATTAAATTATGAGCTCAAGTGGGAAAATACCCATACCAAATACAGATAATAGCAAACATATGGATTATACACAGCATGTGATCAAGCTATTGCATAACAGTACTGATGCGTTTCGACCCATGAAGTTTGGGGTCTCTTCAGAGGATGAGTTTGCTAAGGAGAATAGGAGAATAATATTTTTACTTCTATTTAATTTTGATTATGCGCACATTAGCTTTGGATGCTAAAACTTCATATTTACTCCCCTGTGCATTTGGGAGATATTTCCTTCCAATTAATCCATTTAAATGTTTAATCAATGTAGCCATCTCTGGGCTGATTTGGTAATTGTACACTTTTAGGGATACTGTTAGAATTATCAGTGTACAGTTTCAAATGTCCACTTTGTATGATCAATGAGTAATTATTTAAGAACTTTTGCTATTTGTCATTCTTCATAAATTGCGTATGTGAGTTCGTTATGTGCCTCTCGATCGGCGCCTCCCCGCTTGCAGTTCGGGCCATCGGATCCCTGTGATGCCTGCATGACCGCATGCTCCCTGGGTCGGGGATCATGTTTCCTGATGTGTCTTCCCGGCAGGGTGGGGAGTCTTGCCATCTGCTCTCCCCCTTTTTTCTCCCCTTGGGTGGCCAGGTTTCCCGGGTCGGCCGCCTATGGGTGTGATCACCCTGCCGGCGGCATCCCTGATCACCTCCGGGCTTTGCGTGTGGTGTGCGCACGCGGGCACGTCTGCGTGTGCGTGCGGTGTCGTGACGTCACGTTTCTTATGGCAGAGGTGACGACAGTGGTCGGGGCTTCGCCTTGAGGGACGCCGAGGGAGCCACACGAGGCCTGCTAATGGCGGCCATAGCCTCCCTCTGCGTACCGGGGTTGGGGGGGCGGAAGAAACGACACCTGTAGTTAATTTCATTAGTGTCTCTGTAATTAAGGACACTATTTAATTTTGGAACGAGGGTTGATCCGGTTGTGATCCCCTCACATTCCTCCTTGGATGGCCATACTCTTTTCCTTAACTGTAGGAGTAAGTAACAACCCATTATATACTTGTTTATAAATGCTTTGTCAGACCCCATAGAATAATATTTTTACTTCTATTGAATTTTGATTCATGTGCACATTAGCTTTGGATGCCGCAGATTTAAATACCTGGCAATATTATGCACACCTTTCTTTTTCAATTGCACACCACATACACACTCATTGGTTTTTCCCTCTTTTCTCTTGCTTTTCAAACATTCACTTACATCACTTTCATTTTTCATGTACATTCTTCTTTCATCTTTTACACTTTATCATTCACTTTGCACAATCTCCACTCCCTTTCCTATCACTGCTATTGTCAGAGTTTAAAGACAAGGTTATCCCTGGCATATTCCATATTAGTTATACTAATATAGTTACTTTACTAATATCATTATTTCTTTCTTACATAATAGATTAACAAAATTTGTAATAGATCATTGCAACATTTTCTGACCGCCCAATAGATAAATTTAATCATTAATTAACATGGGTTTGTTCACGAGCTAATGCTCTGATAATTGTCATAGGTTCTGGCCCCACCTCCCTCGCGGCGTGTTGGTGGGGGGCATCTGTACGTGTGGCTCCTTGTAAGCCACATCAAGTGGATCCTCATCCCCCCTCTGGGGTGCTGTGAAGCGCGGGCACACTGGATGGCCTAGCTTCTATGTGGGGAGGCTCTGACCGAAGGGTACATCCAAATTCAGTGGTAATTATGTGCAATATGTTACTAAACTAATTTGCATATGCTATAACCTTTTTAAATAAGCTGGACATGTTATTATAAATCTTATTATAAATTCCCTCACCATCCTCCCCCCTCCCCCATCATCCCCCCTTTCCATGAGTAATAGGGGGATGGTAGTTGCGCTGTGATGGGAAGGGGATAAGGGAAGGGAGAAGGAAGGCTACACTAAAGTGCATGTGACAAACATGCCAAGTGACCTAAAAAACCATATAAAACGAAAATAACAAAAAAAACACTAACTGGTGCATATGATGAATAAATGAAAATAACACTAATGCCGCGTACACACGGTCCTACTTTTCGTCTACAAAAGTCCAACGGACGCTGATGGACTAAAGCTGGCTGGTAATCCGATCGTGTGTGGGCTTCTCCGGACTTTCAACCGACTTTTTTAGCCTCAAATCCGACGTACTTTAGATTTGAAACATGCTTTAAAACTTTACTTCGTAACTACGACGGACCCCGAAATCCGCTCGTCTGTGTGCTAGTCCGACGGACAAAAAGCCACGCTAGGGCACCTATTGGCTACTGGCTATGAACTTCCTTATTTTAGTCCGGTGTACGTCATCACGTACGAATCCGACCGACTTTTGTGTGGTCGTGTGTAGGCAAGTCCGGTCGTTAGAAAGTAGGCCGCAAGTCCGCCGCAAGTCCACCGAAAGTCTGCCGGAAGTCTGTCGGAAAGGCTGTCCGACTTTTGTAGACGAAAAGTACGACCGTGTGTACGCGGCATAAATAGTGTTGGCATGAAGGGGGAGTGGAATTAAATGACATAAAAGTGAGCAATGCGCATGGTGAAAAAAGGCAATCGAGCCAATAAAAATATCACAAGCAATAAGCAATAAGTGAATGAACCACTGAATGCACAAATGGACAAATAAATAATGAATATAAAATAGTCCCGTTGATAAACGTTATAAAAGAATCAAAACACTTGACCAGTGAATCAAAAAAACATGAGAGAGAGCTCAGCATAAAAAACAGACAATAAATAATGATGGCAAAAAAGTAACAAAATTGTGAAGAAAAAAATATAAAATATGAAAAAACACAGTCCCGCCACCAAATGTGACACTTCTGAGTGACAATCCAAAAAACACAATGATGAAAGTGACAGGGGAAGAGGGGTGGTCTTCGATGGGAGCACCTCCGTGTCCACAGGCCCCTTACCTTACGGCTGTAAGGTATACAGCATATGTGTTAGGCGCCCAGTGGATGATGAAATCCAGAAAAATGCAGCAGATGGTGTGGCTCACAGATGCAGTAGTGTCGTATGCGAAAAAACAAAATAAACAGCATATGGTGTGATACCGTTTGATGATGAAAAACAGGGGGACAGGCAGGCCGAGGGAGGGGGGAGAGGGGGGGTTGCACACACTTGTGACAGATGAGCGCAAGCCTCAAACCACGAGCGCCGAACTCGTATAATCCAAGCTGCTGGCCAAGGACCCTCCAACGTCTCTCACCTCCTGTAGCTCACCACCCGTCATACGTCATATAAGCAGTGTAGTATCAAAACAGAAAAACCGCATATAGCGTGATCCCGTATATAAAACACTTTATTGCACAGATAAAAATACTATGAACTTACAAAGGATGACAGCTGGGGGGTAAAAAACTCCGCGAGCGCCGTGCTCGTAACATCAGCTGTTGTGTGGCAGCGTCCCGTGCTCCTAACGCGTGTCGTCACGTGACTTCTTCAGAGGATAGCACGGATAGAAAGCCAATGCTTTTAAATGGTCCCCGTGTGATAGACGCACGGCGGCCATTTTCCCGGAGAACGCTAATAGTAAATGGTAGTGCAGCACCTGGCGGCCATTTTCCCAGGGCTACTCATATAGACGGGCAAAAAAGACATGATAATATTATGAACGCAGCCAATACAATCCTACTGAGACAGGGAGGGGGGAATGCATCCCAAGTATTACAGGTCTCAGAAAAATAGAGGCTTAAAACAAAAATGCAATGTAAGAAGGAAAAACTATACAAAAAAGAGAAAAACGATATATGTGTAAAAGCGCTCCAGTAGTAAAACAGGGAACTAATCGCATCAGAAAGGAGTGATGGTTGAGGCTATTTATTTTTATTTTTCTTAAGGGAAATTTAAAATGCTAGATAAAACAGAGAGCATTATATATGGGTATGGGAACAAAAACACTCATCACTCCCATACAAATGCAAACCTCTGGAGTATAAAATAAAAACGCATGAGGCATAAAAAACGTATAAAATTGTAAAAAATGGTATATGTGAAAAAATACGGTATATATATAAAACAGGTTTTTGATTAAAACAGGAGCTCGGGAGGTGTCACACACCATCTGGACCAATAATAATATGATATACAGATAAAAACGCACTGGTGCAACCAGGCAAACTCAAGACTGAAATATGAGAAAATAAAAAGGCATTGTAGACCAAAGAATAGTATGCAAAAAAACCCCATAAATAGATTAATACAATATACTATAGTACTATCTAACAGATGTGGGAGAAAAGAACCCATACTTGGATAAGGAAAGGAGAAAAAACATAGAGAGGAGGGGGACAGGGGATATAGCTAAAAGTCGCTTATGAAGCAGTTTAAATCGAACTCTATGTTGAGTCCCCTTGGGGCCAAAGTGTCCAAAGAGAATATCCATTTGGACTCCAATTTGCTTAAAATCCTCACTTTGTGCCCTCCTCGCCATGGTTTGGTGTAAGGTTCGATACCCCAAAATTTCAAATGTCTAGGATCTCTGTTGTGATGTTTGTCGAAATGCCTAGAAACATTGTGTTTGTCAAAACCATTTATAATGTTTTGAACGTGCTCCTTAATGCGGATTCTTAGTAATCTTTTGGTGCGGCCCACGTACTGGAGGCCACAACTGCACTCCAATACATACACAGCCCCCTCAGTATTGCATCCGATAAATTCATTAATGTTGAAAAAGGTGCCATTACTTTTAGATTGAAAAGAAAAAAACTTTTTCATTTGGATGTTTAGTTCGAATACAGGCGTAGCAGCGTTTACAGGGATAGAATCCTTTGCCGGTGAAAAAAGAGAATAATCTTTTGGGGGGATCAATCACGCTTTTGACTAAACGATCTCTCAAGATAGAGGCTCTTTTGTAAATAAATTTAGGTTTCTCTGGTAGTAGTTCTCCCAGGCCTTTATCTGATTTGAGGATATGCCAATGGCGGGATACAATGTTCTCAATTTTTTTATGTTGAAAATTATAATCTAGGACTAAGGGGACTTGATCCAATTGACAGGTGGGTATTTTATCCTCAAGTAGTTCCTGTCTTGGCATCCGGCCTACTTCCATTATTTGATCATCTATGAAATCCTGATCCTATCCTTTATCTATCCTTTATCTATGAACCTCATTCCAATGGTTCATAGATAAAGGATATGATCAGGATTTCATAGAAAAAAAAATGAGAACATTGTATCCCGCCATTGGCATATCCTCAAATCAGATAAAGGCCTGGGAGAACTACTTCCAGAGAAACCTAAATTTATTTACAAAAGAGCCTCTATCTTGAGAGATCGTTTAGTCAAAAGCGTGATTGATCCCCCCAAAAGATTATTCTCTTTTTTCACCGGCAAAGGATTCTATCCCTGTAAACGCTGCTATGCCTGTATTCGAACTAAACATCCGAATTAAAAAGTTTTTTCTTTTCAATCTAACAGTAATGGCACCTTTTTCAACATTAATGAATTTATCGGATGCAATACTGAGGGGGCTGTGTATGTATTGGAGTGCAGTTGTGGCCTCCAGTACGTGGGCCGCACCAAAAGATTACTAAGAATCCGCATTAAGGAGCACGTTCAAAACATTATAAATGGTTTTGACAAACATAATGTTTCTAGGCATTTCGACAAACATCACAACAGAAATCCTAGACATTTGAAATTTTGGGGTATCGAACCTTACACCAAACCATGGCGAGGAGGGCACAAAGTGAGGATTTTAAGCAAATTGGAGTCCAAATGGATATTCTCTTTGGACACTTTGGCCCCAAGGGGACTCAACATAGAGTTCAATTTAAACTGCTTCATAAGCGACTTTTAGCTATATCCCCTGTCCCCCTCCTCTCTATGTTTTTTCTCCTTTCCTTATCCAAGTATGGGTTCTTTTCTCCCACATCTGTTAGATAGTACTATAGTATATTGTATTCATCTATTTATGGGTTTTTTTTTTGCATACTATTCTTTGGCCTACAATGCGTTTTTATTTTCTCATATTTCAGTCTTGAGTTTGCCTGGTTGCACCAGTGCGTTTTTATCTGTATATCATATTATTATTGGTCCAGATGGTGTGTGACACCTCCCGAGCTCCTGTTTTAATCAAAAACCTGTTTTATATATATACCGTATTTTTTCACATATACCATTTTTTACAATTTTATACGTTTTTTATGCCTCATACGTTTTTATTTTATACTCCAGAGGTTTGCATTTGTATGGGAGTGATGAGTGTTTTTTTCCCATACCCATATATAATGCTCTCTGTTTTATCTAGCATTTTAAATTTCCCTTAAGAAAAATACAAATATTTAAATAGCCTCAACCATCACTCCTTTCTGATGCGATTAGTTCCCTGTTTTACTACTGGAGCGCTTTTACACATATCGTTTTTCTCTTTTTTGTATAGTTTTTCCTTCTTACATTGCATTTTTGTTTTAAGCCTCTATTTTTCTGAGACCTGTAATACTTGGGATGCATTCCCTCCTCCCTGTCTCAGTAGGATTGTATTGGCTGCGTTCATAATATTACCATGTCTTTTTTGCCCGTTTATATGAGTAGCCCTGGGAAAATGGCCGCCAGGTGCTGCACTACCATTTACTATTAGCGTTCTCCGGGAAAATGGCCGCCGTGCGTCTATCACACGGGGACCATTTAAAAGCATTGGCTTTCTATCCCGTGCTATCCTCTGAAGAAGTCACGTGACGTGACGACACGCGTTAGGAGCACGGGACGCTGCCACACAACAGCTGATGTTACGAGCACGGCGCTCGCGGAGTTTTTTACCCCCCAGCTGTCATCCTTTGTAAGTTCATAGTATTTTTATCTGTGCAATAAAGTGTTTTATATACGGGATCACGCTATATGTGGTTTTTCTGTTTTGATACTACACTGCTTATATGACGTATGACGGGTGGTGAGCTACAGGAGGTGAGAGACGTTGGAGGGTCCTTGGCCAGCAGCTTGGATTATACGAGTTCGGCGCTCGTGGTTTGAGGCTTGCGCTCATCTGTCACAAGTGAGTGCAACCCCCCTCTCCCCCCTCCCTCAGCCTGCCTGTCCCCCTGTTTTTCATCATCAAACGGTATCACACCATATGCTGTTTATTTTGTTTTTTCGCATATGACACTACTGCATCTGTGAGCCACACTATCTGCTGCATTTTTCTGGATTTCATCATCCACTGGGCGCCTAACACATATGCTGTATACCTTACAGCCGTAAGGTAAGGGGCCTGTGGACACGGAGGTGCTCCCATCGAAGACCACCCCTCTTCCCCTGTCACTTTCATCATTGTGTTTTTTGGATTGTCACTCAGAAGTGTCACATTTGGTGGCGGGACTGTGTTTTTTCATATTATATATTTTTTTCTTCACAATTTTGTTACTTTTTTGCCATCATTATTTATTGTCTGTTTTTTATGCTGAGCTCTCTCTCATGTTTTTTTGATTCACTGGTCAAGTGTTTTGATTCTTTTATAACGTTTATCAACGGGACTGTTTTATATTCATTATTTATTTGTCCATTTGTGCATTCAGTGGTTCATTCACTTATTGCTTATTGCTTGTGATATTTTTATTGGCTCGATTGCCTTTTTTCACCATGCGCATTGCTCACTTTTATGTCATTTAATTCCACTCCCCCTTCATGCCAACACTATTTAGTGTTATTTTCATTTATTCATCATATGCACCAGTTAGTGTTTTTTTCGTTATTTTCGTTTTATATGGTTTTTTAGGTCACTTGGCATGTTTGTCACATGCACTTTAGTGTAGCCTTCCCCCTCCCTTCCCTTATCCCCTTCCCATCACAGCGCAACTACCATCCCCCTATTACTCATGTTTGTTTTCTCTGTTTGGAGCAGTCTTTTAGGTGTTGCAGCAGTGTCCCCTTGGTAGCATAGGAGTCCGCTAGCAGCGCAGGAGTTCCTCTATTGTTTCACGTTATCCCCCCTTTCCACCCCTAACTCCCTCTCTCTCCCCCCACCCCATTTCCTCACTTGCTTACCCTCTCACCCACACCACACAACACCTTTCATGCCCTGTTTATCATCACCTCTTTCTCATTCGTATGGTCACTTTATGTAATCTTTTATTCCTTGCACAATGCAACTTTATTTTATGGTATCTCTCACATCATTCACCAGTCACCCCCCCTTTGTCATCACCTTTTTCTTCATGCTCACTCTTTCATGCTTCACTTTTTGTGTGTGGCAATCCAGGTTACCTAACTCTAATATACATTTTATTCTTCGTACCCCGTTATCTCGTCAGCTCCCCCAGGTCGCCGTGGGAGATCATCTGTTGGTGGTGGGGCCTTGCGCCTGGGGTCTGCTGGGACCTGGGTAAGCAGACTCGCCCCTCCCCCCCCCCCCCTATTTTCATTACGCATTTGTCAATTTTGATGCTGGAACATAAATTGTACTGATTATGTATTTTAGTAAACTCCATTGTATGTTTTTTAATTGTCAGGTTCAGACTGTTGAGTCAGAATAATTCATCTCTAGATTCCCTCCTGACAAAGCGGATTGTGTCCGCGAAACTAGTCGAGGAATATGATATCTGAGATCTTGTGCTGTACTGTATACTATTGAATCCACTGGTGATATACCTGTACTTTTATTAAGTGTTATTGTATTACCATGTTTTGTCCCTTGCATCAATAAATGAATTATAATTTTTATTACTGCCGTTATTTGCTCTATATGGTTATCCTTAATTACTGTACCGGAATAGTCCAATATGCCCCATTCTTTGGTCGCCTGACTGGGGATCAGGCTTCCAACCCCTTTTTTGATTATTGATTTCTGGATGATGGTACATATGCACTTTTACTACCTTTTATATTTCACAGTAGAAAGGCCACTTCTCTAATTGTATACATTGGGTGGATAACACACCCGTCCTCATGTCGAGTGGGACACTTGGGTGGGCTGTTTTAGTGGAAGGGCTATCAAATGCCCTCCACCCTACGGACCCCATCTGTCCCACCCTTTATTTTTAATTAACCCCCACTGGCACATACTTTTGTGTTCTTTGGGGGGGCCTCTATTTATATGCAATTTTACTCCTCTATACTACCACTATGGCTAATTTTTAGCCCCGATGCAACCCTCCGAGACAGATGCCCACTAGGTCGGCCAGACACTTTTACCCTGGCTACCCGCCCTTTATCCACATGTTTTTACCCAATCATGTGGTACTGTCCTTGGCCCTCCTTAACTTATATGCATATTTATGCAATTAGGTGTTATGAGTTTATGTCTTGGTGGGGCCATTGCACCGGTTTCTAGGGTATTACCATCCATAGTTCACCTTATTAAAGTTTTTCAGTTTTTCCTATTTTGGATCTACCTCTTATTATGCTTGACCAACCCTTATACTGTTGTTTTAATATTTGGTTTTATTGGAACCTCTGCTTCCCCAGTCCTGGTCCTGGCTTGAGCGCCGGCGCAGGCCCCTCCCCCTGTGTTCTCCCGCGGCGGCCTGGTGAGGTCCCTGGTGGAGGGATCGGTCTCTGACACGGGACCGCCCCCTCCTCTTGCACCGGCCTTGGCTGGGACCATGTTCCCGTGGCCATGCGGCCGGTGCGCATGCGTGCGCGCGCGCACTGTGTGGAACCTCTGACCCTGTGACGTCATGTGCCGGCGTCCCACCGACGCATAGCGCAGTGTCACAGGGTTGGGAGCTATTAATAGCAGGCTATGCCTGTTAGCCTGACGGTTCGGTCTGCTGCCCCCGGGTGTCTGTACCTCAGCCAGCCTAGTGCATGTTTATGGTGAGTACCTATCTATCCTTTTATCTAAGTCCCATATCCCTGGGCACTAGCAATGTTTATCTCTAAATTACTGGTTTCTCCCCTGCAGTTGTCCTAGGCTTAGGTGAACATGCCTTGGTTTGTGTTCGCCCATTGCTTGCAGTCCTCTTTATTATCTTTCCACCTACCCTATTATGGAATCAGCCCCCGGCATGGTGCCCCCCTTGGGAGCCCTTCTATGCTCATACTAGTACCAGGTACCCTTCGGCCCCTTTTCACCCACATGTTCACACTGTCACAATCTCTTCCTTACTTTCCTCCCCCCTCTTACTTTTCCCCCCCTCCTCCCTTCCCCCCCCCCCTCTCCCCCCTTCTTTCCCCCCCTCCCCTTTTTCCTCCCCCTCCCCCTTCCCCCTTTTCCACCGGTTCTTCCTCCCCCTTTCTTTTCCCTCCCTCTTCCCCCCCCCCGGTTTCCCCTCCATTCCCTCACCATCCTCCCCCCTCCCCCATCATCCCCCCTTTCCACCCCTAACTCCCTCTCCCTCCCCCCACCCCATTTCCTCACTTGCTTACCCTCTCACCCACACCACACAACACCTTTCATGCCCTGTTTATCATCACCTCTTTCTCATTCGTATGGTCACTTTATGTAATCTTTTATTCCTTGCACAATGCAACTTTATTTTATGGTATCTCTCACATCATTCACCAGTCACCCCCCTTTGTCATCACCTTTTTCTTCATGCTCACTCTTTCATGCTTCACTTTTTGTGTGTGGCAATCCAGGTTACCTAACTCTAATATACATTTTATTCTTATTACCCCGTTATCTCGTCAGCTCCCCCAGGTCGCCGTGGGAGATCATCTGTTGGTGGTGGGGCCTTGCGCCTGGGGTCTGCTGGGACCTGGGTAAGCAGACTCGCCCCCTTCCCCCCCCCCCTATTTTCATTACGCATTTGTCAATTTTGATGCTGGAACATAAATTGTACTGATTATGTATTTTAGTAAACTCCATTGTATGTTTTTTAATTGTCAGGTTCAGACTGTTGAGTCAGAATAATTCATCTCTAGATTCCCTCCTGACGAAGCGGATTGTGTCCGCGAAACTAGTCGAGGAATATAATATCTGAGATCTTGTGCTGTACTGTATACTATTGAATCCACTGGTGATATACCTGTACTTTTATTAAGTGTTATTGTATTACCATGTTTTGTCCCTTGCATCAATAAATGAATTATAATTTTTATTACTGCCGTTATTTGCTCTATATGATTATCCTTAATTACTGTACCGGAATAGTCCAATATGCCCCATTCTTTGGTCGCCTGACTGGGGATCAGGCTTCCAACCCCTTTTTTGATTATTGATTTCTGGATGATGGTACATATGCACTTTTACTACCTTTATATTTCACAGTAGAGAGGCCACTTCTCTAATTGTATACATTGGGTGGATAACACACCCGTCCTCATGTCGAGTGGGACACTTGGGTGGGCTGTTTTAGTGGAAGGGCTATCAAATGCCCTCCACCCTACGGACCCCATCTGTCCCACCCTTTATTTTTAATTAACCCCCACTGGCACATACTTTGTGTTCTTTGGGGGGGCCTCTATTTATATGCAATTTTACTCCTCTATACTACCACTATGGCTAATTTTTAGCCCCGATGCAACCCTCTGAGACAGATGCCCACTAGGTCGGCCAGACACTTTTACCCTGGCTACCCGCCCTTTATCCACATGTTTTTACCCAATCATGTGGTACTGTCCTTGGCCCTCCTTAACTTTTATATGCATATTTATGCAATTAGGTGTTATGGGTTTATGTCTTGGTGGGGCCATTGCACCGGTTTCTAGGGTATTACCATCCATAGTTCACCTTATTAAAGTTTTTCAGTTTTTCCTATTTTGGATCTACCTCTTATTATGCTTGACCAACCCTTATACTGTTGTTTTAATATTTGGTTTTATTGGGACCTCTGCTTCCCCAGTCCTGGTCCTGGCTTGAGCGCCGGCGCAGGCCCCTCCCCCTGTGTTCTCCCGCGGCGGCCTGGTGAGGTCCCCGGTGGAGGGATCGGTCTCTGACACGGGACCGCCCCCTCCTCTTGCACCGGCCTTGGCTGGTACCATGTTCCCGTGGCCATGCGGCCGGTGCGCATGCGTGCGCGCGCGCACTGTGTGGAACCTCTGACCCTGTGACGTCATGCGCTGGCGTCCCACCGACGCATAGCGCAGCGTCACAGGGTTGGGAGCTATTAATAGCAGGCTATGCCTGTTAGCCTGACGGTTCGGTCTGCTGCCCCCGGGTGTCTGCACCTCAGCCAGCCTAGTGCATGTTTATGGTGAGTACCTATCTACCCTTTTATCTAAGTCCCATATCCCTGGGCACTAGCAATGTTTATCTCTAAATTACTGGTTTCTCCCCTGCAGTTGTCCTAGGCTTAGGTGAACATGCCTTGGTTTGTGTTCGCCCATTGCTTGCAGTCCTCTTTATTATCTTCCCACCTACCCTATTATGGAATCAGCCCCCGGCATGGTGCCCCCCTTGGGAGCCCTTCTATGCTCATACTAGTACCAGGTACCCTTCGGCCCCTTTTCACCCACATGTTCACACTGTCACAATCTCTTCCTTACTTTCCTCCCCCCTCTTACTTTCCCCCCCTCCTCCTTTTCCCCCCCCTTCCCCCCTTCTTTCCCCCCCCTCCCCTTTTTCCTCCCCTTCCCCCTTTTCCACCGGTTCCTCCCCCCCCCTTCTTTTCCCTCCCTCTTCCCCCCCCCCCCCGGTTTCCCCTCCATTCCCTCACCATCCTCCCCCCTCCCCCATCATCCCCCCTTTCCACCCCTAACTCCCTCTCCCTCCCCCCACCCCATTTCCTCACTTGCTTACCCTCTCACCCACACCACACAACACCTTTCATGCCCTGTTTATCATCACCTCTTTCTCATTCGTATGGTCACTTTATGTAATCTTTTATTCCTTGCACAATGCAACTTTATTTTATGGTATCTCTCACATCATTCACCAGTCACCCCCCTTTGTCATCACCTTTTTCTTCATGCTCACTCTTTCATGCTTCACTTTTTGTGTGTGGCAATCCAGGTTACCTAACTCTAATATACATTTTATTCTTATTACCCCGTTATCTCGTCAGCTCCCCCAGGTCGCCGTGGGAGATCATCTGTTGGTGGTGGGGCCTTGCGCCTGGGGTCTGCTGGGACCTGGGTAAGCAGACTCGCCCCCCCCCCCCTATTTTCATTACGCATTTGTCAATTTTGATGCTGGAACATAAATTGTACTGATTATGTATTTTAGTAAACTCCATTGTATGTTTTTTAATTGTCAGGTTCAGACTGTTGAGTCAGAATAATTCATCTCTAGATTCCCTCCTGACGAAGCGGATTGTGTCCGCGAAACTAGTCGAGGAATATGATATCTGAGATCTTGTGCTGTACTGTATACTATTGAATCCACTGGTGATATACCTGTACTTTTATTAAGTGTTATTGTATTACCATGTTTTGTCCCTTGCATCAATAAATGAATTATAATTTTTATTACTGCCATTATTTGCTCTATATGGTTATCCTTAATTACTGTACCGGAATAGTCCAATATGCCCCATTCTTTGGTCGCCTGACTGGGGATCAGGCTTCCAACCCCTTTTTTGATTATTGATTTCTGGATGATGGTACATATGCACTTTTACTACCTTTATATTTCACAGTAGAGAGGCCATTTCTCTTATTATAAATCTTCTTTTCTCCTTAGCAAACTCATCCTCTGAAGAGACCCCAAACTTTATGGGTCGAAACGCATCAGTACTGTTATGCAATAGCTTTATCACATGCTGTGTATAATCCATATGTTTGCTATTGTCTGTATTTGGTATGGGTATTTTCCCACTTGAGCTCATAATTTAATACTCATATATTGTTTTACCTATTTATTACTTTTCAATAAAGAATTCCAATGCTTTGCTCAATGCTTTTTTGCTCATATCTATAGTTAGCTGCCTAAAAACCCCGCTGGGCGACCCTTTCCCATTTTTAACAATTTAAGTGATTGGCCCATGAAACTCCTGTGAATGCCGAGATGGCCGATACCTGTACTCAAAGTGAGCTAACCGGAAGGGATAGGTCTAGACCTGATTGCAGGAAGCTAAGAATGTCCTGGACTGCCGGAGCACTACAAGGGTTGGACCTGGAGGACATGTGGTCCGTGAACCTGGTCCATATTCGTTCATAGACCCTGTTAGTGCTCATTCTTCTAGAGTTCAGGAGGGTAGGGATAACCTCCTCTGGGCAGCCTAGAGCCTTCCCCTCTCAAGAACCAAACCCTGAGGTGCAGATGAGAGGGACAGGGGTGTGCAGGGTTGTGCCCTGAGATAAATGATCCGGCCTGAGTGGCAGGGAAACTGATTCCCAATAGCTGAGGAGTGTCAAGAGAGGAAACCATGGCCTGTTGGGCCAGAAAGAAATTACCGCTAATATTTCATCCTTCTCTGTTCTGAGTCTCCGGAGAAACTGGAGAATTACAGGCACCGGAGGGAAGGCATAAGCCTTGCAGAACCTCCACTGGTCCGTGAGGGCATCTATCCCATAGGCCTAAGGATCTCGGAACCTTGAGTAGTACTTGGCCAGTTTGTTGTTGCATGGGGATGCACCCCCAGGGTCAAGAGCCACATGAACACTTCTTCGTGGAGAGACCAGTCGATGTTGTTTATCTGAACCTGAGAAAGGAAGTCCGTCTGCACATTCTAGATCCTGGGTATGTAGACTGCTGAGATGTTGGACAGGTTCTTCTGAGCCCAGTTCATGATTGGCTCCACTTCCTGTAGCAGGGACCAGCTGCGGGTTCCACCCTTCCTCCTTATGTAGGCCACTGCGGTTGTATTGTCCAACCTGAGCATAACACAGGATTTTTTTGTTAAATGATGGAACGCTAGAAGCGCCTGAAATGCGGCCCGTAGTTCCAGGATGTTTGACACAATCCTGAGAGAAGGGGAGTTGTGCCATTTCTGATGAGAGCCCCAGCCCTTGTTGCTGGAATCTGAAGTTATTGTGACCCATGTGACGGGGACGATCGAGTGGCAATTGTGAAGACTTTTCCGCTGGAGCCACCAAAGGAGGGACACTCCCATACTCCGAGTAAGGTGGATCCGCTGGTTCTTGCTGTTGGACCTCCATTGTTGGAGGAGCCCTTTCTGGAAGGGACGTGTGTGCCACTGTGCCCACTTCACCATGGGGATTGTGGCTGCCATAATGCCAATTACCTTCAGACACTGAAGAGCAATGAGATGAAGTGAGGGCTGATCAGATTCTGTCTCTGACCACTATCATTTTCTCCTCGGGCAGTGAGATGGTGCCCTCCACTATGTTGAAGAGGGCCCCGAGAAACACGAGGGACTGTGAGGGTTCTAGGTGACTCTTCTCTAGATTCCAGAGCCACCTGAACTCTTGAAGGGTGGAGATGACCAGACTCCTGTGATCTAGAAGTTTACCTCTGTCTTGTGCTAGGAGAAGGAGGTAGTCTAGGTAGTGGTGAAGACGAACCCCCTTGACTCGGAGCAAAGCCACAACAGCTAACAAGACCTTGTAGAAGACACGAGGTGATGTTGTTAGACTGAAGGGGAGACATGTAAATTGAAAGTGCCGCTGGCCTACTTGCAAAGCAAAGGAATTGATGGAAATCCGTTGCCACTGGAATGTGGAAGTAGGCATCTTTTAGATCGATTGCTGGATTGTATATAGAGACTCCATTTTGAATTTTTTTTTTTTGATGAAGCGGTTGAGATGGGTCAAATCTATAACCGATCTTCATGTGCTGTTCTTTTTCTGTACCATGAACAGGGGAGAATACGTGCCTTGGCCTTGTTCATCCTCTGGAACAGGAATGGCTGCGCCAAGCTCCACCAAAGAGTTCACGTAGGCCAATAGGATCTGCTTTTTTCTTCTGACTGTGGAAGAGTCGTAGGGATGAATCCGAGTCTAGGGGTGCTGAAGACCCAGGAGATCGTTTTGACGGACCAAAGGTCCTGGATTGAAGCCACCCAGACATGCCAAAAGCGGAGAAGACGAGCTCCCACCTGGCATACCCCAGCGGGCCCAAACTCAAAAAGACTTAGCGGAATCCCGGTTGCCGGAAGAACCACCCTTAGCGGGTTTCTTGAATGAAGACTGCCTAGCTTTCCAGGATCTTGAAAACTCCCAGCCAGGCCTGTACCTGCTTGCCTCTCTGGCCCAATCGTTATTCTGTCTTCTCGGAAAAGCGCCGATCCTGAGGGAGGAAACCCGACTTGCCACCCGTGCCTCAGGTTATGGCGCTATCAAGTTTGTTGCCGAAAAGGGAAGTACCTTCAAAGGGAGTTTGGCACCAAACCTGCTTTAAAGCCGACTCCTGCAAACCAGGGACAGAGCCATAAGGCATGATGGGTTGTGACCGCTGCCAGCATAACCCGAACCCCAAGGCGGATGACATCAATGTAAGCCTCCCCCAGGAAAGCGGATGCCAGCCTGATTTTCTGGATAGGTGGAGCTTCTTGCCACCTCACTGGAAATTCCTGAGGGTTTCGTCAACGCTGTCCGACCAGGTTTCCAAGGCTTTAGATATTGTGGCTAAAGCTAGGACCGGCCTGTAGGCCATGCCCGCCATCAGGTAGATCTGCTTCAGATCAGAATCGATTCACCTTTCCAAGGGATCTTTTAAAGGAGACCGTGTCTTCCAGGGGAAGGGTCACATATCTAACCAGCCTTATCAGCGCTGTGTCCACCAAAGGAGCCGACTCGAGATGCTTAACCTCTTCCTCCTTGAAGGGATACAGTTTCAGGATTTTAGATTGCATGGAACTCTTCTTGTCCATTTTGCCTCACTCATCAGAGATGATGTCGCCCACTTCAGTGAGAAGGGGGAAATATTGGCACTCCTTATTGAGCTGCTTGAGGAATTTCCTCTGCTTCGGACGGGAAGTTACAGGATCCTCCTAACTCAGGGCTTCCCTTACCGCTTTCACCAAAGAGGGAACCAGGCAATACTCAAAGCCCATCCCCGAATCCTATACTTCCGACTCACTGTCCGAGGGAGGAGCCAATGAGTGGCTTGGCTGGGAAGATTCCCATGTATCATGGACCATCCCCTCTCCAGTTGGGGAGCATAATGGCTCCGGTGGGGGGTCACGAGGCTGACAAGCCTCCCTCTTTTGTAAGGATTCTCACCACTGGTTTGACTAGAGATTCATGGTGCTGGTCTGCACCCTCCCTCTCATCTGCTGCTTTGGAGAAACAGTGGTCGTCGAGAGCCTTGCCGGCAGGGACCGGAGCCCTACACCCCAACAGGATTTCTCTGTCCCCCTGCTGTGAGATGAGGGGGGTTAGAAGGGTCTTTACTGTGGTGTCTGGGCCTAGAGGGAGACCCACGGTGCCTTGATCTTGAGGAAGAGTGCCGGCGGTGTGACTTTGAAGACCCGCTTCCTCTGCGGGAACTATGCTGTGGATCAAACCTGGAAGGGCTGTGGGAAAAAGAGGATGAAAAGAGGAGGAAAAAACATTTACACTGGCGCCCTTATACCCCACTCTTCTCCCCCCCCCCAGCAGGCAAAACACAGGAAATCCCTAATGCATACCTGCTGCGAGAGGGCTGGCCACCAGGAGGCAGTGAAGGATCCATTGTCATTCAGGCAGGGCACTGCAGGGAAAGAGACATCAGCTGCCAGGCAGGGAACACTACATTCCCCACAGAACCGGCACTTACCTGGGGAAGCTGTCACAGATGCCAGGGGAAGTCGCCGCACATGCCCACAATCATTCCTGAGGCTCTGCAGGCTTCCCCCAGATTTAAGTGGCACCACATGATGTCACTGCCAGCACCAGACACGAAAAGCTCACGCCCATGCGCGAACCAAGCCTCGTTTTCATTCCGGGTCCACAACGCGCAGAACTTACGCCAGGACCCGGAAGAGAGAGAGAGCGGCAGCTGGATCGCAGAAGGAACCAGCTGCCATGCTCACAGGGGGGAAAATTAGGATTTTTATAACAGCTTACCTGTAAAATCCTTTTCTTGGAGTATATCTTGGGACAACAGAGCCTTAAATAATCACTTAATGGGTTATAGGCCACCTTCAGGTGATGGACACTGGTTATACCCAATCCAAGAAGTTCACTCCCTATATAACCCCTCCTCCATCCAGGAGCACATCAGTTTTTGTAGCAAAGCAATATACTTAAATCCCAAAAAAGTGGGGAGGGACCTCTGTGTCCCATGATGTACTCCAAGAAAAGGATTTTACAGGTAAGCTGTTATAAAAATCCTATTTTCTTTATCGTACATCATGGGTAATTACTTAATAGGACGTCCCATAGCAATGCTACTTGAGGGGAGGAAGACACAACCCGGAGGGTACCCCCAAACTTAAGGATCTATACTGCTGCCTGCAGTACACTGCGCCCAAAGGCGATATCCTCATACCTCCTTACATACAGCTGATAACATTTTGTGAATGTATGCACTGAAGATCAAGTTGCGGCCTTACAGATCTGAGACATGGAGGCCTGATGACGCACTGCCCAAGAAGCACTAACCGCCCTAGTAGAGTGTGCCCTAACTTGAAAAGGGGGAATCTTACCCCTTAAATTATAAGTTTCAATTATAACTTGCCGAATCAATTTGGCGACAGTGGATTTCGACACTGCCTGTCCTTTCTTAGGACCCTCTGGCAGAATAAATAAGACATCAGTCTTACGAATCTGAGCAGTTGCCTCTAAATAGATTTTCACTGCTCTCACCACATCAAGACAATGTAGTGACTTTTCTTCCCTGGAACATGGTTTTGGAAAAAACAATGGCAGGACAATTTCTTGGTTCAGGTGAAAACCTGAGACCACTTTTGGCAAAAAAGTCTGGACGAGGGCGTAACAACACTGTCCTCATGACAAATCAAATATGGCTCTTTACAAGAAAGAGCAGCCAATTCTGAAACCCTCCTTGCTAAGGATATAGAAACCAAAAATACCAACTTCCTTGTCAAAAGGACTAAGGGAATATGTTGTATCGGTTCAAATGGCTGTTTTTGTTACACAGACAAAACTAAGTTCAAGTCCCAAGGGTTCAAGGGAGGTTTGACAGGCGGATTAAGCCGTGACACCCCTTGCAAAAAACCCCGGACTAAAGAATGTGTAGCAAGTGGTCTTTGAAATAAGACCGATAAAGCTGAGACTTGGCCTTTAAGGCTTTAAGACTCAAGGCCAATTTCATTTCTACCCCTAATTGTAGAAAGGCAAGAATTCTGCCTATGATATATCTCCAAGGGTGCCAACCCTTGGATTTACACCAGAAAACATAAGCTCTCATATATTATATTTATATACATGTTCTGGAAGCTGGCTTCCTTGCATTAATCAGGGTAGAGATAACTGACCCAGAAAGCCCACGTTTCTTCAGAATGTGGGTTTTAATAGCCAAGCCGTTAAATTTAGAGACCGTAAGGAAGGATGGAATATCGATCCCTGAGAGAGCAGATCTGGCCGTAGTGGGAGGGACCATGGGCCCTCCACTGCCATCTTTACGATTTCTGCATACCATGACCTTCTGGGCCATGCTGGTGCCACCAGAATTACCGGCTTTCTTTTCAGCTTGATCCTGCAAAGAAGTTGAGGCAGTAACTGAATAGAGGGGAATGCATAGATCATTGGTGCGTTGGTGACCCCGTGGGATCAGTGAGAACTACATGAGAAGGGAACCCAGTTAGGAGGTTTTTACATGGTGCTTCAGCTGACCAATTTTTTAACCATAGGATTCTATGCATATGCATAAGCGTAAGGCGGGACGCCTGGTGAATAGAATCTTTAATAGCATCTTTGGCAAAACATCATGCTTTTGGTAGTTCAGCCAATTCCAGAGCTGGTTGTGCAGAAATCTCTTTAAGGGCCTGTTTAAATTGGTCCTTTAGTGATTGACAGATGCCTATTGCAGCGACTGCAGGCTGAGTAACGGCACCTGCCATGGAAAAGATAGATTTTAACAGGGATTCCAACTTTTTATCTGTTGGATCCTTAAGCATTTGGGCATTGTCTACTGGACAAGTTAGGCCTTTATTCACATTGGAAATTGCAGCATCAACTGCTGGTATTTTCTATCTTTGAAAATGTATCCTCCAGGGGATAGAGAATTGCAAATCTCTTAGGAGGGAGAAAATGCTTATCCGGGTGATCTCATGCAACAAAAATAAGCTGTTCTAGTAATGCGTGTGCATAAAACGCAGGCAAAGGTTGAGAAGGTTTTAGGGAACCCAAGGAAGAAACCAAGCTTTCAGGAGACTCCGTTAGGGGTAGCATGAAAGTGGAGCGAACCATCTCCGTAAGAGATTGTATCAGCAATTTCTCAGATTGAAAGGCTGAAAAAGGTTCATCTATCGTTGTTTCCCCCGCAGAGGAATCTTTGTTTTTCCTCCTGATCGACTGAGGGCAACGCCTCATCCTGTGCCCACTGTTCCCCTTGCAAAGGTTCTGAAGTGAGGGAGGGGGATCTAGCACGCTTCCTATCCATTTGAATGGAGTATGCGATTAAAGCTGCTAATCTTTCTTCCAGACCCTGCAGGGAGGAGAAAGGACATTTTCAGTCACGTATACAGGGGCTGAGATGTGAGAAGCAGTTGCATTGCATTGTTCCAATGGCTCACCCTGGTTTGCGATAACTGGTAATTCAGGCGAGGATGACAGCGTGGAAATGCAACTCGAGATCCTAACACCTGGGGGTGAAATCTTTACTTTTTTGGTAGGCATAGTCCCAAGTACAAAAACAGAGGCACTATACAAATTGCACTTAATGGCTGAAAATAGTCATGACATTTAAAGCCGCTATAAAGTTCAGCCTAGTGCTGGGAAAAAGGCATCATTCCTGTATCAGGAATGCCAGTTTGCAACCCTCACATGTCCCGCAACTCTTGTGTTGCAGGCTGCTTGTTTTCTCCTCGTCAGCCGAGGAGAGACTGTCACAGCTGTAGTTTATCTGTGTATGCCTGCCGTGCGTCCTTGTGGACGTTCACAACACCGCGCTTAGGCCCCGCCCCCTCTGAGAAAAAATTCTGCCCCTTTTTACATTTAAAATGTTCCCGCGCTTGTGGGTCCACAGACCCAACACGAGGGGGGGGGGGGAGGCAGAGACCTGTTTGTAGCAGGTACATACAACAGAAACAGCATTTCAACAGTTACCAACATTAGCAGTACTAGCGGGACCTCCGCACCCCTCTGCGGTGGGGAGGGGGTGTAAGGGGGGTACACCGCTGATGTCCCCCTAACCCCTGGTCCCTTCAGAGGAGAGAAAAGAAAACATTTGGCATATTTCTTTTACCTTAGAGGAATCTCCCTGCACGTGCTGCTGCAGCCACACACACACACAGACTGACTGAGCTTTACAGTAAAGACAACAGAGTAAGGTATGTGCATAGACTCCCTCTAGTGGAGAATTAAGGCATGACAAAAATTTTTCCCTAATGGAAGAATACCTAGGTGTTTTTAATACCTAAGTTTCTTCCCTTACCTTATCCCCGCCGCAGGATTTGTGGAATTAACAGACAATCCAAGGGGCATGGCCGGGAGAGCAATGGAGTAGGTCACAGATTGTTTGAGCTCCACTGTCCAATACTCCTGATTGACCATCCTACTTGCATCCTGCTCATCGGACACTATCCACTGCACTTGGGGATCTGTCCTGCTCTCCCCGCTGCCTCTGGAGCCAGTCAGCTCGTTAGAACGTCGCCCGGGACTGCTACGGTGAAGATGTCTGGCTCAGCACTGGCCCCAGGAAAGGCCCGGTTTTGGCCTAGTCTCCAGAGCGGCGGCCATCTTACTACACACGGCGGAGGCCCAGGCAAGTTTTTTGGGCCTCCCTGCTTGTACAGAGCTTGCTCCTTTTCTGGATTCACCTCCGGACTACCTGAGGCTGCTATTGCTGTGTATCTGTGCCCTGTGTCTCTCTGGGGACCGGCTGCGGCTCCGGCCTACCTCCTGGAACAGCGGCCATCTTGCTCCACCCGACAGCAGCCCTGGTGAGTTCTCCTAGCCCCCCTGACTGTGTTGCAATCCACCCCCTCCTGGAAGGGCCTCCGGACTGCCTGCAATCTCTGCCAAGGTTCATAGGCTCTCCTCCCTCCTCCTGGCGGCTGGAGTACACCCGCAGAGGCAGTGGACATCTCCATGAGACGCTACTCATCCCCATTGAGAGGACAGGGTAAGAAGTATACTCTCCCCCCCGTGCCGGAGGAACCCGTCCTGGTCCGCAGGGACCGCGTGGGGTCTGGAAGGCACCCATCCACGATCAGTGTCCCAGTCGGAGAGCCAGGAGCAGCCCTCGCCGCCTGTAATCCAGCCTGCACTATCTTCCCCTTAGCTGTCTGCATCCTAGACTTAGGATCCCTGTCTATTTAATTCATATCCCCTGGATGACCCCTCCTAACACCCCCCCCCCCCCCCCCAGTGCCTGTTGTAAAGGGAAGACTGCTGATGTAAGGGGGTCTCCAGATGTAAAGGGAGGATACTAATGTTAAAGGAGCAATACCAATGTTAAAGGGGGACTCTGATGGGAAAGGGCCATTGCAGATATAAAGGAGGACTCCTGATGTTACCTATAGGGGGCCCCTGATTTAAAGGGTCACTGCTGATGTGAAGAGAGGACTCCTGCTGTAAAAGGGGACTCTGATATGAAAGGGTGGCTCTTAATGTAAGGGGTCTTCTGATGTAAAGGGGAACTACTGATGAAAGAAGGGGGACTCATGTTGTGAAAGAGGGGACTTTAATGTGAAGGGGAGATTTTGATATAAAGGGTGACTAAGTATACCTCAACCCGTGACTGTATCTGAGTGTATACATGGCAGGTTTATGTCAGTGAGCCTCTCACTCAGCACAGAAATGAGGGAGTATTTTGTGGGTACAAGGACTGCAGATCATGTACAGTATATACCACTGTAAAGCCGTATTAAAGACAAAATCAAAAATGTATTATATTGCAACTTAGTAATCGTTAGATGTGGTGGCTGCATTAGTTGTTTTTTTTTAGGCTTTTTCTCCTGGTGATCTGGTCAGTAACATACCTCCTGTATTAATGAGACACAACTCTGGATGAAAGCAATGGGGGCACCTTTGAACAGCAGAATTGTCAGTCTGGAGGGAGGGGAGTGTTAGATGAAATAGCAGATTTAAACAGAAAAAAGGAATCTGACAGGGAGTAGATTCTATGGGTGTGCCACATCCCAAATGCATAGAAAAAAGCAATAGTTCCCCTGAAATGGGATTTTGAAGGCACTACCACACAAATAGTAGAACAACAATAGCAGATTTAAATACACTAACACTTTATAAGCAGTTGCAGCAAACAGATTTTTTCTTTTTAGGATAAAGGTGTTCCATAAATAAAGCTGATCATTGTAAGCACCCCTGTCAGCGGTAAATGGTTTGTTTCAACACTCTAACTCCTACATCTGCAGGACAGCTTGTTCTTTTGAAAAACAAAAAACATCCTGGCTGGATCACCAGGTGAAAATAGAAGAAAGGCTAAAAAAGAAAGAAAAAGAAAACAAATGCAGCCATCACATCTAAGAATTGGTAAGCTGAAATATAATAAATGTTTACTTGTGGGTTTAATACCACTTTAGACTATTTAACCATGTTCCTTTAAGCCACCTCAATATTTAGAGTATTTAAGCCACACCCATTATTTTCACGGTGCGCTCCGCATGCCGTTTCCATACCTAGGTGTCCCTCATTCTCAAGTTCCAAAGTTGGGAGGTATGATTTAGGGTGCAACATGCTCCTATTCACATGGCCCCCACTGCCAGAATCCCCTTTTCTGTGACAGCAAGTGAGGGTTTCTCTCCCTGTACCAGCTGTCAGATTTTTGCAGACTTCATCTGCACAGCCACATCATTCATTCACAGCAATCTGTAAATGAGGAAACTACAAGTCCCTTCTATCACTGTGGCACATGGCTTGTAGTTTTTAATGAGCTGCTAGGGCATTGATGAGCACCCTCATAATTCATTTACAAGTCCTGCAACTTTCAAGCTGACATCCCATACAGAGGTATGGACAAAAAGCTGTAGAACTTGTGTGCAGGAGCCTGACATTGCACTCATGATCCTCTGATCGTGGGTGCAATGCTCTGTAGACTCCTGTTAAAAATATATTAAATGCACATTCTATTCCTGCAAAAATATGTGCATTTTTTAATTGCTTTCAGAAAGCTGAACTTAGCCTTTAACCACTTGCTCACCGCGCTATAGCCAAATGACAGCTACAACGCTGTCGTCTAGTTCTCCCGCTGCGGCGTGCATCCTTCGGATACAGCGGATCACAGATCGGGGTAAAGGGCCAATTGCAGCCACCATTTACAATGTAATCAGCTGTGTCCAATCAAAGCTGATCACAATGCAAACACACATGCCGGTTAAAGGCATGTCCTTTCCTCGTGCTGTCACAGCGTGAGAAGAGGAGAGATGGTAACCAGCCAGTGTGAAAGGGGACATCTACACTGATAATCAGCCCCAACAGTGCCCATGAGTGCCTCCATGTCAGTGTTGCCTATAAGTGCAGCCATATCAGTGCATTGTGCCTCATCAGTGGCACCTATCAGCGACCATCCATGAAGAAGAAAAATTACCTGTTTGCAAAATTTTATAACAGCAACTAAGAAAAATGTTTTGGTCTTCTTTCATTCGTTTAGCAAAATAATTAAAAAAAAACTGTGGTGATTAAATACCATCTAAAAAAAGCTCTATTTGTGTGAAAAAAAAATGATAAAAATTTCATATGGGTACAGTGTTGACCTCGCAATTGTCATTCAAAGTGCAACAGTACAGAAAGCTGAAAATTGGCCTGGGCAGTAAGGGGGTGAAAGCGCCCAGTAGACAACTGATTAAACACCTGTTGGGAATATACAGTAGCTGCACTTTCCATTTGCTTGTTGATTCACACCATTGAGGATTACAAATAACATCTGTTATACAGTATCCGGGGGGTCCAGCTGTTCTGCTGAAACACATTGAGGATTATTAACTACAAAAATTACATTGTTTCTACAAGGTCTGGGGTTGTCTACTGAGTCAGCTTGCAATATAATAAAGATATGTGCCAATGTTAGTACAGGTTATTCACATTTATACATTGAAAGACTTTACAGTTTCTCTACAGAATAAATAAATGTGAGGCAGCGTTCATATCCATATAAGTGGTGCACATGGAAAAAGGACCCAGGATTGCTTATTGTAGCTTATTGAATTTTGCACTTATATTGCTTATAAAGTAAATTGTAAAATGTAAACAATATATTGGTATTTTATATTAACTGATTTGGGTGTCTAAATCCTTCAGACATAATAGACTTATACAACATACATAGAATTGTCACCATATAAGCTTAAAGTGCCTGCACAAGGACCTTTATGGCAGTAACACCAGCTGGTATTTTAATAAAAGCTGTATGTTTAAAATTATTAAAATTTGCTTTAGAAATTATTTTAACGATTCACTCTAGGTAGATAAAAAAGACAAACTAATGCAGCTCTGTAATAATTAATACATCATTAAAGTGGTATTAAACTAAAAAATGTCATACATTGCAGCTTACTAATCCTTAAATGTCCTTGCTGTGTTAGTTTCTTTTTTTTAGGCTTTTTTACTTTCAATTTTTTACCTGGTGATTTGGCCAGTAACATACTTCCTGCCTTAGAGTGTCTGCACACTGGATGGAGAAGAAACATACATCCTTGGTCAGCAGCACTGCCAATCTGGGGAAAGGGTAGTGTTAGAGGAAATAACAAATATAGTTGGCTAACAAACTAAAGCTGAACTCCAGCTAACTTTTTTTTAATCATGTACACTAGGGGTTTCCAAACTTTCTAAACAAAAGGGCCAGTTTACTGTCCTTCAGACTTTAGGGGGGCCAGGCTGTGGCCATCGGAAGTAGAAAAGGTCCAAAAAGTGGGAAAAAACAATGCCCCATCTTTGGCGCCAGTGGGAGGAATTCTGCCCCATTGATGGTGTCCATGAGAGAATTGTGCCCCATCATTTGTGTCATTGGGAAAAAATTGTACCCCATCGTTAATGTCATTCAGCCCAATTGTTGGTATCATTGGGAGGAATTGTGCCCCATTGTTACTATAATTGGAATGAATTGTGACCCATCATTGGTGTCATTTGGCCCAATTGTTGGTGTCATTGGGAGTAATTGTGCCCCATTGTTGGCATCATTGGGAGGAATTGTGCCTTTTCATTGGTGTCAGTGGGTGTGGAATCATGCCCCATTGTTGGTATCACTGGATGAAACAGTACCAGAAAGCAAAAGCTGCACTAAAAGCCAATAGGTTCATGTGCTGACAAAAAAGCAAGTTATTGGAAGAAAAAGCAGAGACAGAGATGAGCTCATTACTTCACTACTGTGCAGTATCACAGACTAAGGACATCTAGCAGCAGAAAAAAGTACAGTGAGGAAATCTCTGGAAAACTGCTGAATACTGCAGCAAAAGCTTTTTTGTTTTATATTTTAAGCCTTTAGCTGCCATATCTGTGCACTAATATTTTTTTTTTTTTTTACTAAAAAAATTAGGATTATATTGTGCTTGCATGCATTAAAATAATTAACTAACATAATCTATTTTTTGTGAAAAAAATAAACATTCCTGCAACTGGCAGCAAACCTGAAAACTAGCGTTGCAGTAGCCTGCAATAATGCACTTGTTCAAATAAGAGAGACAAGCTCTAACTCTCAGCCAATATGGCCCATGAAGTGAGCATGTGTAGCTCTGTTTATATTTCTCGCACACTACCAATGTGCCAGGATGCCTGTACTTCAGCGCATGCACAGTGGTGACTTCATCCCACACCAATCAGGATGGCTGAAGACTGGCACCCAGAAGAAGCCTGGGAGAAGATGTCAGCAAGGGACCTCATGGGCCTCATGGGTGTCAGACCGTTGGAGAATAGGTAAGTATTCCTGTCCTAGTTCCTCTTTAAGGATCATTCTGACATGTGTGAAAGACCTATGACTGAGAGCAGGTAAAACCCTAGGGGAGAGGAGGTTCAGATTTGCCCACCCCCCACTATAAAAACCAGTGATTTGTCGGTGTATGCTGGAGCAGTTTAGGAAGAGTGACAATCTGTGCAGGGAGAGGTAGTTACTATACAGTGCTAAATTACTGTGGATGCATTGTGGTGGGTTACATATCCTTGTGTTAATTCCACCTCTCCAGTCCGTGTTATACCAACACTATGTTCCTCTGATGGGACTTTAAGGGCAACCAAAAGGCTTGTATAAATGTTCTTTTATTTAAAAAAACAAAACAAAAAAACGTGTTTTGTTATAATCAATATTGATGGATATGCTTTTAAGGATTGCAATAAAACATGTTTTTAAATAAAAGAACATTTATGTCAGGTATTGTGTATTTGTAAGGGATGGTGGCAACCCCTACCTCAACTGAGTTTGTTTTTAGTGATGAGCCAAACCCCCCCCCCAGGGTTCAGTTAGCACAAAAACTCCGGAACAGAGAAAGTTCTGACCCAAGCCACAAAGCCTATTGGACCCAAAGTCCCCATTTTGAAGGCTTATATGCAAGTTATTGGCCATAAAAAGGGTATGGGGGGCCGGGTACTGCCCTGGGGGACAGGTATGAATGCAAAATACATTTTTTTTTTTTTAACAACAGGGTTGGTCTTTATTGAGAAGACATTATAGTACAATTGACAGTCACATACTGATCTTCATAAACATTGCAGGAAAAAGACAGATGACAAGAATTAGTAAGTAGTCCGTGCATAATAATACTACATATCACATACAGCTTCCTATGTGCACATATATCTGAGTAATAAATTGACCTATGAACCCCTGTCCCATGAGGGTGGGTAAAAAGGGGGGGAAGTCATGACCCATTCATGCTAGTTTACTACTAACCTGGGGCCTCACTCCACAAACTATACAGTTTTGGAATTAAAATTGTTCCGTCCAAGGTGACCATATCCGGTCAAATTTCTGTGGGCAACCCCTATTTGCATAAGTTATTTTATACAGCGGTAACACAGCATTCACAGCAGAGTCCCATGCATCTACCCTTGGGTGGGGAGGCCAATTTCTTTAAGATTTCTTTTTTAGCATAGAACAACAATAATGACACAAGTATCTTTGTGTACCTGGGTCTCTGGTCATCTTCATGAATGCCTAACAAAGCCAATTCGGGCCCTATCGGTATCGTAAGTTGTAGGCGAATATTGATATGCTCAAAATTTCTGCCCAAAACGGCACAATACGGGAACAAGACCAGAACATATGAATATACGTACTATCAGGGGATTGACATCTAGGAAAATTGGGTGACCTATGAGGGTAAATCCGATGCAGTCTCTGAGGCGTGTAATATATCCGATGCATAAATTTAGTTTGCAGCAACTTATCTCTGGAGGATATCACTAGTTTAGACCCTTCCTCGAAACACTTCTCCCAAGTTTCCCTGTCCAGAGTAGGAATGTCAGTCTGCCACTGTTCCCACAAGGCGTTATTTTGGGTGAATCTACCCCCAATAGGGCAATATACAGCGTCAATAGGGTTTTCTTAAGGGTTTCCTGCGCCAAAATCATCTCTATGGGGTCTGTGTTTAAACTTATAAGCTGAGGGAATTGGGCCCTAGCTGCATGCTGCAGCTGGTAATATCTGAATAACATTCTACCTGGGAGTCCAAATTTCCCTACCAAGTCCCGAAAGGAAAGCAGTGTGCCTGAGTGAATAACATCCTGGAGTACCTTAATCCCATACCGGGCCCACAGCTGCGGGTCCGGTATCGTTCTAAAATGCGGGAGAGAGGGGTTCCCCCACAATGGAGAGAAGAAGGGAGTATTGATGCGGGCGTAGAAATCTTTTCCTGGCCGCAGCCCACACCTTGAGGGTCACCCCAGTAGGTCCAGGGAGTGAAATGTAGGCAGAGGGTCCTCTGTATACTATATTCTCTAGCTCTGTAAGGGAGCCCACTATAGCAGCCTCCAAACACGTGGCTGCATTAGACCTGGTTTGTTCAAACCACCACCTTACCGTAACCAATATCGCCGCCCAGTAATATGTCATCAGGTAAAAAAGAGAGAGAGGAGCGCCACTAAGTAAAATAATTTATTCACCAATATAAAAACAAAGTATCAACTTACATTTAGGAGCGGTATATAGAACAGACAGATGTGATTCCTGATAGAAGAGGGGGAAGGGAACAGTCAGTGATTCCCCGGGGATGCCTCCAAACACGACGTAGTCTGGCGGGGAGGCCAGGACAGTACACAGCCTGTCTCTGCGGGAGGACGGAACGGCAGCCCAGGAAGCCGCTGGCAATGTTGTCAATGAGGAGAAAAAACACGACGCGTTTCTGAGCATGCGCAGGGTCTGTACGGCACATGCGCGCTCCTTTATCAAGTGTGACACCAAAAAAGATGTTGTGTCTTAAAGCATATCATGTTTGGTATCCATGTACTCGGCCTAAGATCATCTTTTTTCTTTCATCAAACATTTGGGCAATATAGTGTGTTTTAGTGCATTAAAATTTAAAAAAGTGTGTTTTTTTCCCCAAAAAATGCGTTTGAAAAATCGCTGCGCAAATACTGTGTGAAAAAAAAAATGAAACCATTTTAATTTTAATCTGTAGGGCATTTGCTTTAAAAAAATATATAATGTTTGGGGGTTTAAAGTAATTTTCTTGCAAAAAAAATAATTTTTTCATGTAAACAAAAAGTGTGAGAAAGGGCTTTGTCTTCAAGTGGTTAGAAGAGTGGGTGATGTGTGACATAAGCTTCTAAATGTTGTGCATAAAATGCCAGGACAGTTCAACCCCCCCCCCCCCCCCAAATGACCCCATTTTGGAAAGTAGACACCCCAAGCTATTTGTTGAGAGGCATGTCGAGTCCATGGAATATTTTATATTGTGACACAAGTTGCGGGAAAGAGACAAATAATTTTTTTTTTTTTTTGCACAAAGTTGTCACTAAATGATATATTGCTCAAACATGCCATGGGAATATGTGAAATTACACCCCAAAATACATTTTGTTGCTTCTCCTGAGTATGGGGATACCACATGTATGAGACATTTTTTGGAGCCTAGCCTCGTACGGGACCCCAAAAACCAAGCACCGCCTTCAGGCTTTCTAAGGGCGTAAATTTTTGATTTCACTCTTCACTGCCTATCACAGTTTCGGAGGCCATGGAATGCCCAGGTGGCACAAACCCCCCCCCCCCCCAAATTACCCCATTTTGGAAAGTAGACACTCCAAGCTATTTGCTGAGAGGTATAGTGAGTATTTTGCAGACCTCACTTTTTGTCACAAAGTTTTGAAAATTGAAAAAAGAAAAAAAACATTTTTTTTCTTGTCTTTCTTCATTTTCAAAAACAAATGAGAGCTGCAAAATACTCACCATGCCTCTCAGCAAATAGCTTGGGGTGTCTACTTTCCAAAATGGGGTCATTTGGGGGGGGGGGGGTTGTGCCACCTGGGCATTCCATGGCCTCCGAAACTGAGATAGGCAGTTAAGAGTGAAATGAAAAATTTACACCCTTAGAAATCCTGAAGGCGGTGATTGGTTTTCGGGGCCCCGTACGCGGCTAGGCTCCTAAAAAGTCCCACACATGTGGTATCCCCATACTCAGGAGAAGCAGCTAAATGTATTTTGGGGTACAATTCCACATATGCCCATGGCCTGTGTGAGCAATATATCATTTAGTGACAACTTTGTGCAAAAAAAAAAAAAATTGTCACTTTCCCGCATTTTGTGTCAAAATATAAAATATTTCATGGACTCAACATGCCTCAAAGCAAATAGCTTGGGGTGTCTACTTTCCAAAATGGGGTCATTTGGGGGGGCTTTATGCCATCTGGGCATTTTATGGCCTTCAAAACTGTGATGGGTAGTGAGGAGTAAAATCAAAAATTTACACCCTTAGAAATCCTAAAGGCAGTGATTGGTTTTCGGGGCCCCGTACGCGGCTAGGCTCCCAAAAAGTCCCACACATGTGGTATCCCCGTACTCAGGAGAAGCAGCTGAATATATTTTGGGGTGCAATTCCACATATGCCCATGGCCTGTGTGAGCAATATATCATTTAGTGACAACTTTTTGTAATTTTTTTTTTTTTCATTATTCAATCACTTGGGACAAAAAAAATTAATATTCAATGGGCTCAACATGCCTCTCAGCAATTTCCTTGGGGTGTCTACTTTCCAAAATGGGGTCATTTGTGGGGGTTTTGTACTGCCCTGCCATTTTAGCACCTCAAGAAATGACATAGGCAGTCATAAATTAAAGGCTGTGTAAATTCCAGAAAATGTACCCTAGTTTGTAGGCGCTATAACTTTTGCGCAAACCAATAAACATACACTTATTGACATTTTTTTTTACCAAAGACATGTGGCCGAATACATTTTGGCCTAAATGTATGACTAAAATTGAGTTTATTGGATTTTTTTATAACAAAAAGTAGAAAATATCAATTTTTTTTTCAAAATTTTCGGTCTTTTTCCGTTTATAGCGCAAAAAATAAAAATGGCAGAGGTGATCAAATACCATCAAAAGAAATCTCCATTTGTGGGAAGAAAAGGACGCAAATTTCGTTTGGGTACAGCATTGCATGACCGCGCAATTAGCAGTTAAAGCGACGCAGTGCCAAATTGTAAAAAGTGCTCTGGTCAGGAAGGGGGTAAATTCTTCCAGGGCTGAAGTGGTTAAGCACATTTATACGGCCTAGCAGGTTAAGTGGTAACTCCTTCCACCTGGAGCAGTGCTCTTTAAGTCTTGTGACTATGGGTAATAGATTAAGGCGACGATAAGCTTGGAGGTCCCTAGTTACTATAACACCCAGATACTTAAACTGCTCCACCCATAGTAGTGGTGTTGAGGACGACACCATTCGGGCCTGAGGGTCTATCGGGAATAAAACAGACTTGTACCAGTTGATCCTAATTCCTGAGAACCGCGCAAATTCATTGAAAATCCCTAGAGCTGCCTGCAATGAGGTATCTGCATCATGCAGGTACAGCAATGCGTCATCCGCATACAAGGAGATTTTCTCCTCCAGAGGGCCAATTTTGAGCCCCATGACACTTCGAGATTCCCGTATCAGAATAGCCAATGGTTCAAGAGCAAATGCAAATAGGCTGGGTGACAATGGGCACCCCTGCCTTGTGCCCCTCTGGAGGAGAAAAAAATCCCAGAAGGTATCATTAGTGCGGATCCTGGCCCTAGGTGATTTATATAGCAGGCCTAGCCATTTAAGAAATTTAGGGCCAAATCCAAAACGCATAAGTATCTCCATTCTACGGAGTCGAAAGCTTTCTCCGCGTCTAGAGAAGCTATGACTCTGGTTCCTCCATTATCATGGGTGGTGTCAAGATTGAGAAAAAGTCTGCGGATATTAATATCGGTGCCCTTCCCCGGCATGAATCCAGTCTGATCCTGATGGACCAGATCCTCAATAACAGTAGTTAATCGGAGAGCCAGGATTTTAGCCAAGAGCTTGGCATCTGCATTTATCAAAAGATATGGGCCTGTACGAGGCACATTCTTCAGGATCTTTACTGGGTTTGGGCACTAATACCACCACCGCCTCGGACATAGAATCCGGAAGTGAGCCCAGATCCGAGAATTGGGATAGGAGGGATGTCAATCTGGGGGCCAACAACTCCTGATACACCGAGTAGAATTCTATGGGTATACCATCCGGGCCAGGGGCCTTACCTGCCTGCATACAACCCATGGCTGCCTGAATCTCCTCCAGTGATATGTCTTCCTCCAGTGCCTTGCTTTGGTCCGGGTTGAGTGATGGGAAGGATATCAGGTCTAGGTAGTCAGGTCAGTACAGGTATAATTCACTTTAGACGAGTACAGCTCCCGGTAGAACTGCAGAAATCTATTACAGATTGCCTCTTGGGTGGTCCAAGGTGTCCCGTCTGTGTCTCTCAGCCTACCCACATGAGTCTTAGCATATTGTCCGGTAGCTAGCCAGGCTAAAAGTCTACCACTTTTGTCAACATATTCAAAAACCCTCTGGGCGCTAGCTAGCATAGATTTTTTAGTAAGGTCCACTCGTAACAACGATAATTCCCGAAGGGTATATTGCCAGGAAATATAGTTATTCGAGTCCGGGGAATTAACATATATTTGCTCCAGTTCCTGGGCCTTATCCTCCAACTGCCTGAGAGACTGCACAGATGCTCTTTTTTTAATTGCAATTTTCTTGATGTATTCACCCCTTAACCAGGCCTTAAATGCATCCCACGTAATTAGTTGCCCAGATGAATCCGTATTGCTCAACCAGAAGCCACATATTGCTTCAGGCATCTCCTCCTGGATCTCTGCGTCCATAATCCAATACTTGGAAAGTCTCCACACCCCCTGTTCACCAAGCGGAGCCGTCCGAACCGTAACCATTATTGGAGCATGATCCGAAATGCCACGAGACAGGATCTCTGTAGAAACCGTCTCCCGCAGCAGGTCAGGTGACGCAAAGGCCATGTCTATGCGGGACAATATACTGAACTTAGTGGAAAGACAGGGGAACTGGGCATCAGAGGGATGGAAGTGAGATGAAATGAGGAAGCCCATTGAGACAGGCCAGTTGAAGCAGAACGGGAGGGTCGAAGTCTATCTAAATCATTTGACATGACCATGTTAAAGTCTCCTACAATTAGCACCTTACTCACATCATATTGTACAACAGTTTGCATCAGAGTAGTAAGGAAAGTAGCGTCTGCGGGGGGGCAAGTATATTCCCACTATTGCATATGGATATCCTGCTATTGGGGTATGCATAAGAACATATCTGCCCTCAGGATCAGTTCTGACAGCAATCAATTGGAAGTCCAGGGATCTATGTACCAGAACGCTTACTCCTCTAGCATAGATGGAGTAAGACGCATGATAATGGGCAGAGATCCAGGCTCTCTTTAATCCTAGGATTCTAGCTCCCATCAGGTGGGTTTCCTGTAATATGCATATCTTGGGGCTATGCTGCTGTATATTCTTAAGTACTAGGGACCGTTTTATAGCAGAGTTGAGGCCTCTGACATTCCAAGATAGCACAGTAAAATTAGCCATATTCCTTACAAACCCATAAAACGTAGGATATCCATTTGCCGAGACATTTCAGGCTCATCAGTAGGTGTGTCACCCTTCCCCATTCGTCCCACTCCAAAGCCCGCTATTCTATAATCCTGCATCCACTGCACTTCCCCGGACATCCACATGGAGCCCCTATTCAGTTTAATACAAAGACCAACCATGCAAAACATGAAACTTAAAAACAATAAAGTAACCCTTGCACGGACGGCAACGGCCATCCAACACCCCCCCCCCTACCCTGTGCACCCCCAAACAGCGAAGGGCACATGATCCCAAAACGTTGTTAGAAACAGTTTCGAGAATAATACTCGGGAGGCGTATGCCCGATTAGGACATCACACTAGAGTAGTCCACCAAAGTAAGTAAAACAAGAAAAAGTGTGAATCAAAAAATGAAGAATAAAAAAAAAAAAAAGAAAAGAAAGGGGGAAAAAACAAGCAGATGTCACTCATTTTGAGTTGCTGGAAATTCAGAGCATGTCCGAGACAGGCACCCGGGTTAAGCCAGAGTACTTGCATAAAATCAATTGTCCGGGTCTGCAGTTCAGGGTACAGCATAAAAAAGGTAGGGGGGGGTGCCAGTATAAAATGTAACTTAAGAAAAATAAAGGGCACAGCAGTCCCCGAACGATCCCACATACAAAAACAAGGCTGGACCCCAGTAAAATAGTACCCTCACCTGCACATGACAGACCCCTTAGATCAGCTCCAGTGGTAGTGGTGTATCAGAAGAGAAGGGTTTGAAGAACAAGGATTCATTACGGAGGTAGCGTCTCCAACCACGCTCCTGCATCCTTAGGACTAGTGAAAATCTGCACCTTCTCCCCATCGACTACTCGCAACTTGACCAGGAATAGAATACTGTAACGAATCCCCTTGATCCGAAAAGCTGCTTTCACTGCGTCAAATGAGCGGCGTAGTCTCTGCGTCTCCATCGTGTAGTCGGGGAACATCATGAGCCGGGTGTTACGATACGGGATATCTCCTGCTACACGGGCCGCTCTAAGAAGTTAATCTCTATCCCGGAAGTTTAATAGGTGCAGTATAAACCTGCGGGGGGGGCCCCCTCCGGTCCCGGCCTCGGCGGCACTCGATGAGCCCTCTCCACCGTAAAGTAGGGTGATAATTGTGCTGCCGGGAGTAACGAGCGTAGCAGCTCTTCTGTGAAGGCAGTGGGATTGCGACCCTCTACCCCCTCCGGGAGCCAGACGATGCAGATGTTATTTCTGCGGTTCCGATTTTCGGCATCCTCTGCCCGATATTCAAGAGCCTTTACCTTCGTTTGTAGCACCCTAATAGAGGCCCCATGATCTGTCACTGCATCCTCTGCATTACCAACTCGCTGCTCCACCGCCGTTATAAGGGATCGGATTTTACCCAGATCTTGCCGCATCAGCCCTACATCCATTTGTACGGCTTCTATCTTGGACATGAGCGCTGTCTGGCATAATGTAATAGCTGCCATCACCTCCGGGATACCAGGTGGGGCGACCCCCTCATGTTCTGTCTGCAAAGCCATATTGTGAAGGCTCGCTGGAGTAAGCCGCTGATCTGAGGATGGGGTCACTGTAGCTTCAATACCAGGGGGAAATTTCAATTTTTTGCCCCTATTCGGGCCTCCAGGGGTGCTAGCAGGCATGCAGGAGCTGTCGGTCCACGTGGGTATAGTTATAACACAGAAACGGATCAATAGTCGGAGTCTTTTCCAGCAGAGCTCAGAAGGCACATCTGCTCAGACCAGCATCCCGGCCACGCCCCTTTTTATCATTTTTAAAGGAGCAGTGATTTTAATGATGTTTAAGGTGAAACAATAAGAATGAAAACTTCCTTTAAATATAGTGTCCCCTTAGTCTGCCTGTAAAAGTGGCGCATCTGTACCATGTATAGAACCTGCTGCAGTAAATCTGACATATGTAAAGAAAGGAAAGGCATTTAAATTGGCTTGTGGTTGCAAATTATTGCTGGCAATATGAAAAAAAACGGCGTGGGGTCCCCCCCAAAATCCATACCAGACTCTTATCCAAGCATGCAGCCTGGCAGGCCAGGAAAAGAGGGGGGGGGCGACTGAACGCCCTTTCCCCTCCTGAACCATTGCAGGCCACATGCTGTCAACATGGGGGGTGCTTTGGAGCAGGTGGGGGGGACCTCCATGTTGATGGGGACAAGGGGCTCTTCCCGACAACCCTAGACGGTGGTTGTGGGCGTCTGCGGGCAGGGGGCTTATAAGCGTTGGTTGAGACCACTTTAGAAAAACTGTTTGGTTCCTAATCTCTCTCTCTCTCTCTCTGTGTACTGTAAAAATAGAAAAAAGTAAGCAGCACTTCAGGAGCAACAGAGTATAAAAGAGAAGAGAGGCAGCTCACACTGCTATGACCTAAAAGTCAGCACAACTTTTCCAGGCAACTTTGATGCAACTTTATGGAATGCCTGGGTAATTTTCCTGTAATGTTGGATCCAAATAATATCAGTTAAGATAAGGATCCGACTTGGAGGCAACTTCCATTAAAGTCTATGGGCACAAGTTGGATAGAAGTTGCCTTGAAGTAGTACAGGAACCTTTTCTAAAGTCAGAGCGACTTCAGTAGTGCTAATTAAGATAGCTCTCATTGACTAAAATAGGATTTCACGTGTTAAGCGACTTAGGGTCTCACAAGTCGGATCCCAAGTCATGATGTAACACTACTCAGATTGCAGGACCTTGCTTGTTTATCAAGTTAAAATTTATGAAAAAATGTTGCTTGTCTTGTAACACACTCGCAGACCAAGGTTTTACTGTGTGTGTGTATATGTGTGTGTGTGTGTGTATATGTGTGTGTGTGTGTGTATATATATATATATATATATATATATATATATATATATATATATATATATATATATATATATATATATATATATACACACACACAGAGTTTCTCACAAAACTATATATATATATATATATATATATATATATATATATATATAGTGTAGGGGGACAAATAATTTATTACTAGGTGGGCTGTCTCCTCCGGGAATGTCCATGGACTGAGCAGTGATAATTTATAATGTAAACTCGTAAAGGCTCACAAGATTCCAGTATCAGAGGCCGTTCTCCACTGTTCGAAGTGTTTGTAGATCGCTTCACTCCTCCAAAGGAGAAGCTATCTACAAAGCTTTATAAACTGGCATCCAGAGGAAAATGATCTCCTCTGAGAATGCTAAAAAATGGAGCAGTGAAATTTTTTCATTGCTTCATAAACGAACACCAAAGTGTAATTTCTTCATTATTGTCACATGAAAAGATATAATAAAATATTTACAAAAATGTGAGGGGTGTACTCACTTTTATGAGCTCACTTTTATTATATATATAAGACTGCCTAATTAAACAAAAGAAATAGTGCAGGGCTATCCCCCTTACAAAGTGAATGAATTAAATAAATAAAAAATATACTGTGTGATTATATATATATATATATATATATATATATATATATATATATATATATATATATATATATATAGATTAGGGGATGGGTGCATGGATTAGAGGAGCGGCGCCCCTGTACTGTATACATATACTGTATGTGATCAATATGTATACATATTTAACACCAGTGATTTAGAAAAAAATATGTGCCAAAACAAACTGCATTCCAAACTAGAAAGCTAATTTACACTTTAATTTGAAGCTTTGCCATTTGGTCAGCTGAGAGCAATAGCACTCTGCTGGGAGACTTCCCTGGACTTCAGCATGAGTCAAAGCTGTATGCGCATTTGCTAACCTGATTTAGCATTTTAGCAGATCAAAGACATCATATGCTTTTCAGCTTCCTGGTACTTGCAAAAGATAGCTGAGATGCACAGAATACAGCTGCATGCAATTTTCACACAGGAAAGTAAAAGTCCAGTGTAAAGGAGAAAGTCTATCTGTGGGGGAAGAAGCCAAAGTTCATAAGATTATTTTTTTCCTACAAAAAAAAAATAAAAAATAAAAACATGTAGATGTTTCATGTTACTATTTTGTAGATTTGGGAAATACAAACAATGGATGACTGGGGCAGACAAGGGATAGACACACAGCTACTGTGAAACAAGCAGGAGGCTTAGTTATGTTCTAAGACTGCTTTGCTGCATCTGGCAGGGGGGGGATTCCAAAACTAGAGAGTGCAAAATCTGGTGCAGCTGTGCATGGTAGTCAGTCAGCTTCTAACTACAGCTTGCTCAATTAGCTGCACCAGATTTGCACTCTCCAGTTTTAGAAAATCAACCAGGGTGTCTTGAATCTGTGCACAGCACAACGAAATACCAATTCTATTAAGGAATTCTAAGGCACAGCATATTGCCTAGTGTCAGAAAGCTCTGTCAGTCGCAGATCACGGGTCCTCCAGCAGGTGAAGGACCCAAGAAAAGCTAAAAATAAAACATTGGACTATTTTGATGACTTTCATTTAACCCCCCGATCTGTATCATATCAACGATCCATTAAAAGAGCTGAAACATGCAGTATGGACTGGAAAAGTCCCCCTTCAAACCTGAGACAGTAGAGCAGTTTGCTCCAAAAATGTTGACCAAACTTCCTGCTAGTAAAGGCAGGCGAATCACCATTGCAAAGACTCATCTCCCCCCCCTCCCCACCTTTTAGATTGTAAGCGCTCATGAGCAGGGCCCTCCCATCCTATCCGTCTAGTCTTGAATTGCATTATAACTGTACTGTCTACCTTTATTCTGTATAGCACTGTGCAAACTAAGACGAATAAAGTTAACAATATATATATATATATATATATATATATATATATATATATATATATATATTTTTTTTTTTTATGTGTGTGTGTAGCAGCCTGGTGTTTAGGCAGGGTTGCTCCTAAATTTACCTGCCAGGTATAGCTGCCTTTGACAATTGTTGAGGATGTAATTGCTGCACTTCGATATGAGAAGGGTAATGCAAGGTCAGATTATGGGTATATAGGGTATCCCAGCCAATGGGCAGGGGTTTTCTTAAATCCATTAGCCTTCTGGGAGAACCTATATTTGGGTGGAATCAGGTGATCAGTGTTCTGTGCCACCAGGATGGCTGTCTGGGTGGACGTGTGTTATATTGCCCGGGCTGCTAGGCCGGAGTTTGGGCCTTTCCCGGGCACATCTGGCTGCTAGGCTGTCTGAGGGCCTATCCAGAAGCAAGAGAGCAGCGCAGGGTTGGGATTGCAGCTTGCAGTCCAACCAGAAGAGACGGTTCTGCCGGCCGGAGAACCTGTCATGGTCGGAGGTAAAGGGGAAGCTATCGCCACTAAGGGACCAACCACCTTATTACCAGGGACCACAGTGAGTAGCTGAAGCAAGTACCGGAGCAGTATTCTCACCAACCGTGGACTTCAGTGGGTATAAAGCCAGGGACCCAGCCAGCGAAGATGACGCTTGCAGAGCAGCCTTGTGTGTCAAGCCAGGGACCATGCAGGCTAGTGGGGTGAAGCTTGAGAAGTATCTTGAGTGCCAAGCTAGGGACCCAGAAGAAAGGCGGGGGTGACGCTTGAGGAAGATACTACGGTAAAGATTGGAGGAGCTCAAGGGATTCACTGGCAGTGAATCATCTAGACTAGTGAGAGACTGGGAGCTCAGTGGACTGAAGAACTACAAGAAGCGATTGTAGTGGAAGCGAAGTACCTGTTACACTTTGTGTTAGGAACTGTTAAAGACTGTTGCCATAGGAGACAGCATTCCTACACGTGCAGATGTGGTGTCTTGCTGGATGCCTTTGCCTGCATGGCTGTCCTCCTGTTGAAGTCTCGGAGTCTGACAATTGGTCTTGCAACTACCTAAGGGTGTCCTGGCCCTAACCCTCTCTCCCAAAGTCATGTTAAGAGAAATAAAATCTCTTTTGCATTTAAGAAGTGTCTGTCACCCAATCAATCTACCTTGCATTACACCCACTATGCCATGCAACCCACCAGATACATAAGGATGTCAACTATCTCTGGCCCTGGAGGTCCTCATTAGACCAAAGGAGGCCCGGGATCTTGCTCTCTCTCTCTCTCTAATATATATATATATATATATATATATATATATATATACACACACACACACACACTCAGTATCTCACAAAAGTGAGTACACCCCTCACATTTTTGTAAATATTTTATTCTATCTTTTCATGTGACGAAACTGAAGAAATGACACTTTGCTATAATGTAAAGTAGTGACTGTACAGCTTGTATAACAGTGTAAATTTGCTGTTCACTCAAAATAACTCAACACACAGCCATTAATGGCTAGACCGCTGGCAACAAAAGTGAGTACACCCCTAAGTGAAAATGTCCAAATTGGGCCCAATTAGCCATTTTCCCTCCCGGTGTCATGTGACTCATTAGTGTTACAAGGTCTCAGGTGTGAATGGGGAGCAGGTGTGTTAAATTTGGTGTCATCCCTCTCCCTCTCTCATACTGGTCACTGAAAGTTCAACATGGCACCTCATGGCAAAGAACTTTCTGAGAATCTGAAAAAAAGAAATTGTTGCTCTACATAAAGGATGGCCTACACTATAAGAAGATTGTCAAGACCCTGACACTGAGCTGCAGCATGGTGGCCAAGACCATACAGCGGTTTAATAGGGAATTGGGATCTGCCTGCTGTCTCTGTGTGTGTATGTCTCTGGTATGTGTCAGCTCATCCACATCTTCCACCGTTAACTGAAATTGGGATCTGCCTGCTGTCTCTGTGTGTGTATGTCTCTGGTATGTGTCAGCTCATCCACATCTTCCACCGTTAACTGAAATTGGGATCTGCCTGCTGTCTCTGTGTGTGTATGTCTCTGGTATGTGTCAGCTCATCCACATCTTCCACCGTTAACTGAAATTGGGATCTGCCTGCTGTCTCTGTGTGTGTATGTCTCTGGTATGTGGCCTTCTCTATCTGTTGCCCTGTGCGAACAACCATGACATTATTTGTTTTTCTGGACTGTCTTACCTAAGTTTTATGTGTTGATCTTGTCTTGGCCTCTTGCTATTCTGACTTTTGAAGCAAAAAGTTCACTTTGATTGCCAGGCACTCTTATAGTCACTCATGATTAATTAACGAACTTCAACCCCACCCCTATAACAGTATATATTTGAGCATCCTTAAGGGGTGAGCACATTGCAATGGCTTCTATCTTTAAGGCTTCTTTCTCTAAGTGATTCTTTCTACAAGTGATATGCACTTCATTCTCTGCACTTCAGCGATTGCACGAAGCAAACGAATACAGCAATCTGCACTGGAAAGCTGCTAACAGACTGCAGGTGACCCGTCTCTCTAATAAGCTCTCCTTCCACTCTGTAACATGCACTCTCTACCACTGCTTCTGACACTCCTCTCCTCTCTCATCAAACTCTCTTACCTTCACCCCCCCTCTCCACCCGCCTGCTTATACATATCACCCTGCCTTCTGTCTTCCCTCTACTACTGCTCTTACCAACTCTCGCTCATTCTACATCCATACACTGATAAAAGCTCCAGTACTCTGAGACATGCCCCTTCACATAAATCACAGTCCCACATTACCTCCCTCACCCTCCTGCTTATCCTAATCTCTGGTGACATATCCCCAAACCCTGGGCCACCATCATCTGTCTTTGCCCAACGCTCCCATCCCCCTACACCCTCTGGCAGGAGCCGCAACCCACAGAACTTGGTCTCTATTCCTCTTTCCAAAACCAGCCCCCCCTTTTCCTGTGCCCTGTGGAATGCACGTTCTGTCTGCAACAAACTCACCGCCCTCCACGACCTCTTCATCACAAATTCCTTTAACCTACTTGCCATTACTGAAACCTGGCTTCATGAATCGGATACTATTTCTCCTGCTTCCCTCTCCCATGGGGGCCTTCTCTGGACTCACTCCCCCAGACCAAGTGGACGGAAGGGAGGTGGAGTGGGAATCCTTCTAGCCCCATGCAGCACCTATCAGGTACTTCACCCACCTCCCTCTCTGACACTCTCCTCTTTTGAGGCACACTGCATTTGTCTTTTCTCTCCCATTTCTCTAAGAATTGCTGTCATCTACCGGCCCCCTGGACCGGTATCAGCCTTTCTTGATGACTTCTCTGCCTGGCTACCCTACTTTCTCTCTTCTGAAATCCCCACAATTATTCTTGGGGACTTCAACATCCCTGTCAACACTAACACTACTATTACTTCTAAACTTCTTAGTCTAACCTCATCGCTTGACCTGAAGCAATGGATACAGGCTCCTACCCACTCCAACGGCAACACCCTTGACCTTGCCTTCTCCTATCTGTGCACTCCGTGCAACCTTTCCAACAATCCACTCCCACTCTCTGATCACCACCTTATTAGTTTTGCTCTCTCCTTGTCTTCCACCTCTTCTCCCTCCAACCGCCTAACAGTTACACGCAGAAACCTTCGCCACCTCAACCCTTCTCTTCTCTACTCTGCTACTGATCACCTCTATGACAAAATCTCCCCCCTGTCCTGCCCCAACCTAGCTACTTTCATCTACAACAGCTCACTGTCTTCCTCCCTAGACAAGCTGGCCCCCCTCACTACACGCAGAATTAGGCCCCGACTGCTACAACCCTGGCAAACAGATGACACCAGAAGTCTCAGAAAACGTAGCCGCGCTCTTGAGCGCCTGTGGCATAAGACTAAGACCCAGGAAGACTTCACACAATATAAATCTGCCCTCCTAAAATACTACTCCTGCCTTCACACTGCCAAACAGACCTACTTTATCACACTCATCAACACCTTCTCATCCAGTCCACGTCAACTCTTCTCTACCTTCAACACTCTACTCTGTCCTCCACTGCCTCCACCCACCACCTCACTCACTGCCCAGGAGATTGCCAATCACTTCAAAACTAAGATTGATACAATTCATAAGGAGATCGCCAATGCGCAAAAACCTCCCCCATGCAACACCCCATGTCCAAAGATACAATCATTACTTCCCTCATTCAACCCTGCTACTACTACTGAGGTTGCTAAACTTTTATCTAGCACTCATCTAACCACTTGCCCCCTGGATCCTGTTCCCTCGCAAATGCTACGCTCACCCTCTGACTCGATTCTACGCTCTCTAACTCACATTTTCAACCTCTCCCTCTCTTGTGGCATCTTCCCAAACTCTCTAAAACATGCGCTAGTCACCCCCATACTAAAAAAGCCCTCACTGGATCCCACCAATCTCAACAACTTACGTCCCATCTCCTTACTCTCCTTCTCCTCCAAACTTCTTGAAAGACTGGTCTACAACCGACTAAGCGACCATCTGACCATGAATAAACTTCTTGATCCCCTTCAGTCCGGTTTTCGCCCTCAACACTCCACGGAAACTGCTCTCCTTAAACTCTCAAATGACCTACTAATGGCTAAAGCCAATGGACACTATTCTATACTACTTCTCCTGGATCTCTCTGCTGCCTTTGACACAGTGGACCACCCCCTCCTCCTCAAAAAACTCCACTCCTTTGGTCTCCGTGACTGTACTCTTCGCTGGTTCTCATCCTACCTATCCCACCGCTCCTTCAGTGTCACTTACAACTCTACTTCTTCCTCTCCTCTTCCTTTTTCCGTTGGGGTCCCCCAAGGTTCTGTTCTCGGACCTCTCCTTTTCTCAATCTACACCACCTCCTTGGGTCAGTTGATTGCCTCCCACGGCTTTAAATATCATCTCTACGCTGATGACACCCAAATCTATCTCTCCACCCCCCAGCTCTCTCCATCTGTCTCCTCACGCATTACCAACTTACTAGCAGACATATCAGCCTGGATGTCACATCACTTTCTCAAACTCAACCTATCCAAAACCGAGCTCATGATATTTCCTCCCTCAGGTGCCACTTCCCCTGATCTCCCTGTCAAGATCAACGGCTCAACCATCAACCCATCTCCCCACGCCAAGGTCCTAGGTGTAATCCTGGACTCTGAACTAACCTTTCGACCCCACATTCTATCACTATCCAAAGCTTGCCGCCTCTGTCTTCGCAACATCTCCAAGATACGCCCCTTCCTAACCAATGACACCACAAAGCTTCTAATCCACTCCCTGGTCATCTCCCGCCTTGACTACTGCAACTCCCTCCTCATTGGTTTACCTCTAAATAGGCTATCCCCACTTCAGTCCATCATGAACGCTGCGGCCAGGCTCATCCACCACACAAACCGCTCAGCGTCTGCTACACCCCTCTGCCAATCCCTCCATTGGCTCCCACTCAGTCACTGAATTAAATTCAAGATACTAACTATAACTTACAAAGCCATCCACAACCTGGCCCCTAGCTACATCTCTAACCTAGTCACAAAATACCAACCTAATCGTTCTCTTCGCTCCTCCCAAGACCTCCTGCTCTCAAACTCCCTTGTCACCTCATCCCATGCTCGCCTTCAGGACTTCTCCAGAGCCTCCCCCATCCTCTGGAATGCTCTACCCCTATCCGTCAGATTTTCTCCTACTTTATCCACTTTCAGACGATCCCTGAAAACTCATCTCTTCAGAGAAGCCTATCTGGCCCCCACCTAACAACTGTACATTTATCTTCTCAATCAGCACATCACCCACAGTTATTACCTCTTGTATCTCTTGACCTTCCCTCTTAGATTGTAAGCTCTAAGGAGCAGGGCCCTCTGATTCCCACTGTATAAAATTGTATTGTATTTGTACTGTCTACCCTCAAGTTGTAAAGCGCTACGTAAACTGTTGGCGCTATATAAATACTGTATAATAATAATAATAATAATAGGACAAGTTCCACTCAGAACAGGTCTCGCCATGGTCAACCAAAGAAGATGAGTGCACGTGCTCAGTGTCATATCCAGATGCTGTCTTTGGGAAATAGACATATGAGTGCTGCCAGCATTGCTGCAGAGGTTGAAGGGGTGGGGGGGGGGGGGGGGTCAGCCTGTCAGTGCTTAGACCATACGCTGCACACTGCATCCAATTGGTCTGCATGGTTGTCGTCCAGAACGAAACCTCTTCTAAAGATGATGCACAAGAAAGCCCGCAAACAGTATGCTGAAGACAAGCAGACTAAGGACATGGATTACTGGAACCATGTCCTGTGGCCTGATGAGAGCAAGATAAACTTATTTGGTTTAGATGGTGTCAAGCATGTGTGGAGGCAACCAGGTGAGGAGTACAAAGACAAGTGTGTCTTGCCTACAGTCAAGCATGGTGGTGGGAGTGTCATGGTCTGGGGCTGCATGAGTGCTGCCAGCACCGGGGAGCTACAGTTCATTGAGGGAACCATGAATGCCAACAGGCACTGTGACATACTGAAGCAGAGCATGATCCCCTCCCTTTGGAGACTGGGCCGCAGGGCAATATTCCAACATGATAATAACCCCAAACACACCTCCAAGATGACCACTGCCTTGCTAAAAAAGCTGAGGGTAAAGGTGATGGAATGGCCAAGCATGTCTCCAGACCTAAACCCTATTGAGCATCTGTGGGGCATCCTCAAATGGGAGGTGGAGGAGCGAAATTTTTCTAACATCCACCAGCTCCATGATGTCATCATGGAGGAGTGGAAGAGGACTCCAGTGGCAACCTGCTCTGGTGAACTCCATACCCAAGAGGGTTAAGGCAGTGCTGAAAAATAATGGTTACCACACAAAATATTTACACTTTGGGCCCAATTTGGACATTTTCACTTAGGGGTGTATTCACTTTTGTTGTCAGCGGTTTAGACATTAATGGCTGTGTGTTGGATTATTTGGAGGGGGCAGCAAATTTACACTGTTATACAAGCTGTACACTCACTACTTAACACTGAAGAAATGACACTTTGCTACAATGTAGTCACATGAAAAGATATAATAAAATATTTTCAAAAATGTGAGGGGGTGTATTCACTTTCGTGAGATACTGTGTAGGCCCTTTCACACTGGGGCGGTTTGCAGGCGCTATTGCGCTAATAATAGCGCCTGCAAACCGCCCCGAAAGTGCCGCTGCTTTGATTCCAGTGTGAAAGCCCCAAGGGCTTTCACACTGGAGCGGTGCGCTAGCAGGACCGGAAAAAAAGTCCTGCTAGCAGCATCTTCGGAGCGGTGAAGGAGCAGAGTGTATACCGCTCCTTCACCGCTCCTGCCCATTGAAATCAATGGGACTGTGCGGCTATACCGCCGGCAAAGCGCCTCTGCAGAGGTGCTTTGCGGCGGTTTTTAACCCTTTCCCACCCGCTAGCGGGCAGTTTTACCTGACGGTAAAGCGCCGCTTACAATAGCGGCGCTTTGTCGCCGACGCCGCCCCCGCCCCAGTGTGAAAGGGCCCTGTGTGTGTGTGTGCGTGTGTGCGTGTGTGTGTGTGTGTGTGTGTGTGTGTATATACAGTGGGGACGGAAAGTATTCAGACCCCCTTAAATTCTTCACTCTTTGTTATATTGCAGCCATTTGCTAAAATCATTTAGGTTCATTTTTTTTCCTCATTAATGTACACACAGCACCCCATATTAATAGAAAAACACAGAATTGTTGACATTTTTGCAGATTTATTAAAAAAGAAAAATTGAAATATCACATGGTCCTAAGTATTCAGATCCTTTGTTGCGACACTCATATATTTAACTCAGGTGCTGTCCATTTTTTCTGATCATCCTTGAGATGGTTCTACACCTTCACGTGAGTCCAATTGTGTTTGATTATACTGATTGGACTTGATTAGGAAAGCCACACACCTGTCTATATAAGACCTTACAGCTCACAGTGCATGTCAGAGCAAATGAGAATCATGGGGTCAAAGGAACTGCCTGAGGAGCTCAGAGACAGAATTTTGGCAAGGCACAGATCTGGCCAAGGTTACAAAAAATTTTCTGCTGCACTTAATGTTCCTAAGAGCACAGTGGCCTCCATAATCCTTAAATGGAAGACGTTTGGGAGCACCAGAACCCTTCCTAGAGCTGGCTGTCCAGCCAAACTGAGCTATCGGGGGGGAAGAGCCTTGGTGAGAGAGGTGAAGGAGAACCCAAAGATCACTGTGGCTGAGCTCCAGAGATGCAGTCGGGAGATGGGAGAAAGTTGTAGAAAGTCAACCATCACTGCAGCCCTCCACCAGTCGGGGCTTTATGGCAGAGTGGCCCGACGGAAGCCTCTCCTCAGTGCAAGACACATGAAAGCCCCCATGGAGTTTGCTAAAAAAAACACCTGAAGGACTCCAAGATAGTGAGAAATAAGATTCTTTGGTCTGATGAGACCAAGATAGAACTTTTTGGCTTTAATTCTAAGCAGTATGTGTGGAGAAAACCAGGCACTGCTCATCACCTGTCCAATACAGTCCCAACAGTGAAGCATGGTGGTGGCAGCATCATGCTGTGAGGGTGTTTATCAGCTGCAGGGACAGGATGACTGGTTGCAATCGAGGGAAAGTTGAATGTGGCCAAGTACAGGGATACCTTCTCCAGAGTGCTTAGGACCTCAGACTGGGCCAAAGGTTTCCTTCCAACAAGACAATGACCCTACGCACACAGCTAAAATAATGAAGGCGTGGCTTCACAACAACTCCATGACTGTTCTTGAATGGCCCAGCCAGAGCCCTGACCTAAACCCAATTGGGCATCTCTGGAAAGACCTAAAAATGGCTCTCCACCAACGTTTACCATCCAACCTGACAGAACTGGAGAGGATCTGCAAGGAGGAATGGCAGAGGATCCCCAAATCCAGGTGTGAAAAATTTGTTGCATCTTTCCCAAAAAGACTCATGGCTGTATTAGATCAAAAGGGTGCTTCTACTAAATACTGAGCAAAGGGTCTGAATACTTAGGACCATGTGATATTTCAGTTTTTCTTTTTTAATAAATCTGCAAAAATGTCAACAATTCTGTGTTTTTCTGTCAGTATGGGGTGCTGTGTGTACATTAATGAGGAAAAAAATGAACTTAAATGATTTTAGCAAATGGCTGCAATATAACAAAGAGTGAAAAGTTAAGGGGGTCTGAATACTTTCCGCCCCCAATATATATATTCTAGAATATTAATAATTGCCTCTAAAGTTTGTGCAACAAAATATTAGGTTAAGAATCCCATCATATTTGTTCATGCCATTTTCATTTGCTTTATTTAAAATATTCTGAATATATCAAGAACCAATAGCAAGGCCTTATTGTTATTAAGTATGATATAAATAAAAAAAATGCAAAAGTGCAACCTCTGTGAAATCAAATACAGACTATAGGATTGAAACGTACAGTATATGCTTTGTTACAAAAAAAAAATATGTATTTACCCAACGCCCCTGTTCACACCAAAACACAGTGTGGGGAACTGGCATTCGGTTCGTTTCCTGCACCGTGTTCAAAACGCACTGCATTTGCAGACTTCAAGTTGTCACTGCATTTGCCTTCACCAGACTGAACGCTACCATGCGATCCAGTTGCAGTGCATTTCCAAAAGTGCACTACTTTTGGTGTGGTGCAGTGTGATTTGAGCCCATTCAAAATAAGTGGGCTCAAACTGCACCGCATTGAACCGCATGTGATTCACAAGGGAACGCACAGTGCATTCATTTGCGATTTTCCTTCAATGTCTTTAAAAAGATCAGCACAAGGGACGCTACTTACATTTAATGTGAACTGTCCCTTGTGCTGGTGCCGGCTGCAATACTGAAAATCTGAAGTCCTTAGCCCACCTCCCATATATTGTAGCTGTAATCCTCTGATGCTGGGCAGTAGTATTTGGCAAACAGTTCAAGCCGAGCAAAAGTCTGACCTGAACATTGGATGTTCACCCATTGGGATAACATCCGAATTGGCAGGGCGATCAACCGTTTGTTCAGCCCGCCAAACCCCACAATGCACTGAGCACCACAGTGCGTTCTAAGCCCTGATTGGCTGAAGCAATGAAGGCTTTGCCCAATCAGGGCACAGAGCACTGTCAGAGCCATGATTGGAGAAAGTCATACTGACTTAGCTCATAGACCCACCTCACACTATAAAAGGTTCCTTCCCAGAGGAGCTATTTGCAGAGTGATACTGGAGTGGAAATGGATAGAACAGGGCTCTGTTCATTGCTACTAGCAAATTAGTGTGCTATAGTGTGCTATTGTGAGTGTAGAGTGTATATAGTGATAGTGCAGCGTCAGTGTAGTGCGTCCATGCAGTTTTACTGTAGTGTCAGTGTAGTGTGTCCCTTCAGATTTACTGCAGTATATAAAAGTGTGTCAGTGTAGTGCGTCAGTGCAGTTTTATTGCAGTATATTGAAGTGCATCAGTCAGTTTTACTGCACTATAATGTAGTGCAGTATTACTGCAGTATATTGTAGTTTGTCAGTGGAGTGTGTCTGTGTAGTGCAGTGTTTTACAGTGCTGTATAACCCCCCCCCCCTTTTTTTTTTGGTCGCTGCTATTTTTTTGTCCCGTGAATGCCCCCTTTTTTAAAATTGTGAGGCGCAGTTTTTCTGACTACGGCGCTATACTTCCCCCTTTTTAATTTTTTTTTTTATAGTTTTGACCTTTCTGTCAGCGTCAGTCCTCAAGTTAAGGTGCATAAAATATCACTTTCCATTGATTAAAGTGCATCCAATTACACATTTCCCCGTCTCTATTACATTTTGGAAATAAGGCGTCCCCCCCCATCATGTCTGGAAGGCCAACAAGGAGAGGCAGATATTCCCATGCCACTGTGAGGGGGCCAGCAGCGTATGTGTCCACGGGCAAAGGTGGAGGTGGTTTGTCCTCAGGCAGGGCACCATTTTCTATGTTTAGTGATGTTGCCCGTGCTATACAGCCACAGCATGCAGAGGAGGTGGTGGACTGGCTTATTAAACCATCCTCATCATCCCATCATATCACCCAAGCAGAGACTAGTGTGCAGTCCACCGCAGCTGCCAGAGCGACTTATTCTGCTTCCCCGTCCACAGCTACTTCTGCCATAGCCCCAGCATCATGCATGGAGGAGTCAGCTGAGTAATTTGAACACAGCGTCAGTCACTTGCTCCTTGACAATGCACATGTATTACTTGGTTCTGAGGTAGAGGAAGGGAGTAACATGAGCCTACAGAGAGGGGAGAACACTGATAAACAACAAATTAGCAGTCATGTTCTCCTAGCCGCAGCGTATTGCCAAGTAAGCTCCGGTGATGAGGATGGAGGGGATGATGATGCTAACACTGACACAACTTGGGTGCCGGATAGAGCAAGGGAAAAAAGTTAAAGCGGAGGTCCCCAGAAATTTTTTTTTTTTTAAAAGCCAACAGCTACAAATACTGCAGCTGCTGACTTTTAAAATATGGACACTTACCTGTCCAGGGCGCCCGTGATGTCGGCACCCAAAGCCGATCTGGTGCTGTCACTGCCATCTTCGGTAAGGGAATTAGGAAGTGACCATCCGGATGGTCCCTGCTGTCTCTGGGACCCGTGTGTTTCACAGCAGACAGCGGGGCCGGGGGGGTTCGCAGGAAGAGGCATAGACTCCCGCAGGAGTCTATGCCCGGAAGTAGGTGCATATACCTGTATTATACAGGTATCTGCACCCCCTTCCCCCCTGAAAGGTGCCAAATGTGACAGTGACACCGGAGGGGGCGAGGGTTCTGAAAAGTGGAGGTTCCATTTTTGTGTGAACCTCCGCTTTAAAGGTGAGGCACAACACCAATGAGGCAGGAGGTCCTCCAGAGGCAGACATCATTGCACAGTAGAAAGCAACCACCCTATTCCATCAGATTTTGGAGCGGTTCTCTCTCAGTCCACTTCCCACAGCTTAGCTGTCTGGGCCTTTTCTAGCTTATGTGCAACCGATCACATTTTTGCAATTTGCAAACTTTGCCTCAAGTAGCTCGAGCGTGGAAAAACGGCCATTTGGGTACCACATGCTTGACAAGGCATTTAAACTCCCACCATTGAGCTCATTGGCAAGAGCACCTGAAAGCCACACAAAAGGGATGCAATCCTTCTCCTCAATCCTCACCTTTCAGGTCTACCCCCGCTATATCTTATGACCTCTCAGCAGCCTCCACTGACAGGGATGATGGTAAAGCAAAGGGTTTCACAGGTCCTTGCAGCATGTCTGCCAGCAGCACATCATCAGCTGTATACTATAGCAGGCAAATTTCTCTGCCCCAGCTGCTGCAGCAAAAAAAAAAAAATACAGTCCCTGCCACCCACATGCCCAGCGTCTAAATTCTAGCTGCTGGCTTTACAACTCCTGCCTTTCCATCTGGTGGATTCTGCCCTCATCCGTGAATTTGCAGAAAGGGCTGTACCACAATGGCAGGTTCCCAGTCACTATTTCTCTGCATGTAAAGCCATTCCAGCCCTGTACTATCACATGGCAGGCAATGTTGTGGCATTGTTGGGCAAGGCAGTCAGCAGCAAGGTCCATGTTACTGCTGACACGTGATCTAGCAAGCATGGTCAGGGACGCTATATTTCATTCACAGCACACTGGGTAACTCTGCTTGCAACTAGAAAGGATGCAGCACAGGGCTCGTTGTTGGAGCGTGTTTTGCTGCCATGTCTCCATACAGCTGGTGACAATGATGTGAGATTTGTCAGCTCCACAGCCTCCTCCTCCATGACCTCCTCTGCTAAATTGTCCTATGAACCACCAGTACCCCCTAAGTGTTCAAGGAGTTATTCAACGAGTCAGGGTAAAAGATGCCATGCAGTGCTTCAAGTAGGCTGTCTAGGGGACAGGAGCCATACCAGAGCAGAGATTCTTTCAGCTCTGCAGGGGCAGGCCCAGAGGTGGTTCACACCACGCCAGGAATAGTGGTGGGCGATAATGGCACAAACCTCCCGTCTGACCACCGACAGGGAAAGTTGACACATGTGCCATACCTGGCACATTTCCTCAATTTGGTAGTGCAGCGTTTCTTAAACAGGTACCCAGGGTTGCAAGATCTTCTAAAGCAGGCCAGAAGAGTCTGTAGCCATTTCAGGCTGTCATACACTGCCAGTGCTTGGCTGAAATTCAGCGGGAATTCCACCTGCCCATAAACCGCCTGATTTGTGACATTCCCACCAGGTGAGACTCAACTTTGGCAATGCTGCAGCGGCTGCACGTGCAGCAGAGGGTCTTCAATGAGTACCTGTGCGAGTATGGCAATACGACAGGCTCTGGGCAGCTTGGCTTTTTTTCCCCACGCCAATGGCTGCCGATAAAGGATGCATGCACTGTACTGTCACCATTTGAGGAGGCAACACGGATGGTGAGAGGTGACAATGCATGCATCAGTGACACAATCCCTCTTGTGTTCCTGCTGGAGAAAACTCTGCATGGCATTATGGACAGGGCACTCCAGGCAGAGCAGCAGGAGGAAGAGGATGACTTCCTTTCCTCTCAAGGCCCACTTTATGCAGACACCCTTCTTGCGACGCCACAGAACACACAAGCGGAGAGGGAGGAGGAGAAGGATTCTGGCAGCTTTGGAGGCACTGAAGCAGAGGAAGACATATGTCAAACCTAAAGAGAGATGGAACCCTTGGGTGTAGTACACGGCTGGGAGAAGGCAGTTCCAGATACTGTAATCCTCAGTGACCCCGAGGACTCTGCTTCTCATGCCTCCGCAAACTTGCAGTGCATGGGCTCCCTTATTCTTCAAAGCCTGCCAAAGGACCCGAGAATTTGTGGCATCAAGTAGAAGGATCGTTATTGGTTGGCAACCCTCCTTGACCACTGTAACAAGGGGAAAGTCTCGGAACTCATCCTGTCACCACAGAGGGAGCAGAGGATGAAATATCTTAAAGACACCTTAAAGAGGAGTTTATGCAATGCCTTTCCAGACCTCTGGTAGGTTACAGTCTCATGGAAAAGCTAGTTTTGGGGCCTCTGTTGGTCAAAGGGGGAGCAGTGGAGAAGGGGGTTGTCTCAGTGATGCATTTCAAAAAATTTTTAGTCCTCGGCGCCCAGGGCTGTCAGCTTTCACATCCCATCGGCAGCATCTGCATCATATGGTGGAAGATTTTCTAGGTACGAAAACAGACATGGAGAGCTTTCCAGTCGATGATCCACTGGGTTACTGGGTCATGAGAATAGACCACTGGCCAGAATTTGCCCAGTATGCAAATGAGCTGCTGGACTGCCCTTCATCCAGCATGCTTTCCGAATGAGCATTCAGTGCTGCCGGAGGTTTTGTGACAGATAAAAGTGCTCGTCTGTCCACAGACTCCATTGACATTTATCAAAATGAATCATGCCCGATAGTAGCAGATATCAATCCCCTGATGCCGATGTCACTGATTAAGTTTTTTTGGGATGTGGAATATCTGCAAGACTGTCTAGGCTGTCTAGCCTTGTGGGTGTGGATTCTATCTGGAGGATTTTTTTTGGTATAGGTTTCATGGGCACAATTAACACCCAAGGCCAATTATTGCTTTCATCAAGAGTACCTCTATAGGGTTTACGGTGTGAAGGCACCACCAACACCCAAAGCTCAATTTTTCCACCATTGTTTGACCTGGGCGCATAATTAAAATTTTTTACAGCAAGGCCAATTCTTGCTTTCATCAACAGTACTTCTGTAGGATTACAGTGTGAAGGCACCACTAAGCCCAATTTTTCCACACCTGTTTCCTAAAGTCTGCGAAACAGACACCAGAATTTATCCAAAAATTCTCTAATCTTGTTCCGAGTACACTAAAATTGTGGCCTCATCATACAGACTGGCTCCCCAAGCTTGCAGGGAAAATGCATTTTTTTTTCCTTTATAAATGTCATTTTTGCTGCAGAAGGTTATATACACAGTACAGATGCGCCACTTTACAGGCAGACTAAAGGCACTAGATTTAATGAAATATTTCATTTTATTGTTTCACTTTAAGCATCATTAAATCACTGCTCATTTAAAAATTATTTTTTGCATTGATACATGTCCCCCAGGGTAGCACCCAGACCCCCATGCCCTTTGTATGCCCAATAACTTGCATATAAGCCTTCAAAATGGGCACTTTTGATTTTTCAAGTTCGGGACCCATAGACTTTAATGGGGTTCGTTGTTCGGCTCTGAACTTTTGCAATGTTTGAAAATTCTGGTGCGAAACGATCTGGGGGGTGTTCGACCCATCTCTACGGGCCAGCTATTATGAATCACGTTTCTTTTACACCATGTAGATGGCTGGGTGCATTTGTGTCACTTACCTGGGGAGGAGATGGCACCAGGATGAGTACGTGAAGTAGACAAGCCAGCACAGGCTTTGGGCAATGTTCTGCTGGGAAACCTTGACTCCTGCCATTCATGTGGATGTTACTTGACATGACCACCTACCTAATTCCCTGTTGGTTCAACAATGGTTTGATGAACAGAACAATGAGTTTGAGGTGTTGACTTGGACTTCAAATTCTCTAAATCCCAATCCAAAATCTGTGGAATGTGCTGGAAAAACAAGCCAGATCCATGGAGGCCCCACCTCACAACTTACAGGATCTTCTACTGATGGCTCGGTACCAGATACCACAGCATACCTTCAGAACCCTTACAGTTCAGGGCTGTTTTGGCAGCAAAAGAGGGATCTACATAATATTAGGTGGGTGGTCATGAAGGTTTGGCTGGTCATTGTATATACCTCACCTCGACGTTTAGACATTAGTTTGAAATATGAAAATTATCTACTAGCGATTACATGCTAGTAATTTTAGTAGTGATTGCAATACTAAAAAAGGAAAAGAAAAAATTGCCCATGTTCTCTTAGTCTAATGATGTTACAGTCTTACACCTAAAGTAGAAACACTGTTAATGCAAAATACTACAGACTAAAGCTTTTGTCTGCTGTCTTTAAGATGGCATAAAACAAGGCAGCTTGTGAACTACAACTGCATTCCAAATACACCCTGCACAGAGCAGCATAAACTGCCGTAACAGCTGACAAATCTATTTTTAGAGCTCGGCAATGATAAAGCATAACAAAAGCCATACACCACTTTGTGCTGCCATTAGAAATGACACCAAATCTGTATGTTAAGGAGTCAAATAGTGGATGACTACCCACAGACAGTAATTCAGTTTTGTTAAGTAGGCAATTACCGAACGAACCAAGGAATGATGATGCCATAGGAAACAATGGATCTCTGTTGCCAAACCATACGCAGCTGTGCACATGAGCACCCAAGTGAACACATTAGGACAGATTCAAACTTGTCCACTCTGGGCATTAATGTGCATTATGTCATGTGTGAAAGTGGTAGTAAACCCACTTTTTCATATTTTACCTACAGGTAAGCCTGCAATAAGGCTTACCTGTAGGTACTGTGAATATCGCCTAAACTTGCACTGTTTAGGAGATATTCAGAGTGCATGCAGCCGGTGACGTAACTGGCACATGTGCCCTGAAGGTCCAGCATACCAATTCGATACCTTTATCCAGGCATGCAGGAAGTGTAGGAGCAGCAAATGTGCACTTAGTCCCCCAACCCCTGAACCATTCCAGCTAATTTAAAGATTTATCTGTAGCTACAGTGCCTGGAAAAAAAGTATTTATACCCCTTTAAATTTTCCACATTGTGTCATGTAGGAGCTGCAGAGATCCACAGCTCAGATGGGAGAATCTGTCCACAGGACAACTACTAGTCGTGCACTCCACAAATCTGGCCTTTATGGAAGTGGCAAGAAGAAAGCCAATGTTGAAAGAAAGCCATAAGAAGTCCTGTTTGCAGTTTGTGAGAAGCCATGTGGGGGACACAGCAAACATGTGGAAGAAGGTGCTCTGGTCAGATGAGACCAAAATTGAACTTTTTGGCCTAAAAGCAAAACGCTATGGGCAGCGGAAAACAAACACTGCACATCACCCTGAACACACTATCCCCATCATGAAACATGGTGATGGCAGCATCATGCTGTGGGGATGCTTTTCTTCAGCACAGACAGGGAAGTTGGTCAGAGTTGATGGGAAGATAGATGGAGCCAAATACAGGGCAATCTTAGAAGAAAACCTGTTAGAGTCTGCAAAAGACATTAGACTGGGGTGGAGTTTCACCTACTAGCAGGACAACAACCCTAAACATACATCCAGAGCTACAATGGAATGGTATAGATCAAAGCATATTCATGTGTTAGAATGGCCCAGTCAAAGTTCAGACCTACATCCAATTAGGAATCTGGGGCAAGACTGTGAACAGCAATTTTCAAAACACTCTCCATCCAATCTGACAGAGCGTAAGCTATTTTGCAAAGAAGAATGGGCAAAAAGTTCACTCTCTAGATGTGCAAAGCTGGTAGAGACATCCCCAAAAAGACTTTCAGCTGTATTTGCAGCAAAAGGTGGTTCTACAAAGGATTGACTTGCCACACTTTTCACATTTTATTTGTAAAAAAAAAATGAAAACCATTTATCATTTTCCTTCCACTTCACAATTATGTGCCACTTTGTGTTGGTCTAGCACATAAAACCCCAATAAAATACATTTACGTTTTTGGTTGTAACATGACAAAATGCGGGAGGGGTATGAATAACTTTTCAAGGCACTGTGCAAGGTTTTTTTTCTTCTTGGATAAAGTGGGAAAGGGTAAAAACCACTGCCAAAATGTACTTCTATTTAGGACCCCCTTAGAGAAATTTCCTCTTACTTCCTGTTTTGGGAATAATGTTTTACCAGAAAGGAAGTAAGGGAAAATTGGCTAGAAGACAATAGACAACAATAAAAAGCCGACAGGGGATCCAGCACTCCTCTACTTAATTTAAAAATAAAACATTTTACTTCTGTCTGTGTTGCTGCTGGAGAGTTTTCTTCGCTTTCTATCAGGTAAAAGGTTGTCCCAGGACAGCAAGTAAGAGAGAACCTCTCTGAGCCCTGGTCAAAAGTAAAACCCTAATGCCGCGTACACACGGTCGGATTTTTCGACCGGACTTGTCCGACGGACGCCGACAGACCAAATCCGGCTGACAATCCAATCGTGTGTGGGCTTCACCGGACCTTCAGCGGACTTTCCCAGTCGCAAATCTGAAGGACTTTAGATTTGGAACATGCTTAAAATCTTTACGTCGTAACTCCGCCGGACCCAGAAATCCGCTCGTCTGTATACTAGTCCGACGGACAAAAACCCACGCTAGAGCAGCTATTGGCTACTGGCTATCAACTTCCTTATTTTAGTCCGGTGTACGTCATCACGTACGAATCCGTCGGACTTTGGTGTGATCGTGTGTAGGCAAGTCCGGTCGTTAGAAAGTCTGTTGATAGTCCGCCAAAAGTCTGTCGAAAGTCTGTCGGACTTTTGTAGCTGAAAAGTCCGACCGTGTGTACGCGGCATTACAGAAATTGTAATCCTTTCCTAAGCAACGCAAAACAAAAAAGTTTCGGTTATAGATACAATGGATACAGCCCCACAGCTATTATATATACATAAATAAAACCAAAAGCAGGTTTTATATACATTCAGCAAAAATTAAACAGTTCACAGAATGATTAAGCCTAGGTTCACATTGATGCAATTTGGCATGCGATTTGACATGTCAAAAAGGCGGCTATTGCCGGCAATGGCAACGTCCGAATCGTTGCGACGCTGCACAGGTTCCCAAAAGTAGTTTTTGTACTACTTTTGGTGACTTCAGTGAGATTTCAATAGACATCTGTGGAACCTGCACAGATGCTTCTGAAATCGCCCCCGAAGTCAGAGTGACATGCGGGTATGAAATTATGAGAGTTCAGCTGAACTTGCACGATTTCAATCCCACAGAAGTGTGAACCTAGGCTTAAGGATGACCAAGACTGCATTCTACATCTTAACATAGGATGGTTCAGAAACATGGCATGAAACGCAATTTAAGATCATACACAGGGCATACTACCCATTCTGCATCAACAAGGCAGACCCAACTCAAGCGGAATGCCCCTGGTGCTCTCTACCACGCCCCACATTGCTTCACCGTATCTGGGAATGCCCAACTATCAGTACTTACTAGGACTCTGTGCTGGCCTTCTTCTCTAAAATCAATAAAACTCGGATACTGTCAGGAAAGAGGCAAGTACCAGTCTCGCCAATATCTCTGCCTTCCTTCACACATGCGCGGTAGAGCGGCACTCTGGCGCATCTCTGGGCACAATACAGCGAAACGGCTAATGCGCGTGCGCAATTCGGCTAAACGGCTAATGTTTGTCTGCAATTCAGCGAAATGGCTAATGCGCGTGCGCGATTCAGCGTAACGGCGAACGCGCGTACGCAATAGCACACACAACATGAGCCTCCCACTGGCCTATAAAAGCCTCTGTGCCATGACCAGATTGCTGGTTTGTCTTTCAGCTCCCCGTGTGTTTCCTGCTTTGTACCCTGATTCTTGATTACCTGTTGTGACCTGGATTGACCTTGACCTGCTCTGATCTCTACCTGCATCTGACCCTCTGCTTGACTTCTCCACTTGCTTACTGTGTTTGACCCTCGGCCTGTATACGGATATTGCTTCCTGTCTCCAGTGATTGACCCTCAGCCTGCTCCTGGATTTTGCTATTGTCTTCAGTGCTCGGCCCCTGGCTTGCTCACAGACTTTGCTTCCAGTCACCTGTGTTTGACCCTCGGCCTGCCTACAGACTTTTACTATCTATCTTCAGTACTAGTCATCAGCCTGCTGACAGACCTGCTAACAGTCCTTGCACTAGACTGTTTTTGCCTATCTAGAGACTTTTACTAGTCAACGGTGTTTGACCCCAGGCCTGTTGTTGGATCAGCTGTTCATCCTCCTTCCTGAGCTTCAGCATCTTCCAGTCCTGCACAGCTCTATCCCTGCCGGTGACCTTCACGCAAGACCTGCCCAGCCTGCTGGTGACTCGTGCCTCTTTGTGCCCTTCACCCCCTGTACCATCTCCAGGAGTGGAGTGCGCTTAGTCGCAAGAGGTTACCGCTCTCAGCATCTCGGCCTCGGTGAGTACCCTTATCTGACAGATACCAAAAAATCATCTACTGTGCCTGTTCGGATATGAACCACCCTCATCCACATCATCAGCAGTGGGACCAATCATACTTTTACAATGGACTCACATATGTCTCCTAGTTTCCCGCAGGACTATTATGTCTCATTGGATTAAATCAACACCACCCAATTTACAGGCAGTGAAAAAATCTATATTATGGCTCTTCTGCATGGACAGGCTGGACACCATGATACTGAACTTTTGCTCTACTTCACGCTTTTCCGCGAGATGGCATAAATACATGGAGATCGCATTCACCCAAAAGGACCTACAGGAACTTATGCAACCATTTCGCTTTATGGACTGGTATCTTAAACGAGATCTTACCAATTCCCTAGGTAATCTCAAACTGTTCAACTTGTCTGACCCCTCTGCTTTTCTACCACTCTAGAACAACCACAACTTCATGAAGCTCTTTGGTGACTGTGACTCTTTCCTATCCAAAAAACAAGTAGCTTCATCTGCTATTATTGTTGTAGCTAGGCCAGTCTCTGAGATCACAAGTTAAATACATCAAACGTTGCTTCCACTCCTGAAGGTACTAATGTTTAAGATGTCGTTTTGTTCTGAAATACTTTGTTGTATTATTGTTGTACAGGTAAATATGATTCCCCTGTCATCCTCCCCTTTTCCCATACCTCCCCTACTCATGATCAAACTTCAATTGTTTATTTGATTATACATGCTTCAGAGCTAATGAGCTCTATACCACTGTAATGTACAAAACCCAATAAATATAAAAAAACAAAACAAAAGAAACATAGGATGGTAGCTGGAAGGTGTACACATGATCCCAACCACAGAAGCTGTATAGACATACAACACTGTTTCCTATTTTAGGAGAGAACAAATGGCTTTAAAAATTCAACTCAATTCTTCTGCAAATATTAGGTTACCATCACCCAGCCACCAACCTAAAGTATAAAATTCAGCCGGAGGGGGGCTATTCACAATGTGATGCTTTGCATCGTGTCCATGACAAGTTTAACCAACAACATTAAAAAAATAAAAGGCAGCAGTTCAATTATTTAAGCCATTACCTACCTTACTTTTGGGACTTTCTTAACTTAATCACTACCATATTCATTTTCTTGCCATATGCAATTCCTATTGAAATCAATGAAAAAAAGCATTAAAATATGGAAACGCACTCACAAGCAATAAAAAGCGCATGTAAAAAAAAGCCAAGTGTGAATAGGTTTAGAAGAGGCTGAAACATGCATGCAGCAGTGCATGGCGAATACTTGATCTCCCCACTGTACTGGCCAAAACCACTGATACTGGCAGCACCTGGGGATAGAGTTGCCACCTCATCCCTTTAAACCCGAACACATATGAATTACACAGGTTCTGAGGCTAATTTCATGCAGATAAGGCACCAAGTGAGTTTAATTGTCACCTTAATCAGCCACAGAACCTGTGTAATTTATATGTGTTCGGTTTTAAAGGGATGAGGTGGCAACCCTACCTGGGGACACCCTGCCCGCTGATATCAGCATCCACCACATCTCTGGCATTTGCCCCATGGCAAAAAGGAAACCAAAAACCGCCATGGTGAAGCTCCTTGAGGCGTGAGTCTCAGAGGCTGCCAAAGACAATATTGCGGCTGCAGCTCCATTCAGTGCCTCGTGACTCTGTCTCGTGAGGAAAATCATGCAGCTGTACTCTTGGGGACCTCTCCTTCAGAGCTGGGTGAACACACCCCACTAGGTAAAAAAATCTACACCGCATTTCGGGGACAATTCCCCAGGCAGGGACCCTCCTCAATCCACAAGCAATGGGTGAAAGCATCACTAGCCAAAACAGCCTTATAGCAAGCCCTGAGCTCCATTCTTTGCCATTTCAGTGTCTGCAGGCTGAATATTTTGGTGATACCGATCATACTAGCAAGATTTTCTGCTTTACTGGCACAGGGCCTAGAGGAGGCTGAAATATTATCAATAAAAACTTGGTGGCATTCAAGTTTGCAGTGATTTAAAGTTGTAGATAACAAGATGTAAATTTACAAATCAGCAACATGTAAGTGAAATATGCAGAGCAAAATGTCTGTAAATACATACTAATTAAAATGGCAACATTTTGAGGGAACTGTTTGAAATGTAGACACTATGTGAAGTACTAGAATCAAACTGCATGACAATCTTCTTATGTATTGTTTATACCAGACAACTAAAAATTCTTTCACTATATTTTAAAACTTTTCAGTTATTGATATTACTGGGTGAGACTTCTGCATTACCCAGTTACTTCAGGTATGCTCCCTCGCTTGCAAAAATCTGACTTTATCCAGTTTGTAACAAATCTGAGAAAAACAGCAGTGCCTGTGTACATGAACACCTGAAGCCACTTGCTGAAAATTAGAGAGCAAGGGCCTCAGAAAACCCCCATTCCCAGTCAATATCCAACTGATAATGATTTGCATAGCATGGCCTTATGCAAACGGATAAATAAAGACTGCAATTGAGACTGTATGCAGGCACCATTTACCTGCTTTTATTAGGCCTTGACCCAACCAGGGTTTCATCTAAATGTTTAAATAGCCCAAAATGTGCAGATTTACCATATGTATACAAGCACAGAACCTGCTACATGGAAACCTACAATCCAGATAATAACAAAACGCTAGAAAAAAAAAAGGAAGCTGTTAGGGGCAACTCTTAAACAAGTTGCTTAAGTTTATATTGCTTTGCCAAATTATTGCTTCTATAAGAAAGATGACACGGAGTCAGGTATGTCTGTATCACAGTTCTCAGCATAAAGGACTGCTGTCTTTACTCTTTCAAAGGCCTTTTATACAAGCAGTAATCTTATCGGCATTACCAAATGAGGTTAAGGTACAAAGAGTTTCTCATCAGCGAACATGTAATGATTATTCAGCAGTTCCAAATTCCATCTAGATACAGATTGATACGTACACAGAAGAGAAAAGCACAAACAATTTAAATAGAACAATTGATACGTACATAGGTAAGAAAGGAGCACAAACAATTTAAATAGAACAATTGATACGTACACAGGTAAGAAAGGAGCACAAACAATTTAAATAGAACAATTGATACGTACACAATTACAGTGGAACTCTAAGTCATTATTTCAACCCTATCAATTTCCCCCTTTGACATCATCCTCTCCCTCCCCCTGGGTCCTCATGAATAAGTTCTAGTCAGTTTTTCCCCAGAGTCCTTTCCCTGACCGCGAGTTGTCAGAGGGGTAGAACCCATCCCCCTAGGTATTACCAACATCTTAAAATTCAAGAAGAGGAGTTTTATAGGAGTAGGGTGATGTCAATACACATTTATCGGTATGCCCTGTCTATTCTCCTAATTTTCCTATTTATTTTCCTGTATACACATATATTCGTGATTGTAAGTGATATTAATATTAGAATAATAATTACCATTGGACTTAACAACCAGTGAAAGGTATTGGTTGCTGTAGAAGACATTCCACTGAATATATCCCACCAATGTGGTGCAGTATCCTGTTGTATCTGTGAGGAAAGATGTACTAGTCTACCTTTGTCAATAATCATTTGCTACTTTAGGATCATCTATAGCCCATTCGAAAGTTGTTGTTGTCTACTTCAAGTACATTAATACCAGGAGTCCATGCATATATTTGTAAAACAACAATCTTCAACAAAAAATATGTAAGTAGATATTTCATCATGTTGTTTTCTCGGGTTGTTTCTTGCAATGTGATGCGTGTATCCAGATAGGTTTTCCTTCCAGCTTTACTGAGGTGGCTGTGGTCAAGAGTACTTGGTAAGGACCTTCAAACCTGGGTTCCAATGTCTTTCTGGTGTGTTTCTTTACATATACATAATCCCCTGGTAGCAGCGTATGTGTACCTGTTATTGAATTAGGGTCTGGAAGAGAAGAATACACACTTTTGTGGATGTTAGTTAGACGTTGTTGTAATTGTATCACATATGCAGTCAAACTATTACATTGCAATTGCATACTCTGTGGAAAGTATAAACCTAATCTAGGTGCATTCCCAAAAAGTATTTCGTATGGGGATAATCCTGTTTTTCCTGTTGGAGTGTACCTTATAGAGAATAAAGCCAGAGGCAGGCATTCTGGCCAAGGCTTGTTTAACTCTTGCATGGCTTTTTGTATTTTTAGCTTTATTGTCCCATTTACTCTCTCCACTGATCCTGAACTCTGTGGGTGGTAAGGGGTGTGAAAACTTTGTTGAACCCCTAACATGGTCATCACATTCTGCATGATTTCTCCTGTAAAGTGTGTCCCCCTATCTGATTCTATGGTTTCAGGAAGACCAAACCTAGGTATTAACTCAGTGATCAGTTTCTTAGCTGTGGCTTTAGCTGTAGCCGATTTTACTGGATAACTTTCGGGCCAACCTGAGAATAAATCGATACACACGAGGACAAATTCAAAGGGGCCGCTCTTAGGCATTTGTATGTAGTCAATTTGCAGTCTCTGGAAGGGGTATTGGGCCCGGACCTGGTGTTTCCGTGGGGTTTTTACTTTCTGTCCTGGGTTATTCAGGAGACAGATTTGGCAGGCTGCACAGTAGTTTCTTGCAGTGCTACTGAATCCAGGGGCGAGCCATCCTTGGTTCACAATCCTATACATGGAATTGGAACTGACGTGTGTGGGTAGGTGAACTGCCGCTGCCATTGCTGGGTACAAGAGAGGCAGGTAGGCATATTTTGCCCCCTTCCCTCCATACATTGTCAAGGTCTGGTGCTGCTCCCATTCTGACCCACTTATCTTTCTCGCTCTCCCCTGCTTGCTCCTGTAATTTACTCAGCTGCTGCCATGTTGGTTCTGGGATACTCACCTCTACCGCTGCTAAGGTCTCAGGGCTTCCTTCCCCTAGAGCTGCCTGTTTTGCAGTCAAATCTGCAAATGCATTTCCTTTTGCCTCAATTGTTTTTGCGCTCGTGTGTGCCGCTATCTTCATGATGGCCACTCGTTTAACCTTTTGAAGATTGTTCAGGACTCTCTTAATCCCTTCTCCATGTTTTACAGGTGTACCTGCTGCTGACAGATAACCTCTAGCCCTCCATATGTAGCCATAATCGTGCGCTACACCATAAGCGTAGGCAGAGTCAGTGTAAATATTCCCTTCTCGTTCTTTTAAGTATTCTAGGGCTTGTTCTAAAGCTTTTAATTCTGCTTCCTGTGCTGACATGTGGGCTGGTAAGGCCTGTGCTTCAATTACCTGCGTATCAGTCACTACAGCATACCCTGTGTGATATTTACCCTTGTCATCAGCAAACCTACTGCCATCTATGTACAAAGTGTGCTCAGTATTTAAAATCGGTGTATCTGTAACATGTGGGAATCCCATTGTCTCCTGTTCCATGAGCTGAAAACAATCGTGCTCATTTACTTCCTTAAACAAGAGAGTGTCAGTTTCCTCATTTCCTTTCTCACTAGTACTATTAGCACTATCATTCCCCCTTGCCAAATCTGGTGACTGAAGAGGCAAAAAGGTGGCCAAATTTAAGGTTGTACAGCGCTGAAAAGTAACATTTGGAGGTAAGAGTAAAGTACATTGTAATCTTAATTGCCTAGCCATTGAAATGTGTTTGGACTGTACCTGAGACAAGATTGCATGTATGTCATGTGTGGTATGCACTACGACTGGATTGTCTAGAACAATCTCTGATGACTTATCTATGATAATTGACACTGCAGCTACCGCCCGTACACAGGACGGTGAACCTCTAGATACTGGATCTAATGCTGCTGAAAAGTAAGCGACTGGTCTTTGTTTTACATGTGCCTGTGTCAGAACACCTGTGGCATGTCCAGTGATCTCAGCAATGTACAGATTAAATATCTTGGTGTAATCTGGTATACCAATAGCCGGGGCAGAAATCAACAACTTTTTCAAAGTGAGAAACGACTCATAAGCTACTTCTGTAAGCATATACGGTACAATTTTCAAACAATCGTATAATGGCTGCATCAAAGCGCTAGCATGTGGTATCCACTGTCTACAATATGACACGATACCTAAAAACATACGCAATTGTTTGAAATTCCGTGGGGGTAACATTCCCTTTATCACTTGAACCCTCTCCTCAGTGAGATGTCTCGTACCCTGAGGTAGGCGTGTCCAGGTTAGTTGCCGATTTTTGATTGAAAATGCGAACCAAAGTTGTCATTCTTCAGCAAGCGGGACGGAAAAGAAAGCATTCGCTAAATCTATAACCGTAAAGTACATACTGGTTGATGGTATTTGTGACAGTAATGTATGTGGATTGGGTGGGGGGCGTGACCGAATGGGCGGGTGTGTGTTGAGAGGCAGCATGGAGTGAGTGTGAGCATGGACGCTGTGTGCTCCGTCCCTCCTCCGTTCTCATCTCTCTCTCCCCTGGCCGTATGAACGGCATACTGGATGGCTCTGGCTCCCTTGTCGCTCGGTGCCTCGCTGCCCCTCCTCTCTCTCTGCTAAAGGTGTGCTGAGGAATCCTCTGGGTGAGACGTCATCCCCTGCACGCTGCTGTGAGATAAGCAGCTTTACTTTCACTTTCCCATCTCTACACTAGTCATGGAATAGAAGTCGGCCAGAGCTGGTACAGTATGGAGTCACTAGTATAGTAACTAGATGCTGTTTTAAAAATTGTTAGACAATCCTCGGACTAGAAGTAAATCCTGGTAATATGACATCTGTGTAGTAACAGAGCTATTTATGTGAGTCAGTGTGTTGACCTGCCTGCTGCTTGGGTAATACTAAGTCTGGGTGCAGAGTGTGCTAATATAGGAAGCAAAGTATATTCTCCTTTTTTTTTTTTTTTTGTGTGCTGTTGACTAGCTAAAGCCCTGGGACCCCTGGGATCCTCAACAGATGCAAGGAGAGAGGTTTAGGTAGGGGTTGGGATACTCGGCGTATGAACCCCACTAACCGTATTTTGATGGCGACTGCCTTAGCGGCATTTAACCAACTGTATAAAACTACGGTGTAGGTGAGGGGCTGCACCAATTTAAGTTGTAGCTGTGGAGTTTATGTGGGTAGGGAGTTGCCCCACACCTGCCATCTAAGGTACTGTGGCTTCCTTCTGTGTGAGCTCTCTTTTTCTTTACAGGGGTGTACAAGAGTGTAGAGAGGAGAGATTTACTCCGCTTTATACACTTTATGGTATATGCTCTGTACAGCGGGTAGTTGAGTGCTGATGGGTGCAGCGGCTTCCCTTTCCTCCCCCTCTCTCCTTAGTTCCTTTTGGATTTGTGGAGGACGTTGGTAACTGTCAGTCTCTAATTTGTTGCTGTTAGAGTATATATATATACCTATAAGTGTAAATGATGCAGAATCTACGTTCCTCTAAAGAGAAAAACCCGCAGCATGCGGCAGCAGTATCAGCAGCAGCAAAACTGGAGCAATATGCCCATGCCTCTGCTCTGACCCCTCCAAAAAAGGGGTCGCAGCAGAAGGGTCAACAAGGGGGGGCATCGGATAGGAAAAGCCAGGGCCAGCCTCAATTACAGCCCTTAGGGGCTGTGCCGGCTACCCAGCCTTCCAAATCTTTATGTAATAAAGGCCCAGGGCTAAGTGATCAAAACACAAACGTAAACTCGGAGCTAATAAATGACCCGAATTTACCCTTGAACAGAGAATCAACTATAACGGATGTATACATGGCTGTAGGGGTGTGTAACGGCTCGCTTAAAGATCTTTGTGAACAGATGAAAGGTGTTAAAGCAGATCTGTTATTGGTTAGACAAGATCTGCAGAAAATGGCGGAGAGAACAACGGCCCTGGAAGAAAGAAGATAATGTGCTCCCAATAACCAAAGAAATAAAATGGCTGAAGGAACAGCTATCTAAACAAGCCTCTAAGTTAGATGAGATGGAGAACAGGAGTAGAAGAGATAATGTGAGGCTGATAGGTTTACCCGAAAGGAGTGAGGGCGCCAACCCAATTGCATTCCTAGAAAAATGGCTGGGGGAGCTATTCGGGAAAGAATCATTCTCGGCTTCATTTTCCATCATAAGAGCTCATAGGATCCCTTTCAGGGCACCATCGGAGGGGGGCCACCCGAGACCCCTCCTCCTGAGATTTCTTAACTACCAGGATAAAGTAACCTTATTACGGAAGATCAGGGAAGCAGGGGAGGTTTTTTTTAAAGGAGCAAAAATATCGTTTTATTCCGACTTCTCTCCGGATTTGCAGAGGCGTAGGGCAGAGTTTACCCAGGCAAAACGCAATCTACAAAAATTTAAGTTGCCCTATGCTCTTTTATATCCGGCAAGGTTGCGGGTTGCGGCTCTGGGGGAGACTCTGTTTTTTAACTCCCCTGCCGAAGTTGAGAAGTGGCTGGAAGATAATAGGGAAAAAATCACGAATTTTACGTAGAGAATGGGGGAAGATATAATAGGCCGTGATATCAATAGGATGGCACGACAAGGCATTGGGAGGTACAGGGGCTGTATTTGTGTTTTTGTTTTTTTTCTTGTTCTTGCTTTTTTTCTTTTTTTTTTTTTCCACTCCTTTCTGCCATCTGTTAATGCTTTTTGTTATAAGGGGATGGGAGGGGATGGGTGCACACAGCTATTTGTGGGTAGGGTGGTGTGGGGTTGTGTGTGGAAGATTTGGTGTAAAAGGTTGGTGTTAGTGTAAGAGGCAACGGTCATGGTAAACCCCCAGGGGGTACACCTAGATAGGTGGGTACGGGTGGGGGGGGGAGGAGGATGGGGTGGGAGGGTAGGGGAGGTTAGGTGGGGAGGGAAGGGAAGGGGTGGGAAGATGGGAGGGAGGGGAAATAGGGGGGGTAAATCATTCCTTACGAACACTTATACCACTAGAAATTATAACGGAGGTATCCAGACCTTCCTTAAGATTATTTTTGCACATACAGGCACTTTTTATAGTAAATAGGTTTTTGGTTGTTCTACACGCACATGCAAGCACTGTCTATGGCAAATTTATGCCCAAAGTAAGGCTAATATAGCCAAAATGAATACGTGGTCTAGTGGCCAAGTATGCACACACACGGAACTGTTATTACAGCCACTAGGAGGAGAAAAAAATTTGTTTTGGGTTAGGGTTATATATATTAAATTTCTCTTATATCTTTCTGTTATATACGTTTGTATGTGTCGGGGTAAAGGATATTCCTCAGTCTTTAGATGTTAGCTAAGACTCTGAAAATAGGATCCTGGAATGTCAGGGGCCTAGGTACACCACTTAAAAGATTAGCAGTGTTCTCTATGATGGAGAGTTGTGGGGCGGATCTGGTCTGTCTGCAGGAAACCCACCTAACCAAGGAAACTATTCATCACCTACAGATGAAAAAATTTCAAACCCAATTTCATGCGGTTCACTCCTCCTACAGTAGGGGAGTGAGTGTTTTGGTAAAATCTGGGGTGAAGTTTTCCTGCAGCCAGGTCAGGATAGACGAGTTGGGTAGATACATCTTCTTATTATGTTCTATTGAAAACGCCAGGTATGTGGTGGCAAATATATATATCCCTCCGCCCTTTAATCTGGATGTCTTGCTTAAACTGCATGAATTTTTGCTAGATAAAAAAGAGGTGCCGATTGTAGCAATGGGGGACTTCAACGAGGTTCTAGATAAAGGGCTGGATAGATTCCCACTACGAAAAAGCTCAGAGGACTCAGTAAGGAGTCGGTTAAGCTTCTTTCTGGAAGAAGTGGGATTAATGGATTTGTGGAGGGCACGGAACCCAGGCGTGCTGCAATATACTTGCTGTTCTGCATCTTACTCCGTGCTTTCAAGGATAGACCTAGCCCTAGGAAATGATAGGGCTCTCCAGATGGTAGAAAAAATAACATACTGGCCAAGAGGCATCTCAGACCACTCACCTATGGTAGTCATTTTAAATCTTGGGGAGCCTAGGCCCCGGAAGAACTGGAGTATAAGCCCGTACTGGTTTGAAATGATTAAAAAGAAGGATGGGATACTTTCCTCCTTAAGGGAGTTTGTTGAGATCAATCAGGGAACGGTGTCCCCTTCTACGCTATGGGACGCCCTTAAGGCTTTTTTAGGGGGGTCCTGATACAGCAGATAGCTACATTCAACAAAGAGGCTAGAAGGGAGGAGGAGAGCTTGTTGAGAGACGCTCTTGAAGCAGAAAACAACTATACTTGCAACCCAACCCCGGAGACGGAGAGTATCTGGCAAGAGAAACAACAAGTATATAAATCAGTGGTTATACAGAAAGCAGAAACCAGGCGGTTACTCCAAAGACAGGAATCTATGGTGGAGGGCGAGAGAATGGGAAGGACACTGGCTATGCTAGCAAAATCCAATGCAGCTCCATCCACGGTTCTCGCGATTAGATCCCAGAGCGGCGAGGTAGTATCAAGCACCTTAAAAATAGTACAAGCCTTCAGGGATTACTATAAAAAACTGTACTCCTCCCAGAAGAGGGGTAAGGAGGCTAAGATGGAGGACTTCCTAAGGGGGTTAGACATCCCCACCATATCACAGGAAGAAAGAGATATATTAGATGCCCCAATATCTATAGCAGAATTACACCAAGCAGTAGCAGGCATGGCAACCCATAAGTCGCCCGGACCAGATGGTCTTCCAATTGAGACCTACAAACACTATGGTGAAGTGTTGATCCCCGAACTGCTGAAAGTTTTGGGGGGGGCGCTTGAGGGGGGCCAATTACCTGCCTCAATGCTAGAAGCAACTATTATTGTATTACAGAAAGAAGGGAAAGATCCCTTGGATATGGCCGCCTATAGACCAATTTCTCTCTTATGCACGGACGTAAAAATTCTGGCCAAAGTGCTGGCAGCAAGATTGAATGGGGTGATCCACAAGCTGATCCACGAGGACCAGGCGGGCTTCATAGCCAATAGATCCACGAGCCTGAATATCAGAAGGGCGTTTTTGAATGTACAGACCCCAATGGTGAACGAGGGTTCGAGAGCGTTGATGACCCTTGATGTATCCAAGGCTTTTGATAGCGTGGAGTGGGGCTATATGTGGCGCGTGCTGGAGATCTTTGGATTTGGCTCTGCCTTTATAGGGTGGATTAGAATGCTATATACTCGACCCAAGGCAAGATTAAAAATTAACAACGAATTGTCGGACTGGTTTGAGCTGGAGAGGGGGACGAGGCAGGGGTGCCCACTCTCCCCTCTGTTGTTTGCACTAGCGATGGAACCCCTGGCCATTTCCATAAGGGGAAGTCGAGCGATAACCGGCTTCCAGAGAAAAACAGGCGAGGAAAGAATCGCATTGTATGCGGGTGACATTCTGTTATTTTTGGGAGACTCGAGGAAATCGCTACCGGGAGCAATGAGGATAGTGGAGGACTTCGGCAGTTTTTCTGGTTTAGAGATAAACTGGGAGAAATCAGAGTTTCTGCCGATAGACCCCATAAATGAGACAATAGCACCTGGTATGCCTCAAGTGGTAACAGTGGAAGCTCTGAAGTACCTAGGGATTGTCCTGACGAAGGACCCTGCTCTATATATCAGTAAAAACCTTGTCCCTCTATTAGCAAAATTTAAACGAAAAATAGGAATTTGGAGACGCTTACCTCTATCAGTTGCAGGAAGATGTAGCTTAATAAAAATGATATGGATGCCACAACTGCTATACGTCTTGCATAATTCCCCTGTCTGGATAGGTAAGAAGTGGTTTAAAAAAATTGACAGTCTCTTTAGGGAATTGATTTGGAAGGGGAAACAAGCCAGGATCCGTCTTGGAGTGCTCCAGCTCCCTACCCAGGAGGGGGGCTTTGCCCTCCCACATCCCGAGAGTTATTTTTACTCAACTCAGTTGCAGCAATTATTGGGCTGTGGGATACCGAAAGGAGGTACCCCTAATGGCAAGTTACTGTTGTTGAGCTCCACACATAATACTATTATTGAAGCCCTAGAGGCGGACGCGTTCCATGATAAATTTCCAACAATTAAATTGATAATCAAACTTTGGAAAACAGTTAAGAAAAATATGGGGTATGGAGCCTTAACAGTCTACTCTCCTATTTGGAACAACCGTAATTTGCAGGAAGTTCTTAAGATTGGCATATTTAGAGAGTGGGAGAAGCTTGGTCTCAGTAAGCTAAGTCAATTATATAACGACTCTGGGTTAAAGAAATTTTCAGAACTGGTTGGGGAGTTTAAGCTTCCCCGGGGGTCTTTCTTCCTATATGTCCGGTTGGAACATGCCCTTAAAGCACAATTTAAAGCCCAGACTCCGAGATGGGAAGAGATGCCTCTATTTCAGTGCATAATTCAAATAACCCCCACTAGAGGGGTAATTTCAAGAATTTATGACCAATTAAGCAAATCGGTTAATAGCAGGGAAATACTCCTTGGGGTAAAGGCTAAATGGGAAGAGGAGGTGGGAGGAATGACCCAGGAACAATGGGCGAGAATTTTGGAGTTGGGAGCGCAGGTTTCTGTGACCCCTTCACAGAGACTCTCACACTTAATGCTGTTAAACAGAGCCTACTATACTCCTAAAAGACTTTTTAAATTTGGGAGAAGGCCCAATGACAACTGCCCCAGGTGTCGAAGGACGGGAGATCTCATTCACATGGTGTGGAGGTGCCCCAAGCTGTTTAGATACTGGGAGGAGGTGACTGGGAACTTGAGAAATATTTTCGGCACGGCAGTGGCAAACGAGGCCTTGGTTTGTATACTGGGGCATAGAAGAGTGATGGGAGAAAGGTTGAGTACTACCTTAGCTGTCACGCGGGCCCTGTTTCAGGCTAGAAAGTTGATAGCACTTAGATGGCAGGTAAAGGAGCCCCCCACTGTGAAAGACTGGATCTCTACAATGAATGAAACCTTGGGTAGGGAAAGAACGGAGTACATAAAAAGGGGCAATCTTCAGGAATTTGAAAGCATGTGGAAGATGTGGATAGAGAAAGTGAAGAGTCATTAATAGTGGGATCTGCATAGACACGGAATAGACTGAGGGATGGGCTTAATATAGGTATATAGGCAACTGGTATCCTTGCAGGCAAAGGATGCTATAATAAAGTGTTTCTGGATATGAACTTTTTTAGTTAAATATATAGTTTAGTAGGGCATAGGATAAACATATAGGGAGCAGGTGGGGGGGGGGGGGGATCGGGGTATTAGGGCATAGGTAATTTGGTACACAATACAGGCTGGGTCAGTAGAAGATGGGCACGGGGAGCCCACAAGACCATTTTTACAAACCTCTCTTCTTGTATTTTTTGTTGGTGTTTTTGTCCTTTTTCATCCTTCTTACGGGTCCCCTCTTTCTCTAAACTGAGTTGGAAAAGGATGGGTCCCTTTGGTTATCGAGTCCTAGTTAGTGGGGCTTACGAGATGAAGGGACAGAGGACTAGTTGGTAAAGAGGCGTAATGGAATCCGTTGGTCATTATGGCGATATAAAAAGCAATGAGAAAAAGTATAATCCACTATGATGTGAATACGAGAAGGCGACAGTTAATGAACATCAAACTGATTTAGCCCTCCAAACACTGTTTACTGATGTGGAAAAAAAAAAATGTATGTGGATTGGGTACTAAAGGTGTCATCGGGGCTAGTATTTTGTTGACCGCTCTAAGGTCTTGGACCATTCTATACTTAACCGGACTACCGGCTACTGATTTCTTTTTAACCGGGTACAAGGGAGTGTTTGCCGGTGATTTTACCTCTTTTAGAACTCCACTTTTTAAGAAGGATTGGACCTGCATTTCTATGGCCGCCTCTTGAGGTGCACTAAGTGGATACTGCTTTTGTTGGGGAAGCACTGCTCCTGGAATCAGCTGTAGGGTAACCGGAGGTATGGGCAAAAGTCCAACATCAGCTGGATGTTTCTCCCATAGTTCTCCTGGAAGGGACGACAAAATCTGATCTAAGTCTGAAGGAGGTGGGCCGGACAATTCCGATTCCTCCTCTAGGTATTGTATCAGGTTACACATCTCCATGTGTTCTTGATTATCCCCTATAGCTAAGGTGACAGTGCCATCTGGGTGATAGGTAATGTTAGCTCTTATTTTCTGCAAAATGTCAGCTCCTAACAAATTAGTGGGGGCTCCTCTGGATACCAGAAAGCGTGAAAGGAACATGTGGTTTCCTACTTTAACTTTCAGAGGTTTTGTAAGCGGGGCGTCGGGTAAAATGCCATCATATCCAGTTATTAGTAAAGTGTCAGGTGATTTTTGGCCAGGGAGTAGTTCAGAGTCAGAAAGTAACGAGCGTGAAGCTCCTATATCGACTAAACAAGAGATTTTCTTATTACCAACCGTTATATTTGTCTTAAGCATTGTTGTTTTGGATTTTTCTAAAACCGGGGTGAGTCATGCTCGTGGACCATCTCCCTGCTGCCTGATATGACTATTTTTGTTGTCCCTGGGCTGGTTCCTTCTCTGATTAATGGGAGAATCAACACCTTCCTCTCCTTCATCCCTTATTCTTTTCCTACAGCTGCGTCTGATGTGACCAATCTTGTTACAGTAGTGACAGGTAAGGGGTTTGCGAAAGGAACCTCTACCTTGCTCTTGGGGACCCCCGAGTGCGTTGATAGCATGAGATTTCCTCCCTTTGGTTTCTGCTAAATCCGCCTCTATGCCTTGCGCTTTTTGTAACAACGTCCCTCTATCTCTAGTTGCCCTCCACTCCGGTGTGCAGGCTTTCAGTCTCTCACTTATCTGTGGAATTAATCCCTCCATAAATTGTCTATTGAAGGCTCGGATTGTGACTGGCAGGGCCAAGTCCAATCCCTCATCTGCCATCATACTTTCCATAGATAAGTAAAATTCCGATACAGTCTGTCCTGGCATTTGCTTCAGGGGTGATATGGACCCCCTCTCCTGTTGTTTTGCCTGACAAAAAGCTTCTAATCTAGCAATAAAAGGGGCCCTTGAGTCTATATGTCTGACATGTCCTGCCTCCAGGTTGCCCTCCCCATCAACTTGTCCTGCAGGTCTGTGTGGACCTATTTCTGTCATAAACTGGTTAAACAGGGTCAGAGTCATTTTGTGTCTGCATAGATCCTCCCCATCCTGCCAGGTCGCTTCATGTGTATTCATTAACTGTGTCACAAATCTACAAAAAGCAGCTGGCTTTGCTACCGGGTCTGGGGCGCTCTGTATTAATGCCATAAGGGTGTCTGCCGACCATGGTGCCCAAGTCCTTATTTGCATTCTACGAGTGACAGTAGGTGGGGCATTTGGATGGGCTGCTTGTCCAAATTCTGGATTGTTTACCTGAACAATGCGTGTATCAGTGCGTACGGGAGCTACAGTTTCTGGATGAGGTTTTTGTGCCCCACAATGCACACATTCTACTGCCCATTCTGGGTTTTGTGTTCCACAATCCTGACAAACCCATCCTCTCCCCTCAAGTACAGGATATATCTTGTGTGGTTTGCGTTCTACGTCAGTGTATGGGGGTGGGATGGCTGAGCTGGGAGCCTCGACATTTTTTGTTCTCCTATCTTTCATATCCCAACCATCACAATCTGGATTATACTTCCACCCCTCTTCTTTCGCTCTATTTGAGACCTTAATTAAGCATTGAACCTGACGCATCCATTGCTTCTCTAACACCTCTCCTTGTCTGTCCCTTTTTATTTCACTCCATACATCCGGGTCTAAGCCCGCTGCTCCTTTCACCTTAAATTTACGAAGGACATCCTTTATGTCCTGTGCTTCGGTTTTCCCATAAATGTTCTTAATTATCTGTGGCACCGTATAGTGCGCCACAATTCCCTGACGGGGTTTTGTGTTCCTCTGGCCCATTCTAACAGTCCTGCCTAGGTAGCGTGTGGGACACTTAGTGTACAATATAATGCGGCTACAACATATACAAGAATGAATAATTACTTTATATGCTAGCCCAATAACAAACCAGCTAAGTTACACTAGTTCCTCGTTGCCTTCCTCGTAGGGTGCTAGAATACTAGAAACCTCTTCCGGAATGAGATTTCTGAAATCGAATTACTTTATATGCTAGCCCAATAACAAATAATTACTTTATATGCTAGCCCAATAATGCGGCTACAACATATACAAAAATGCGGCTACAACATATACAAGCATTCCTTTAAGTGGCCAGGTATCCGACTAGATCTCCGGACTTTTGGAGATCTTATTCCCTCCCCGTATCTGGGAATCCCTCTCATACACTCTTATCCCTGCTTTATGGAGCAGACAGGGCTTATACTCTCAACCCGTCTATGGTTTATGAGTTAGATGTGAGGTTAAGCATAAGCGTCAGACCCCCAAGCTCACAAGCCCTCAAGTTCCCAATCATGTGAGGTAAGGCGCATTCCGTTGCTTAGTTCGGCAATCCCCTTCTAACTCATACCATCCTTGACAAGGCTCATTCACTTTCTCAACAAGACAGACAAGACAGACACAGACAACAAAACAAACAAATAATTCCAGCAATATAAACTAAAATATGCAGTAATTCTAGACTCACCACTACAGAGGCTGGTGTTTTAAAACCAGGAGAACCGTAACTGACAGAACGGATAGGCACAAATCAGGGGAGCACAGAATATAAGAAAAATAAAGCTTTTTCTTACCTGGCCAGGTTTTTTGATCTGTGGTTCCCGGAATGCCTGTCCTTTCGTTCCGTCAGCGTAGCTCAGCCACCTCTTGTAGCAACTTGGTGGGTCCCTGTTCGGGCGCCAAAATGTTAGGGGCAACTCTTAAACAAGTTGCTTAAGTTTATATTGCTTTGCCAAATTATTGCTTCTATAAGAAAGATGACACAGAGTCAGGTATGTCTGTATCACAGTTCTCAGCATAAAGAACTGCTGTCTTTACTCTTTCAAAGGCCTTTTATACAAGCAGTAATCTTATCGGCATTACCAAATGAGGTTAAGGTACAAAGAGTTTCTCATCAGCGAACATGTAATGATTATTCAGCAGTTCCAAATTCCATCTAGATACAGATTGATACGTACACAGAAGAGAAAAGCACAAACAATTTAAATAGAACAATTGATACGTACATAGGTAAGAAAGGAGCACAAACAATTTAAATAGAACAATTGATACGTACACAGGTAAGAAAGGAGCACAAACAATTTAAATAGAACAATTGATACGTACACAATTACAGTGGAACTCTAAGTCATTATTTCAACCCTATCAGAAGCCAAAACACAAACTTCAGTATGACAACGCACATACTTGTACCAATAAAGCACACATGATACAGTGAATATAAAAATTCTACACACCCCTGTTAAAATGTCAGGTTTCTGTGATGTAAAAAAACGAGACAAAAATAAATAATTTCAGAACTCTTTCCACCTTTTAGCTCAGGTTCACACCAGTGCGATAACAATGTATTGACACCCGCAGCGGTTCACAGAAGCAGGGCCGCCATCAGGGGGGTACAGTCGTTACAACTGTAAGGGGCCCCGGGGACCGAGGGGCCCGTCTGGGCCAGAAGAAGGCAGGACAGGTGAAGGGGATCCGTGCTGTGCAGTATAGAAACGATCTCACAGTTTCTGCTGTACTCGTGTCATTGATTTTAGACATTCAGCTCTTTACTGCCACCTCTGGCTACTATGTGCACCCTTCGTGTGACAGTGATCTGCCTGTACTATGCTTCTCAGCAACATGTCAGCTTTGTAAAAACGAGCTGGGACCAGGTAGGAAGTTACTAGCATGGGCTGTGAAGGTATAGGGAGGGGGGCTGTTTGTGTACAGGGAGGGGCCAGAGGCTTGTATGTGTACAGATTTGTGTACGTGGGGCTGCCATATATACAGGTCTGTGGGTGGGGGGGGCTCTGACATATGTACAGGTGTGTGGGGGCGCCGACATATATACAGGTGTGTGTGAGGGGGGGCGCTGACATATATACAGGTGTGTGTATGGGGGGCTGACATATATACAGGTGTGTGTGTATGGGGGGCTGACATAAATACAGGTGTGTGTGTGAGGGGGGGCGCTGACATATATACAGGTGTGTGTATGGGGGGCTGACATATATACAGGTGTGTGTGTATGGGGGGCTGACATATATACAGGTGTGTGGGGGGGGCTGACATATATACAGGTGTGAGGGGGGCTGACATATATACAGGTGTGAGGGGGCTGACATATATACAGGTGTGTGTATGGGGGGCTGACATATATACAGGTGTGTGTGTATGGGGGGCTGACATAAATACAGGTGTGTGTGTGAGGGGGGGCGCTGACATATATACAGGTGTGTGTATGGGGGCTGACATATATACAGGTGTGTGTGTATGGGGGGCTGACATATATACAGGTGTGGGGGGGGGGGGGGCTGACATATATACAGGTGTGAGGGGGGCTGACATATATACAGGTGTGAGGGGGGCTGACATATATACAGGTGTGAGGGGGCTGACATATATACAGGTGTGAGGGGGCTGACATATTTACAGGATTGAGGGGAGGGGCTGAGTGCGTACAGGTGAGGTGGCCGGTGTGCGGATTCGGTAGGATGGCCCATAGGCAAGGGGGGTGGGGGGGCCCAGGTCTAAAGCTGTGTAAGGGGCCCAAAAATTTCTGATGGCTGCCCTGCGCAGATGGCAGTGTGAACTGCCTGTGGGAGAGATGTGATGAGGGAAGAAGTGCTGTAATCGCGCTGGTTCCCACACCGCATCAGTGTGAACCTAGGCTAAGCCTAGGTTCACACCACCGAGATGCGATGCAACGTACTGCAAATTTGATCCTTTTTTTGTCCTGTGTGAGGTGCAAATGCCTTGCGTTTTGAGGTGGACAGGTGCAAATTTACTGTTAATTTCTGGAGGCAGACAGTGAACAATCTGCAGAGATGTGAGCTGTGTGCTGCGAGTTTACTGCAAGTTCAATTGAAGCCTATGAAGATAAAATTTGCACTGCACCATAGGAATTTGCATCGCACCCGCTGGCAACATGCACAGGACTTTTTTTTTCCTCGCACCTAATTCACAACGCATAGATGTGAACCAAAGCCATGGAATACTATGCTTTTTACATGACCTGCAAATCTGTGTGTTCCTAAATGCATCAAACCCTTTGTAAATTTGCAGTGTGAACCCAGGCTTAATGTGACCTATAAACTCTACAACTCATTTGGACAACAAACTGAAATCTTTTAGGTGGAGGGGATGTAAAAATAAAAAAATGAAAATAATATGGTTGCATACAGTGGCTTGCGAAAGTATTCGGCCCCCTTGAACTTTTCAACCTTTTGCCACATTTCAGGCTTCAAACATAAAGATATAAAATTTTAATTTTTTGTGAAGAATCACCAACAAGTGGGACACAATTGTGCAGTGGAACGAAATCTATTGGATATTTTAAACTTTTTTAGCAATTAAAAAACTGAAAAGTGGTGCGTGCAAAATTATTCGGCCCCTTTACTTTCAGTGCAGCAAACTCACTCCAGAAGTTCAGCGAGGATCTCTGAATGATCCAATGTTTTACTAAATGACTGATGGTGATAAATAGAATCCACCTGTGTGTAATCAAGTCTCTGTATAAATGCACCTGCTCTGTGATAGTCTCAGGGTTCTGTTGAAAGCGCCGAGAGCATCATAAAGACCAAGGAACACACCAGGCAGGTCCATAATACTGTTGTGGAGAAGTTTAAATCCGGATTTGGATACAAAAAGATTTCCCAAGCTTTAAACATCCCAAGGAGCACTGTGCAAGCGATCATTTTGAAATGGAAGGAGTATCAGACCACTGCAAATCTACCAAGACCTGGCTGTCCCTCTAAACTTTCAGCTCAGACAAGGAGAAGACTGATCAGAGATGCAGCCAAGAGGCCCATGATCACTCTGGATGAACTGCAGAGAACTACAGCTGAGGTGGGAGAGTCTGTCCATAGGACAACAATCAGTCGTACACTGCACAAATCTGGCCTTTATGGAAGAGTGGCAAGAAGAAAGCCATTTCTCAAAGATATCCATAAAAAGTCTCGTCTAAAGTTTGCCACAAGCCACCTGGGAGACACACCAAACATGTGGAAGAAGGTGCTCTGGTCCGATGAAACCAAAATCGAACTTTTTGGCCACAATGCAAAACGATATGTTTGGCGTAAAAGCAACACAGCTCATCACACTCAACACACCATCCCCACTGTCAAACATGGTGGTGGCAGCATCATGGTTTGGGCCTGCTTTTCTTCAGCAGGGACAGGGAAGATGGTTAAAATTGAGGGGAAGATGGATGCAGCCAAATACAGGACCATTCTGGATGAAAACCTGTTGGAGTCTGCAAAAGACCTGAAACTGGGACGGAGATTTATCTTCCAACAAGACAATGATCCCAAACATACAGCAAAATCTACAAAGGAATGGTTCACAAATAAACGTATCCAGGTGTTAGAATGGCCAAGTCAAAGTCCAGACCTGAATCCAATCGAGAATCTGTGGAAAGAGCTGAAAACTGCTGTTCACAAACGCTCTCCATCCAACCTCACTGAGCTCGAGCTGTTTTGCAAGGAAGAATGGGAAAGAATTTCAGTCTCTCGATGTGCAAAACTGATAGAGACATACCCCAAGCGACTTGCAGCTGTAATCACAGCAAAAGGTGGCTCTACAAAGTATTAACGCAAGGGGGCCGAATAATTTTGCACGCCCCACTTTTCATTTTTTTATTAGTTAAAAAAGTTTCAAAAATCCAAAAGATTTCGTTCCACTTCACAATTGTGTCCCACTTGTTGGTGATTCTTCACAAAAAATAAAAATTTTATATCTTTATGTTTGAAGCCTGAAATGTGGCAAAAGGTTGAAAAGTTCAAGGGGGCCGAATACTTTCGCAAGCCACTGTAAGTGTGCACATATTTAACCACTTGCCGACCGCTGCACGCCAATATACGTCGGCACAATAGCAGCGGTGGGCAAATGGGCGTACTTGTACGTCCCCTATAATTGGCGGGGCTAGCAGGGACGCGCCCGCCACGTACAGCGTGACCGTGCCCGGCGATCGTGTCACTGAGCCGCAGAACGGGGAAGTGCCTATGTAAACAAGGCATTTCCCCGTTCTGCCTTGTGACATGACAGAGATCACTTCTCCCTGTCATCAGGAGCAGTGATCGCTGTCATGTGAGTGGTAGCCCATCCCCCCCACAGAATCACTCCCTAGGACACACTTAAACCTTCATCACCCCCTTGTGTTTAACCCCTTCCCTGCCAGTGTCATTTACACAGTGATCAGTGCATTTTTATAGCACTGATCGCTGTATAAATGACAATGGTCCCAAAATAGTGTCAAAAGTGTACGATGTGTCTGCCATAATGTCGCAGTCACGATAAAAATCGCAGATCGCCACCATTACTAATAAAAAAAAATTAATAATAAAAATGCCATAAAACTATCTCATATTTTGTAGATGCTATAACTTTTGCACAAACTAATCAATATACGTTTATTGCGATTTTTTTTTACCAAAAGTATGTAGAAGAATACATATCAGCCTAAACTGAGGAAAAATTTAGTTTTTTATATATTTTTGGGGGAAGAAAAAAATATTGCTTTTTTTTCAAAATTGTCGCTCTTTTTTTGTTTATAGCGCAAAAAATAAAAACCGCAGAGGTGATCAAATACTACCAAAAGAAAGCTCTATTTGTTGGAAAAAAAGGATGTCAATTTTGTTTGGGTGTAACGTCGCACGACCGCACAATTGTCAGTTAAAGCGACGCAGTGCCGAATCGCAAAAAGTGCTCTGGTCAGGAAGGGGGTAAAATCTTCCAGGGCTGAAGAGGTTAAGCTAATACTTTGTTTAAGCACTTTTTGATTTTACTACAGTCTTTTTGGGTATGGGTCTATCAGCATGGCACGTGTTGACTTGGCAATATTTGCCCACTCTTCTTTTCTTCTTTGCAAAAACAGTCCAAATCTGTCAGATTGCGAGGGCATCTCCTGTGCACAGCCCTCTTCAGATCACTCAGATTTTCAGGATTTAAGTCTGGGCTCTGGCTTGGCCATTTCAAAACTTTAATCATCTTCTAGTGAAGCCAGTCCTTTGGTTTGGATGTATGCTCTGGGTCGTTGTCATGCTGAAAGATGAAGTTCCTTTTCATGTTCAGCTTTCTAGCAGAAGCCTGAAGGTTTTGTGCCAATATTGACTGGTATTTGGAATTGTTCATAATTCCCTCTACGTTGACTAAGGCTATTGTTCCAGCTGAAGAAAAACAGCCCCAAAACATGATGAAATTTTGACCAAAAAGTTCAACCTTAGTTTCATCAGACCATAACACTTTTTCCCACATGCTTATGGGAGTCTTCAGATGTGTTTTTGCAAAATTTAGCCAAGCTTGGATGATTTTCTTTGTCTTCCATCTTGCCACTCTACCCCATAGCCCAGACATATGAAGAATATGGGAGATTGTTGTCACTTGTACCACACAGTCGGTACTTGCCAGATATTCCTGCAGCTCCTAATGTTGCTGTAGGCCTCTTGGCAGCCCCCCTGACCAGTTTTCTTCTCATCTTTTTCATCAATTTTGGTGGGACTTCCAGTTCTTGGTAATGTCACTGTTGTGCCATATTTTCTCCACTTGATGACTGTCTTCACTGTGTTCCATGGTATATCTAATGCCATGGAAATTCTTTTGTACCATTCTCCTGACTGATACCTTTTAACCACTTCCGGACTGGCTCACGACGATATACGTCGGCACTTTGAAGAGGAATATCATTGCTATGGCAGCAGCTAGCTACCATAACCCCGGTATCCTCTTCTTCAGTGAGTGGTCTGGTTTCAGATAAAAGTGGTCTCTGCGGCGGCTTCGCCGCAAGATCACTTTTAATCGGTGGAGGGAGAGGGCCCCCCCCCCGCTGTGCTCCGGTGCCCTCTGCCGATTACCGGAGCCGCCGGCAGCGGCGGAGGCGATCAGGTCCTCTTCCCTGTTAGGTATAGAGCTGAGTGAGAGGAAGATGGCCCCCACCCAGCTCCATACCATTGCAGGGCGGAAGCGACTTCAAAACGTCACTTCCGCCCATAGCTCTAAAAGGGACATTTTTTCTCTTAGTCATCTTCCAGGACGGCACACCTGAGAGATGAGAGGCTCCTCCCTACAGGAAACACAATCAATCGACAGCTGTTTTAAGTCCCCACCCTTCCCCTTAATCCTCAGTTTTTGATTGTGTTTCTCCCTACACAGCGAAACCGTTTGTTTTTTTCCAAATGACCCGAACCCTGGGGCTGGTGGTCCCCCCTGGGAGCCGGACCAAATGCATGGGAAGGCCTACGGCCACATCACCCTGAAAGTGAAAGAGGGTGCCGCCTGCCCGATCTCTTATGATCTCGGAAGCTAAGCAGGGTCGGGCCTGGTTAGTACCTGATGGGCCTCTGGGTCTGGCCGGATATATTTATCCTTCCTGGGGGGTTCCCCTATCCTTTCCTCAGGGGGGCAGCAGAAACTGGAAGAGCTCCCCTGAGAGCTGAAGGCCCCTGGGTATAGTGGTGTCCCCAGAACTTCAGGGACCTTTTTCCTGTCTCCCCCCCTTACCTGTCCGGGCGTCCATTCAGACAGGGGTGCTGGCCGTCGGTTCTTTCCAGGGCCCCGACACCTGGGCCCCTGGTAGCTCGCGTGGGCTGCTGGGGAGGGCGCCACCTGAACGACCCGCGTTCTTACCCAGGAGGGAAGGCTGAGAGTCAGCAGGAGCAGGCACCCACATCCTCCTTTCGAGGAGGCACCAGTTCACTATGGTGGATGTCTGCCTAAACCACCTCAGAATGGAATGAGGAACATACGGCATTGCCCCCCCCCCAGGTCCCTACGGGGACTGCAGTTGGGGGGGCACTTTGGCGGCTATCCTCCTTGCGTGTGGACCATAAGGATGGAAAAACAAGCCCGGTGGCTGTGGCAAAAGGGGAAGACGACAACGGTGAGTACTTTCCTTTACCTTGGGAATTTAGCTGCAAAGTCCCCAATCCCAGCCAGATGGTTTCTGGGCATTTGAGATAATCTCCCCTGGGGTCTGGATTCAAATAGCCCAGAAGCTTCTGCTAAAAACACCAGCTACAGCTCCCTCTTACATCAGAGAGGCTGTATGGTGGACAAGTGGTGCAGAGGAGCGAGCGTGCCTAAACCACCTCAGATGGGAAAGAGGTAGGTAAGGCATTTCTTCCCCTTCCCCCTGTATTTACTGAGTGGTGCAGTGCAGGACCTGGGGTCTGCATAACAAAATAGCCCAGAAGCTACTGCTAAAACCACCAGCTACAGCTCCCTCTTACAGCAGAGACACTGTGGTTATCACAACAGTAGGTTGCCAGCCTCTCCCTACATGTCCGGTTGTGGGACATTAGTAGGGATGAATAGAGCGAAGGGGGGGGGACCTGGTAGATACAAAGAGTTCCTTACAGGCCAGGTATACCACTGAACAATTATGGATTGTGCAATGGTTGAAGGATTCAGGAGTAAGCTCCCCTGGTCAGCAGCTGCACTAGGTTATATGGCACTATTAGCCCAGCTGCTAGGAATCTGAAGTCCTAAGCTCCAACCTTCCACTCCACCTTTACATTGTGGTTATAATAAAGTGCAGGAGGTAAGAAAAACCTTTTTGTTGGTTTGGGCTACAGTCAACTCAGTGACAGATCTAAAGGCGATTTACCATAAATCGCTTCCTATATCCTTTAAGGATTTTCTGTGCAAACATATGCAAGAGCTAGATAGATACATGATTACTTGTTTAAGGCCTGCAGGTGGCTATTTTCCTCCAGGCTAAATTGGTGATCACCTTTTCTAGAGGCTGTCCTAAATTTGGTCTCTAGGGCTGGGCTCATTGAGACTTTAGTTTCTGATCAGCCCCATCTGTGTGTGAGCTGGCCAGCGTTTGCTCAGTCTACAGAGGTAAGGTAGGACAACAGCTACTATAGTAAGGTGTCTAATCATTTTTAGGATTTGTTCCTTCACTGGGGGTGAAGTGTTAATATCTACAGCCCAGGCTATGCCTAGGGATCAAATTGTTTTGTTGGTTATTTCATAAAGGGATACACAATGACTCCTCCTTGGTTGCACACCAGTAGACCTCAGTAGTGAAGGTTTGTCCTTGGTGGGATGTTTTGTGGCACAGCAGAAATGCACATTGAGATTTGTGACATCTCTGCTCATAAGGGGTATATTTCTGTACATCAGAAATGCACTGCACTGAAGCTTATTTGTTGTCTTTTATATCCTAAAGGTACTGCCTTACAGGTAAAAGCCAGTAAATTAGAATATTTTGAAAAACTTGATTTATTTCAGTAATTGCATTCAAAAGGTGTAACTTGTACATTATATTTATTCATTGCACACAGACTGATGCATTCAAATGTTTATTTCATTTAATTTTGATGATTTGAAGTGGCAACAAATGAAAATCCAAAATTCCGTGTGTCACAAAATTAGAATATTGTGTAAGGGTTAAATTTTGAAGACACCTGGTGCCACAAACTAATCAGCTGATTAACTCAAAACACCTGCAAAGGGTTTTAAATGGTCTCTCAGTCCAGTTCTGAAGCCTACACAAACATGGGGAAGACTTCAGATTTGACAGCTGTCCAAAAGGCGACCATCGACACATTGCACAAGGAGGGAAAGACACAAAAGGTTATTGCTGAAGAGGCTGGCTGTTCTCAGAGCTCTGTGTCCAAACACATTAATAGAGAGGCAAAGGGAAGGAAAAACTGTGGTCAGAAAAAGTGTACAAGCGATAGGGATCACCGCGCCCTAGTCAAGATTGTGAAAAAAAACCCCTTCAAAAATGTGGGGGAGATTCACAAGGAGTGGACAGCTGCTGGAGTCAGTGCTTCAAGATCCACCACCAAGAGACGCTTGAAAGACATGGGTTTCAACTGCCGCATACCTCGTGTCAAGCCACTGTTGACCAAGAAACAGCGCGAAAAGCGTCTCACCTGGGCTAAGGAAAAAAAGAGCTGGACTGCTGCTGAGTGGTCCAAAGTCATGTTTTCTGACGAAAGCAAATTTTGCATTTCCTTTGGAAATCGAGGTCCCAGAGTCTGGAGGAAGACAGGAGAGGCACAGGATCCACGTTGCCTGAAGTCTAGTGTAAACTTTCCACCATCAGTGATGGTTTGGGGTGCCATGTCATCTGCTGGTGTCGGTCCACTCTGTTTCCTGAGATCCAGGGTCAACGCAGCCGTCTACCAGCAAGTTTTAGAGCACTTCATGCTTCCTGCTGCTGACCTGCTCTATGGAGATGGAGATTTCAGGTTCCAACAGGACTTTGCGCCTGCACACAGCGCAAAATCTACCTGTGCCTGGTTTACGGGCCATGGTATTTCTGTTCTAAATTGGCCAGCCAACTCCCCTGACCTTAGCCCCATAGAAAATCTGTGGGGTATTGTGAAAAGGAAGATGCAGAATGCCAGACCCAACAACGCAGAAGAGTTGAAGGCCACTATCAGAGCAACCTGGGCTCTCATAACACCTGAGCAGTGCCAGAAACTCATCGACTCCATGCCACGCTGCATTAATGCAGTAATTGAGGCAAAAGGAGCTCCAACCAAGTATTGAGTATTGTACATGCTCATATTTTTCATTTTCATACTTTTCAGTTGGCCAACATTTCTAAAAAATCCCTTTTTTGTATTAGCCTTAAGTAATATTCTAATTTTGTGACACACAGAATTTTGGATTTTCATTTGTTGCCACTTCAAATCATCAAAATTAAATGAAATAAACATTTGAATGCATCAGTCTGTGTGCAATGAATAAATATAATGTACAAGTTACACCTTTTGAATGCAATTACTGAAATAAATCAAGTTTTTCAAAATATTCTAATTTACTGGCTTTCACCTGTATTTGGCTACAGATCAGAAAAATACAACAGGGAAGGTGGTCTGTACTTTCTGGTCTTGTGACGCATGGCGGAAATGCACATCATTGAGTCTTGTGACATCTCTGCTCATATTTGTTATATTGCTGCACATCAGACATACTCAGAATTGACTTCTGTCTGGGGTTTTTTGTGTCCTGTATTACTGCCTTATTGGTTGCTTATTAGAAAGGCAGTAGTGAAGATTGATGGTCCTGAATTGTTGGGAAATACAAATTGAACCTGTGCCAGGGGTAGTACTGGTACTGCCTTTGGTAATCGGTGCAGCCCCGCAAAGTGGCATCGGGCTGACAGTGCTATTAACGGCAAAGGCTGCCGATTTTAGGCATGCGATTTGACATGTTGAGTCGCATGCCAAATCCCTTCAATATGGATGTGCTATCTCTATTCAGATTGTTATATTGTTGCAAATCAGATATATACAAGATTGAAGGTTGTCTGTCCTTTTATGTCTTACATTTATTGCCTTATTGGCTGCATATCAGAAGGGACACAGCAGTGAGGTTGCTTGTCCTTTTCTGATTTGTTTTTGCTGCCTCAGCAGGGAGACACATTGAGGGTGGTGGCGTCTCTGCTCAGTATTGGTATATTACTACACATCAGACATACACAAAGATTGAAGATTGTTTGTGTCCTGTATGTTCTATATTTACTGCCTTATCGGCTGCATATCAGAAAGGCACAGCAGTGAGGGGTGTCTTTTCTGTTTCTCATTGTTCTACCTTGCTGCTTCTTAAGGATACACAGCAGGGGATTGTTGGCTGCACACCTCCAGGGAGATACAGCATTGGGGACCCCTCGCTTGTTCAACCTGAAAATTGCAAGTTACCTGCGACCTGTGTAATCTTGAGGTCTGTGGATCCAGAAAGCGGGGTCTGCTTGGTGGCGCTGAGATCTGGAGTTGCACAGACACGAATGGTACCCATTGGAAGCCATAGTGTATGACTCTTCTCTTGCGTTTTTGCGGTTGCAGGTTCGGTCACACAGGTGTGGGAGCCCTAAGTTTTATCTGTCCCGTCTGGTTGAGGTTTTGCTACACAACAAGAATAGACATCATGGAGTTATTGCCTTACTTTGCAATACACCAGAAAGATCGCAGCTAGGAAGGCTGTCTGTTTTTATGTGGCTGCACAGCAGAAATACTCCACAGTGAAGCTTGTTGGTGCTTTCTGTTTCAGATTCCCTTACCTTACTGCACTTCAGAAAAACACAATGCTGCAGGTTGCTTGGGTCCTTTCTGTGTTGGTTCTATGTGACTGCACTACAGAACTGCATAACAGAAAAGATATGGTCTTGTGTGCCATATTGATCTTATAACTGTATTTGGTGGTTCGTCAGAAATACGCAACATAGAAGTTTGGGTCTTTCTGTCTTATATTTATGGCCCTGTTTTGCTGTACATCAGTAAAACTCCACCGTAAAGAGGGCTCCGGTCCCTTATGTATTTATATCAGTTATAAACTAGCTAGCTGCACTTCAGAAGCACGCAGCATTTAGGGTTTGCGTGTGTCTTAATGTTTTTACATATTGGCTGCACATCAGAAAACCAGACTGTGAGGACTGTTTGTCTACATTGAAGTTCAGATTTGGGTCTCTCCCATATTTGATATGTTGGTTTAGCTAGCCACACTCGGATACACATTATTGTCTATGCTTGTGTCCTTTCTGTTTAAATCTATTGTGCTGTGTTCACAATCTATGATCTTTTTTAATCTGTGATATTAATAATGCACGTATCACCTTTTGTATTTCGGCCCTCTTTTCCGTGGAGGGGCCAGGAGTTCTGGCTGCAGATGTCACATGTCAAAAAGCCTCAGCCCCTTACATTCAGGAATGCTGGAACCATTTCCTAGGGTTGAAGCCCAGTAGGGTTATAGGACACTGGAGGAAGGCGATAAAGAATCACCCTGCTTAGTAAGAACTTGGGAAGTTCTGTTCAGAGGAGCATTATGACCTGAAGATGAAGTATAAAGATGTATACCCGACCGAATAGGTTACGGCTCGGTGCATGGCCTTCATCTCACCCTTCTAGCAGAACTAGATGTAGCAGTATAAGTGTTATACTCCTGCTATGAACTTTATTCTCCTGAAGTAGGCTCTCAGGCGTAAGTAAAGCCACAGAGTGGGCATGCCTTAAACCCAGGGATCAAGCCTCGGTTAATCTATTACCCTTAAGTAGGCTTCCCTTTAGTCTTTGCTGATGTAAAGATAAAAATGAACAAAAAAGGTTGTCTGTTAGGGGCCCACCTTTTTTTGCAGTTTTAATTCCCTGAACAGGGTAGTGTTAAGACAGGTCCTCTTAGTGATCAATGTAGTGTCCTTGTCTTACAACACAGGTCTCTGATTAATCTTTAGGGGTTCCAAGTAGCACCTACAGGCACAATAGGCCATGGTTGTTAGATGTGTGAGACAGGCAACATTGCTAACCTACAAGTTTAACATGTTTTCTGATTCCATCTTTAAGAGCCCACTCCACCAAGATCCTGCATCCGAAGCGGAGAAGGCAGGGACATCGGTGGAGTAGACCTGCAGACTAGCCGCATGATCCAGCTATAATACCTTCATCAAGCATATGGAGTGGAGGTAAAACTCACTGCAGAACCAAGGTCCGCCAAGAGGGTCTTGCAGTGGTCCTTCCCTAAGGTAGGCCTGAGGTACTTGATTATCCTCTCAGGTGTGCCGTCCTGGAAGATGACTAAGAGAAAATTGACAGTTACTTACCGGTAACTGGTTTTCTGGGATATCTTCCAGGACGGCAGGCCTACTTCCCGCCCGTTGGAGGAGGGAAAATGGTAGAACACTAGAAGGTGAGTACCTATGAGGAATGATTTCCCTTGTGAACCAGGTTCAGGAGTTGCTTCTCTACAAACTGAGGATCAAGGGGAAGGGTGGGGACTTAAAACAGCTGTCGATTGATTGTGTTTCCTGTAGGGAGGAGCCTCTCATCTCTCAGGTGTGCCGTCCTGGAAGATATCCCAGAAAAACAGTTACCGGTAAGTAACTGTCAATTTTTTTTTTCAAATTACTTTTTTTAATTTATTTTTTTATTGCATTTTAGTGTAAATATGAGATCTGACGTCTTTTTGACCCCCGATCTCATATTCAGGAGGTCCTGTCATGCTTTTTTCTATTACAATGGATGTTTACATTCCTTGAAATAGGAATAAAAGTGACAAAAATATTTTTTTAGCAGAGACCCTAGAGAATAAAATGGCGATTGTTGCAATATTTTATGTCACGCTGTATTTGCACAGTGGTCTTTCAAACGCAATTTTTTAGGAAAAAAATACACTTCCATGAATAAAAAAAACTAAACAGTAAAGTTAGCCTGTTTTTTTTTATATAATGTGAAAGATGATGTTATTCTGAGAAAATAGATACATAACATGTCACACTTTGAAATTGCGCACACTTGTGGAATGGCGACAAACGACGGTATCTAAAAATCTCCATAGGCGGCGCTTTAAAAAAAAATAACTGTTACCAGGTTAGCGTTACAGAGGAGGTCTAGTGCTAGAATTATTGCTCTCGCTCTGACGATCGCAGGCAATACCTCACGTGTGATTTGAACACCGTTTACATATATGAGCACGACTTATGTGTGTTTTCTTTGCTGCGTGAGCTCGCGGGGGCGGTTTAAAAAATGTTTTTCTTTATCGTACATCATAGGACACGGAGCCTTAAGTATTTACTTAGTGGGTTATAGCTACTTTCAGGTGTTGACACTGGCACACCCAATATAGGAAGTTGACTCCCCTATATAACCTCTCCTCCTTCCAGGTGTACCTCAGTTTTTTTTGCCAGTGTCTAAAGGTGTTGGCATGAGTGAAGATGTGCTCTGCGGAGCTCCAGGAGGGATCCATGCTGGATTTAAAAGCCTCCACAACCGGATCCAACCCATCACTGCGGCTCCAGGATGGTACCCGGGCCTCGCATAGAAGAACAAGGTTTTGCCTGTAACGCTCCTCTTTGAGGGCTGGACCCTAGGAACCAGGACTCTTTTTGGTCTTGCTACATTACCTAAAACTGTCCTGAGGGGTGCTATACATGGTCCAAAGGAATGAAACCCCTATTAAAAGGGCCCCAGTCTTTGAAGGTTTAAACGTTGCCCGCCGTGATGGGTGAAGTTTGGATCTGTCTGTTTAAAGCAGTATCCTGCAGCGAGGAAAAGGTAAGGGGAAAGCATAGGAACTGCAAAGTCCACCTATGACTTTTCTTTCAATTATATTGTATAATGCCTTAAACTCCTATAGTGTATAGACCCTGTTTAAATCTGTGTCTCAGCAGCTGGAGGCGGGGTCTCCTCTCCCCCTAAATGGAGAAACTGAGTGGATAGGGATACATGTTATGTTTAAACAAGCATAAATCTGAAAAGCTGATAAAAAGGCTGTGTAAATCCCCCCCCCCCCCCCCCCCCTCTGAGGTGACTCTTGCTAAAGCACAGGAAAGCAGGCTTGAATGGAGGAGAAGATTTGGATGCCGCACACCGTATGTAGTCAAAAAAACTTCACTTTATTGAAAAAATGGGATCATCAAAATAACAAGACTGTCATGCAGAAAGTACAGGTAAGCTGACGCGTTTCGCACTCAGGACTGAGTGCTTACTCATAGCTGAAGCACAGGAAAGGGTGTGGCGCATAGACAATCAGGCTCACACCTGAAAAAGCTTAAAGCTGATACTCTGGGAAACAGACAGTGTCTATCAGATCAACTGAAGCAAGGCTGCCACAGGACACAGAAGCCCCGGATGCATGTGAGGGGTTTACACAGGCATTTGCAGTACAGGAAAAAACTTATTGTTTAGCATTAGATCATTCTATGCCACCACTGTTTTCCCTACTATTGTTCAAGTAAATAGAACAGTTCTTAGAGTACCTTTTGCTTTTTGTGCTTTGCACTATGGCTTCAAGGCTTACTACTAAGGCACCAAAACCACCCCCAGGCGCTGGGAACTCCAGACATGCCTCCACATTGTCATCCTCTCCGGAGATACCTGACATGGCAAGCCAGGGTGAGTGATTGGAAGCAATTGGTGGTGCAACTACTTCTTACACTTCAGCCCCTGTATATGTGACTGAAGATGCATTTTCCTCTGCCCTGAAGGGCTTAGAAGGATGTTTAGCGGCTTTAATTGCATCCTCCATTAAAGGGGATAAGAAGCGGGCTAGATCCCTCTCTCCCACTCCAAACCCCTTACCAGGGGAACAGTGGGGACAGGGATGAGGTATTACCCTCAAACGATCGGGAAAAACAGATTACTCCTCTGCGGAGGAAACAACAGTTGAAGTTTCAGCTTCACAATCTGAGGTACAAATCCTTACAGACATGGTTCGCTCCACTTTCATGCTACCCCTAACAGAGTCAGCTGAAAGTCTGGTTTCTTCTTTGGGTTCCTTGAAACCTTCACAACCAGTGCATGCGTTTCCAGTCCACACATTACTAAGCTTATTTATACCGAAAAGGATCACCTGGATAAGCATTTTCTCCCTTCAAAGAGATTCTCAGTTCTCTATCCTATGGAGGAAAAATTCACCAAAAAATGGAAAGTTCCAGCAGTAGATTCTGCGATTTCCAGTGTGAATAAAAGTTTAACTTGTCCAGTGGACAATGCACAAATGCTAAAGGATCCAACAGATAAAAAGTTGGAATTCCTGTTAAAATCTTCTTTTTCTTTAGCAGGTACTGTTGCTCAGCCTGCAATTGCAGCTATGGGCATTTGTCAGTCCTTAAAAGACCAGTTCACAGAGGCACTTAATGAGCTCCCTGCACAACAAGCCAGTAAGTTGGCCGATTTACCAAAAGCATTATGTTTTGCCATAGATGCTATAAAGGATTCTATTCACCAGGCGTCTCCCCTTGCACTTGTGCTAGTACACATGCGTAGAACCCTTTGGCTAAAGGGTTGGTCTGCCGAAGCACCCTGCAAAAACCTACTGTCTAGTTTCCCATTTCATGGGGAGCGACTATTTGGCGATGATTTGGATAAATACATCCAGACAATTTCCAGTGGAAAAAGTACTATTGCCAGTCAAAAGAAAGTATAAACATCCTTCATTTAAACTGACTCTCTCTCTTGCGCCAAGCGCATCCGCCTCTAGGCAGTGGCGACGGCTTCCACCGTCAGATTCCAGAGGAAAATCGCAGGGTCAGGCCCAGGCTCAAAGGAAGACCTGGAGTCGCAAGACTACAAAGCAGAATACTAGGACCTCTTCATGAAGAGGCGTCTCCCCTCACCAAGGTGGGGGGAAGACTTCTGCATTTCGCAGTAGTCTGGCAGAGGGAAACTCAGGACAGGTGGGCTCTCTCCACAGTGACTCTAGGATACAAACTATAGTTTCGGGGGTTTCCACCATCTCACTTTCTGAGATCAAATGTTCCCAAGGATCCAGGGAAAAGACGATCCCTGTTTCAAGCATTAGACCGATTATTAACTCAAGCGGTAATCATACATATCCCCACAGAAGAACAAGGTTTAGGTTTGTATTCAAACCTGTTTACAGTACCAAAACCGAATGGAGATGTCGGACACATTCTGGATCTACAAAATCTAAATCGGTTCCTAAAAATGTGCTCATTTCGAATGGAGTCGATCAGGTAAGTGGTCTCCATCCTACAAGGCGGAGAACTTCTGGCGTCCATCGACATCAGGGACGCATATCTGCATGTCCCTATATTTCGCTCACGAAAGGTTTCTGCGATTCGAAGTGGAACAACGGCACTTTCAGTTTGCGGCTTTACCCTTCGGGCTAGCCACAGCACCACGGGTATTCACAAAAATACTGGCCCCGCCTCTAGCCAGGTTGAGGGCACAGAGCATAACAGTGTTGGCGTACCTAGACTATCTATTGTTAATAGACCAGTCAGTGACTCGCCTAAGGCAAAGCGTACGCATTACAACCAGTTACCTGGAAAGTCTCGGTTAGATCCTCAACCCAGAGAAGTCTTCCTTAAAACCAGTAAGAAGGCTGGATTACTTAGGCCTGATCATAGATACAGCCCAGAAAAGGGTGTTCTTACCTCCAGCAAAGATCAGCTCCATACAAGAGCTGGTACAGATGGTCAGGTCAAAAGCAAATCCTTCAATTCGCCTTTGCATGAGGTTGTTAGGAAAGATGGTAGTTTCATTCGAAGCAGTCCCCTATGCCCAGTTCCATTCAAGGCTGTTGCAAAACAGAATCCTCTCTGCTTGGAACAAGACGATCCAAGCTTTGGACTTGCCAATGCGGCTGTCCCCAAGAGTGTCTCAAAGCCTCAGTTGGTGGTTACGAAGCCAGAATTTGCTGAAGGGCAAATCCTTCAGACCAATGATCTGGAAAGTAGTAATGACAGATGCCAGTCTGTCAGGCTGGGGAGCGGTACTAGAAGAGACGACTGTCCAGGGACAGTGGTCAAAACTTGAAAGAGCCCTGCCCATCAACATCCTAGAGATTCGGGCAGTGTATCTGGCTCTGAAAACCTGGACCTCCAGGTTAAAGAATTGTCCAGTCCGGATTCAATCCAACAATGCCATGGCTGTGGCCTATATCAATCACCAAGGGGGCACCAAGAGTCTCTCAGCTCAGAGAGAGGTGAACCATATCCTAACTTGGGCAGAAAGGAATGTCCCATCCCTATTGGCAGTTTTCATTCCGGGAGTAGAAAATTGGCAGGCGGACTATCTAAGTCACCAGCAGTTATTCCCAGGGGAATGGTCTCTTTACCCCGAAGTGTTTCGGGCTGTTTGCCAAAGATGGGGGACTCCGGACATAGATCTTCTAGCGTCCAGATTCAACATGAAGTTAGTCAACTTTGTGTCCAGAACAAGGGATCCACTCGCATACGGAACAAATGCGCTGGTAACTCAGTGGGATCAGTTTTCACTGATCTACGATTTTCCCCTGATTCAGTTGCTGCCTCGACTCCTTTGCAGGATCAAGCTGGAAAGAAAGCCGGTAATTCTGGTAGCACCAGCATGGCCCAGAAGGTCATGGTACGCAGAGATCGTAAAGATGGCAGTGGAGGGTCCTTGGCCTCTCCCACTAAGGCCAGACCTGCTATCGCAGGGGCTGATATTCCATCCTACTTTATGAACGCTAAATTTAACGGCTTGGCTATTGAAACCCACATTCTGAAGAAGCATGGGCTTTCCAGGTCAGTTATCTCCACTTTAATCAATGCAAGGAAACCAGTTTCCAGAGCTGTATATTATAGAGTTTGGAAAGCTTACGTTTGTGAATCCAAGGGTTGGCACCCTCGGAGATATATTATAGGCAGGTTTTATTTAGGTAGGTTTTATTTCAAAGACCGCTTTCTACGCATTCTTTAGTCCGGGGTTTTATGCAAGGGGTGATGTGGATTAAACCGCCAGTTAAATCACCTTTTAACCCCTTGAACAAAAAGAAATACCCCCTAAAATGGGACTTTGAAAGACCACCAACTCTGATATAAAAATGAATGACTTTAATAATACCGCATAATTCAATACAAATGGATAAAAAAGACGTATAGTGTCTGTACAGTACATACATAATACACAAAAACAAAACACAAGGAAAATCATAGTATACAAAGGAACATCAATACTCTCCAATGGGTAGTGTACCCTGATACCCGACGCGTTTCCAGTCTTTATAAAACACCTTCATCAGGGTTAGAGAGTGAAGTATACTCAAATAAATGTTAATTCAATTTGAATGATTCCATGTTCAAAACAGGAGGTAGCTGTTTTAGTAACCACAAAGGCGGACGCCAGACCAGGATAGTTGGATGCATAAAATATAATGCGTTTCCAAAGTATGTATGGCAGTAAGTGTGCTTGGCAGCGATCAGACTCCACCCGTGGATGGTAGCAGTATATATGTATGTAGAGAACAGTGAAAATCTATTTAAAGAAAACTGCTCGGATTCATAAGACTGATGTCTTATTTATTCTGCCAGAGGGTCCTAAAAAAGGACAGGTAGCATCAAAATCCACTGTTGCTAAGTGGATTTGGCAAGTTATAATTCTAACTTATGATTTAAGGGGTAAGATTCCCCCTATTCAAGTTAAGGCGCACTCTACCAGAGCGGTTAGTGCTTCTTGGGCAGTGCGTCACCAGGCCTCCTTTGCTCAGATCTGCAAGGCCGCAACTTGGTCTTCGGTCCATACATTCACAAAATTTTACCAAGTGGATGTAAGAAGGAATGAGGATATCGCCTTCGCGCGCAGTGTGCTGCAGGTAGCAGTATAAGTCCTCAAGGTCTGGGGGTGCCCTACGGGTTGTGTCTTCCTCCCCTCAAGTAGCATTGCTTGGGGACGTCCCACTAAGTAAATACTTAAGGCTCTGTGTCCTATGATGTACGATAAAGAAAATAGGATTTTTAAAACAGCTTACCTGTAAAATCCTTTTCTTGGAGTACATCATGGGACACAGAGGTCCCGCCCCTCTTTTTATGGGGTGTAAGTATATTGCTTATATTGCTTGGCTACAAAAACTGAGGTACTCCTGGAAGGAGGAGGAGTTATATAGGGGAGTCAACTTCCTGTATTGGGTGTGCCAGTGTCAACACCTGAAGGTAGCTATAACCCATGAAGGAAATACTTAAGGCTTAAGGCTCTGTGTCCTATGATGTACCCCAAGAAAAGGATTTTACAGGTAAGCTGTTTTAAAAATCCTATTTTCTTTATCGTACATCATGGGTAATTACTTAATAGAACGTCCCATAGCAATGCTACTTGAGGGGAGGGAGACACAACCCGGAGGGTTTTTACATTGTCACTTTTGAAAAAAAAAAATGTGATCACTTTTATTGCTGTCACCAGGAATGTAAACATTCCTGGTGACAGAAATAGGAGGTGACAGGTACTCTTTATGGAGGTCTAAAATACCCCAAATCCCTCCTTTGCACTTCAAATTATTCAGATCGCCAAAAACGGCGATTCTGAATACTGTAGTTTTTTTTTTAAACTGCGCCATTGGCAGCTGAGTAAACTGGAAGAGACATTGCTTTCGTGTTTACACGAAGAAGACTGGAAGGAAGCTGGTATCTCGTGTCCTGATTGGATAGACTGATAGCAGCGCAGCCATTGGTGTCCACCAAGGAGACTGCTTCTCTGATGTGGACACTAGATGCGGGGAGGAGCCAGGAGCTCTGCTGAGGGACCCCAGAAGAGGAGATTCGGGGCCACTCTGTGCAAAACTTAACTTATGACATGTTTGCTATTTAAAAAAAAAAAATGAAGCTTTACAATTCCTCTATGTGGTTAACAATGAGATTCCTCTGATGCTTTGGAAGCTCTCTGCAGACCATGGCTTTTTCTGTAGGATACAACAAAGAAAATGTCAGGAAAGACCTGCTAGAACAGCTGAACTTATTTTGGGGGTTACTCATAGGCACTTTAAATGATGGCAGGTGTGTACTGACTACTATTTAACATGTGTTTGAATATGATTGCTTAATTCTGAACACAGCTACATCCCCAGTTATAAGAGGGTGTGCACACTTATGCAACCACATTATTTTAGTTTTTTATTTTTACCTCCCCCCAAAAGATTTCCGTTTTTGTTTTTTAATTGAGTTGTTGTCAGGGCTGGCTCAGCCCTTCCTTCTCTGAGCTGGCCACAGCTCTCATCTCTCTCCACAGTTAACCAGCTGTTGTGGATCTGCTCGTCAGTCCTGCTTTCCTAAAGATCTCCAGCTCACTTCATTACTGCCTTCGCATTGGTCACATCACAAGAAACCATCTCCTGCGTTCCTGTTTAAAGACCGGCTTTGCTGACATTCCTTCTGGATCCTTATCCTGCTTGCTGTTCCTCTACTTGGATCCCTGACTTCTGGCCTTGCTGATTACCCGATCTGGTTACTGAACTTTGGCCTGGCTGATTACCCGATCTGATTACTGAACTCTGGCTATGCTTTGACTACGCTTACTCTATTTATTAATAAAAAAAAAAAAAAAGATAAACAAGTGTGATTTTACTGTACTTCTGTTTCGGTCTGGTTCATGGTTTCTGACACTAGGCGAAGGCCATGAATTGAGAAGATACAGTCAATCCACTTATTTGTAATATTTTTTCCAGATTGGATGAGCAAGATCACTGCATGGATCAGTTTGAACAAATGTGTGTCACCGGCGCAAGCAATTAAATAAAATTAAGTTGCTGCAATCAAAAAACTACACCACTAGGTGAAAAAATAAAAAAATATATGTGTTGAATGCGCTACTTTACTTAAGATACTCCACTCCGTTAGATTCCATGCCTACACAATCATTATGCCCCCTAGAATCCTATATTACATGCAATGGTGCCCCAATTATCCACCGTGCTGGGTGTATTTTACATATATTTCAACATAAATAAATACAAAAATTAATATGTGACATTTTATGACCAGACTATAATGTGCAAAGTGCAATAGTTGCCAAGATTTCTGTACCATATATTATCCGTGACTCTTCGTGACCCCTTCACCACTTTCGTGACAGGACCACCATAGAGCTGAACATATATTCGTTAAAAAATCGTGATCTCGATTCACCCCCTCTGACAATCTGTCCTGCTGAGTTTGCCGATTCTTTCATATAAACAAGTGGAGAGATTATCTGCTCGCTCAGCTGTCAAATGAAAGCATCTGGGCAGTCTGCCAAGTTTAGAACTTGAAACATTGTAACTAAGCTTCCTTCTTAGATCAAAGGGATGAACTTCTCTGTGTAAACAAATAACCTGGCAATCTGCCAAGTTTTAAACAACGTGTAAATGCAGGAAGTTTAACCATTAAGTGCCGGTTCACACAGGGGCGGCAAGACTTGCAGGTAGACTCACCGAGGCGACCTGCACACGACTTCAGCGGCGACGTGCAAAATGACTTCTGTATAGAAGTCAATGCAAGTCGCCTGAAGTCGCCCCAAAAATACTACAGGAACCTTGCGTCGCTCCTATTAGAATGGTTCCGTAGTGCAGAACGGGACGCGACTTGTCAGGCGCCTGACAAGTTGCCCCTGTGTGAACCGGGGCTTAAAGTCTAAATCTTTTTCTGAACCTTCTTTCTTAAGTTAAAGTCAATATTTTTTGCTAAAAAAAATTACTTGGAACCCCCAAACATTAAATAAATATATATATTTTATTTTAGCAGAGACCCTAGGGAATAAAATGGCAATTGCTGCAATGTTTTATGTCACACTGTATTTGCCCAGCGGTCTTTCAAATGCAATTTTTTGGGAAAAAATACACTTCAATAAATAATAAAAAAAAAAAAACGAAACAGTAAAGTTAGCACAATTTTTTTTTGTTTTAATGTGATTACGTTACGCCGCAAGAATCCTGAGAGAATCGTGATCTACCCTCTAAGCAAAAAAATTGTGATTCTCATTTTATCCAGAATCGTGCAGCTCTAGACCACCACCACCTGGATTAGCCACTCACCAGATGCCGGTTAAAACTGCGCCTTTGGTTCATTTAGTAGGGATAACCACTCCACATACTCCGTATCTTTGCTGACCCCAATGCGCTATATATAGACCATGTCCTCCTCATGAGAAACAGACAACGATCATTGTGCAGTATATAAAAACTGTTTTATTAGTGCTAAGTTTAAAAGAAGATATTACACTCACATTTCCAGGTGCCCATAAGCCGGCACCAAGCTATTCCAGCAGTTCGTAATGGGTGTAGGGATGGCGCCGTGTGATTCCCGTGCCGGCGTGTGGTGCAAGCCTCGTTTACACTCGGCTTGCGCTTCAGCCCTCGCTTTTGCCTAGCCCGGAAGTGACGTATAGAAGTGACGAAAATCTCCCAGCATCCCTACACCCATTACGAACTGCTGGAATAGCTTATTCTTGCTTATGGGCACCTGAAAATGTGAGTGTAATATCTTCTTTTAAACTTAGCACTACTAAATGAAGAAATAGTGAAGATGAACCCATGCACTTGGGCTTCACGCGTCTCTCTGCGGATGAGAGAGCCTTTGGGAGGAGGGAGAGATTGTACCTTTATTGTGGCCAGGCAGGTCACTTTTTGAGGTCTTGTCCTACCCATCCTGGGAACACCCGAACCTTGAGGTCCTGTCATGGACAGACCTTAGGTGGTGTTGTGTCGTCCTCAGTTATCCAGAAGGACAAGCCCCTGGCTTCAGTCACCCTTTCTTGGTCTAAGTCGTCCATCGAGATACAGGCTCTAATCGACTCTGGGGCTGCAGGCCTGTTCATTGATGCTGCCTTTGTACCAGGAGATAATCCAATTCCAAGTGATTTCCGCTCCTAAGTTTCTGCTAGTTATTGGTTATCCTTGGTTACAGAGGCACAACCCCTCTTTTGATTGGCTCCGTGCTGAGGTTCTCTCCTGGTCACCATAATGCAGTGAAACATGCTTCCGGAAGGTAGCCAAGGTCCTGTGTACCTCTTCACTCTCCTCCCTGCCAGAGGAGTACCATGATTTTAGCAATGTCTTTGACAAAGGTCAAGCCAGTAGTTTGCCTCCACACCGGCCGTATGATTGCGCAATTGACCTTCAACCTGGTGCCACTCCCCCTCGTGGCCGGGTTTATCCTTTGTCGGTCTTGGAGGATAAAGCCATGGAGGAGTATGTTGCAGACGCACTTTCTCGGGGTTTCATCCGCAAATCCTCGTCTCCTTCTGGTGCTGGTTTCTTCTTTGTGAAGAAGAGGAGCGGTGAACTGAGACCTTGTATTGATTATAGGGGTCTCAATTGTTTCACGATTAAAAATGCCTACCCAATCCCATTGATTACAGAGTTATTTGACCGCCTCAAGGGAGCAACGGTTTTCACTAAGCTTGATCTGAGAGGGGCTTACAATCTCCTGAGGATTAAGAAGGGCGAAGAGTGGAAAACTGCGTTTAATACCAGAACAGGCCATTATGAGTATCTCATAATGCCTTTTGGCCTTTGTAACCGGGGCGGTTTTCCAGGAATTTATTAACGATGTCCTCCGAGATTTGTTGCAGTTATGTGGTGGTTTATCTCTATGATATCCTCATATTTTCCAAGTCCCTGGAGAGCCACCACACAGATCTCTGTCGTGTGCTTCAGAAGTTAAGAGAGAACAATCTCTATTGTAAACTGGAGAAGTGTGAGTTCCATCGGGAACCGGTTAAATTCCTGGGCTATGTCATTTCCACTGCTGGTTATTCGATGGACCCAGAGAAACTTTCGGCAGTCCTACAATGGCCTCGACCCATGAGGTTACGTCCTCTGCAGCGTTTCCTGGGTTTTGCCAACTATTATCGGAAGTTTATTCGTAACTTCTCGTCTCTGGTCAAGCCCTTGACCGGTATGACCAGAAAGAACGGTAACCCACAGAGTTGGTCTCCGGAGTCCATTAAGGCCTTTGAAAGTCTCAAGGCTACCTTTGTTTCTGCTCCTGTGTTGGCACATCCTGATCCTACGTTACCTTTTATCCTTGAGGTTGATGCTTCTGAGACTGGTGTTGGCACCCTTCTGTCTCAACGTCCTACCTCCTGAGAGTGCTATGCATCCTTGTGGCTACTTTTCCAAGAAATTGTCACCTGCCGAGTGCACTTACGAGATTGGTGACAGAGAGCTGTTGGCAATCATTTTAGCTCTGAAAGAATGCAGACATCTCCTCGAAGGTACCACTGTGCCGGTTCTCATTCTTACGGACTATAAGAATCTCACATTCTTGTCTGAGGCTAAACGCCTCTCTCCCAGAAGGGCGCGATGGGCTCATTTCTTGTCAAGTTTCAATTGCATTGTCTCATTCTTGCCCGGTACTAAGAATGCAAGGGCTGACGCCTTGTCACGACAATTTTCCTCCACTTCCAAGTTGGAGTCGGTTTCGGTTCCTATGATTCCTCCTGATCGTATTCTGGCTACGGTTCGCACCAGTCTTCTCCTGTGGATGACGAAATTCTTGCTGCTCAGGTCAATGCTCCTCCTGAGAAACCTTGTGACCGCTGCTTTGTCCCAAAGTGTCTCCGTACTGCCGTGCTCCAGACTTACCATTCTCCCAAGGCAGCTGGCCACCCTGGTAAGAATCAACTCGTTTGGGCCATTTCCCAACAAGTCTGGTGGCAAAGTCTACGTGCTGATGTAACTGCCTTCGTAGCTGCCTGTTCGGTGTGTGCTCAGAGTAAGACTCCACGACACCTTCCAGTGGGCCTCCTACAACCCATACCCAATGGAGAGAGGCCCTGGACCCACCTGTCTATGGATTTCATTGTGGAGTTGCCCAACTCCCAAGGCAACACAGTTATCCTTATGGTGATTGACCGGTTCTCAAAGATGTGTCATTGTATTTCACTTAAGAAGTTGCCTACTTCTAAGGAACTGGCGTCCATTTTTGCTCGGGAGATCTTTCGCTTACATGGGCTACCCAAGGTGATTGTCACAGACAGGGGAAGTCAGTTTGTGTCCTGGTTCTGGCAAGCCTTTTGTGCACAGCTGGGAATTCAGCTTGCTTTCTCCTCTGCGTATCACCCGCAGTCTAATGGGGCCGCAGAATGAGCCAATCAGTCCTTGGAGCAATTCCTACGTTGCTATATTTCTGACCATCACAACAACTGGTCAGACCTATTACCATGGGCAGAGTTTGCCCACAACAGTGCCTTGAATTCTGCTTCCCGATTGTCTCTGCTTATTGCGAATTATGGTTTCCAACCTTCCATGTTGCCTGACTCGTTTGTTCCGCAGAGTATTCGCTAGTATGCGCTAGAGGAGCATCTCTGGGGTCTTCGTTCCATTTGGGCACAAGTTCAGGAGGCTTTGCGTCATGCTAATGATAGGTACAGACTCCATGCTGACCGCAGACGCCTGCCTGCACCTTCCTACCAGGTTGGAGACCAGGTCTGGCTGTCATCTCTCAACCTCCGACTTCGTGTTCCCTCACTGAAGTTTGCACCTCGGTTTATTGAGTCTTTCCATATTCTTTGCAGGATTAACCCGGTGGCTGAAGCGTTGGATCTTCCTCCTAGTATGCGCATCTCAAATGTGTTTCATGTCTCCTTTTTGAAACCGTTGGTCTGCAACTGCTTTACCACCTCGGTGCCACATCCTCACCCTATACAGGTTGAGAACCATGAGGAGTATGAGGTACAATCCATTGTTGACTCCCGTAGGTTCCGTGGGCGCATACAGTACCTGGTGCATTGGAAGGGTTACGGTCCAGAGGAACGCTCCTGGGTCTCATCCTCAGACGTACATGCTCCTGCCCTCCTCCGTGATTTCCATAGACGTTTTCCCCTCAAGCCCAGTGGTCCTCCGAGGGGAAGGGGTCGTTGAAGAGGGGGGACTGTCAGGGCTGGCTCAATCCTTCCTTCTCTGAGCTGGCCACTCAACTGTTGGGTAAATGCCAGCTCTCATCTCTCTCCACAGTTATCCAGCTGTTGTGGATCTGCTCATCAGTCCCGCCTACTTAAAGATCTCCAGCTCGCTTCATTCCTGCCTTCGCTTTGGTCACATCACAAGAAACCATCTCCTGCGTTCCTGTTTAAAGACTGGCTTTGCTGACATTCCCTTAGGGCTACTTATTCTGCTTGCTGTTCCACTACTTGGATCCCTGACTTCTGGCCTGGCTGATTACCCGATCTGATTACTGAACTCTGGCTTGGCTGACTACGCAATCCGGTTACTGGACTCTGGCTATTCTTTGACTATGCTTACTCTATTTAACTTTTTATTTTTATTAATAAACAAGTGTGATTTTACTGTACCTATGTCTCGGTCTGGTTCATGGTTTCTAATGGTTGTACAGTTTATAGGTCCCATTAAACGTGGAAAAAGTTCTGAAATTATTTATCTTTGTCTCATTTTTTTTTTTTAATTACATTACAGAAACCTGACATTTTAACAGGGGTGTGTATATACTTTTTTTTTGTTTACAAACTTTTTATTGTATAATTATAATTTAAAAGTTACATAGATGATATTGAAGTAACAATAATGCAATGAAAAAAATACTTTCAAGAGTAAATAAAATAATACGATATAATAGATATGTTTATACCAATATCAAGTAAAATAGAAGATAAACAATAAAACAACGAATTTACCAAAGAACTAAATAATTATTTTGGATGCCTAAACCACTGTGTCCATTTAGCATCAAAAGAGAGGGATTGGAGTTAAGTAAGGTGTGAAAAATACATTCCATCAGCATAATTTGGTTAACGCGTGTGTAGACTTTATATTTACTGTACGTACCTGTAGTCTACTGGATCTTTTATGCTATACTAGCATATTTGTTTCAGCAGCTGCATTTTGCAATCACTTTTTTCTGGCATACTAAATACATTTTAACTATGCAGCAACAATGTTTTTTATAAACATCTACTAACATGTCAGTCCAGTTTTCTTGTTGGGCCTGTTCCACACAGGAGGACTCTGTTGGAATCCACCTTCTCAGCAGGGAATCTATCCGCTGATCCTTGCTGAGCAGGTGAATGGCTGATCGTGTCCACTCTGCTTATGCAGAGCAGACTCAGATACAGCCTGCTCTCATCTATGGGCAAATTAAATGAGAGACCTAATCACGGGCTATTCAGGTGCCAAATATTATAGCAAAGTCTATACTATTACAGAATACGAAGTTAAGAAACTATGACCTATAACCTAAACGAAAAAAGTGTCTTGCGTCATCTCAAATATAAGGATATTTGGAGTAGAACCCTTATGCTGTGTACGCACGATCGGACTTTCGACGGACTTTTCGACGGACTTCCGTCGAATCGGACTTGTCTACACACAATCACACCAAAGTCCAACGGATTCGACTGTGATGACGTACGACCGGACTAGAATAAGGAAGTTCATAGCCAGTAGCCAATAGCTGCCCTAGCGTCGGTTTTCGTCCGGACTAGCATACAAACGAACTGATTTTTCGACCGGACTCGAGTCCATCGGAAAGATTTGAAACATGTTCTAAATCTAAAGTCCGTCACATTCACGACAGAAAAGGTCCGATGAAGCCCGCACACAGTCGAATTGTCCGACGGATTTGTTCCGTCTGACAAGTTTGGTCAAAGTCCGGCCGTGTGTACACAGCATTAGACATAACAGATCACAAATGAGAATATGTCACTGCAGCCAGAGTACATCAAACCTAAATATATAAGAGCCACTGTTCAAAATCAAGTGGGAGCTATATCTAATGGACAAGTAGAAGAATCTCTGCCACATACCCCAAACATTTCTGATTTTTTTTTTTTTTCTTTTTCTCCTACCCACACGAGAACAGAAACAAAACAATATTTGAGTAAAAACAAAAAATAAATATAAAACATCTAGATCAGGGCTTGATCTAGCATAGTGTCAGGTTAAGGGGTTTTAGATATAAAAAATAATAATAAAGTTTTTTCATTTAGTGTCAGCATGTTTAGGTAGGATAAAAAGGCAAAACAAGCACAATTGTTTCTTGGCCCTATTTTACAGCTATAAACAAAAAATAATGTACACGTGTGGTATTGCTGCCATCATCAGGGGTAGGAGAATTTTATGGGGAGGGATTTATTTTTGGTGATATATGGAAATAAACAGCTACTTTTTTTTTCTATAACTATTTGATCACATTTACTCATTGTCTGCAGCTCCTGATAGAGCTAGATTTTCAACAAGCCTGTTCTACAGAAGTCGTTAAACTTCTGTCGAGTAGGAGTGGAAACAAATGGATTGAAATTTGGCTGGTCCCTGCAGAAACACATTTTGATCCATCTATGGCCAGCTTAAGTACTTGCAATGATATGTACAGTTTTACTAACATGTGCCAAAGTTGCAAAACTGGGTTTAGCGCTGGTTCACACCATGCCCGCACATGAATCCTGTGCGATTCACATATGGTTTTGTGTGGTGCGATTTCAGCCCATTCATTTTGAATGGGCTCAAATTGCACTATACCAAAGTAGCGCTACTTTTTAAAATGCACTGTAACCGGATAGCATGGTGGAAAAGTACCATGTGATCTGGTGCGGGCAAATGCACTACGTTTGCGACCAAGCATTTGGGGGTGTCATTAACTTTCTATTGACACCAGCTGTAGATCGCAAATGGAGTGCATTTTACATGCTGCCTTCATGTTTGGGCATGGTGTGAACTGGCCCTCACGCATTAAAATGTATTTTACCTTTTATTGTAAAGGGGTCAATCCATTAGGCCCTATTCACACCTGAGCGTTTTGTAGCTTGAAGCCTGAAGTTACAAAATGCTGGAGGGGAAAAAAATCAATTATTCTCTATCGAGATGGTTCACATCTCCACTCCAAAACGACTGAAGCTCAAACAACTTCTTTTTTTTTTAGCCAGATTTGGGTGTTTTTCTGCTTTTTACATTGGTGACCTTTTGACCTGTAAAAAATCATGGCAAAAACGAGGCAAAATCGCGTGACTTTCTGCCTGAAAACGCTACGCTCAGGTGTGAATGGGGCCTTATTGTTAGGTAGGCGCCACAGCTTATATCCACATATAAGTTATCAGCTGCTTGACCATACCTCCTGCAAAAAATGTGTGCAGATAAATGTTTAATTCTAAAGACTCAGGTCTTCAGCTGGCCATAGATGGATTGAAATGTGGCCATCTATGGCCGTTCCGGTTCAAAAGGATTCGATCGAGTCCTCTCGAATGGAACTACTGGTAAATTTCCGCTCAAACAGCACATGCAGTCTGTGTATGGCCTCATTCACACTCTCTCCGTTGATCTCCGCTGAGCCGGCAGATGACAGGTCCCTCTCTGCTCACTGAGTGGGGAGGGGCTTGTCAAGCGCCGCTGCTGCCTATGGAGGGATCGGATGAAAATGGACAGCATGTCCGTTTTCGGCAGATCTCACCCGATCGCGATGGATCCGGATGTAGGGCCATCCGTCTGCTTTTAGTGGATCGGACGGGGTCGGATGTCACTGGACATGTCTCCGCTGACATCCGTCGCTCCATAGGCTAACATGGAGCGCCCGTTCAGGCCTGCCGTCAAAACTGACAGGCGGACCTGAATGGTCCGATCGTGTGAAAGGGGCCTATCAGTGTATTCTGACAGAGGAAGATTCCTGCTGTCATAATACAATAGTGCAGAAGGGAGGAGTCCCCTATCCACCTTGATTGTGTGGATGAGGGAAGCTGTTGCTTTTTTTTTTTTTTTTTGATTAGTTTGCTGGCTCAAAAACAAAAACGACCCATGTGTGGCTAGCTTTAGCCTATAAGGTCTGGTTTTAGCTTTGAACTTGCTTTAAGCCTGCCCTCTTGAGCGCAAGCCTTTAAAATATTCCTGACAACAGTTTTTTTCAAAGTATGCATATATTATAAACTCAAACTATCAAAACCAGATAAACTCATGCAAAGAGCATTTTCGGAAGGTTGTCAAAAATGATGGCCCTCATTTCTCATGTGACAGAAAAATGTCAAATTCTTTAATAAACAATAAGACATTGTTTGGTATTTGTACTTACCGTCCACTAAAGTCTAGTACACACTGCTAGTTTTTTTTTTTCATTCAACCCAGCGGGCTGAATGAAAAAAAACTGACAACTCAGGTTGGAGCCACTGTGCTAACAATCCAATGTTAGTACAGCGATCTCCCTTGCTGTTCTATTGTGTTCTGACAGGGGGACGGCCCCCCTGTAAGAACACCCCAGTCACCGCTCTCAACCATTGGCTGAGAGCGCAGATCGGGAGTCGGGTGGCAGACCTTTTTCGGTCATGCACCTTCGACAGAAGCCAGCCGAACGGGAGAGTCTCTGGTCCGGCCGCCACAATGGAACTCTAGATGCTGGAACAGACAATTGCCAGATCTGAATGATGTCTTATGGAGTGCATTGTGTAAGCTCTTTAGAGCTGGCCCACAACATAAATGAATGAAGAAATGTTTTAAGGATAAATTTTCCAGCTGATAACCAAATAATACAGTTTGCCTTGGTAAACCTACTTGCCTATGCCCTACCAAGTGCAATTTATTGTCTTTGGAAAAAGGAAGAATATCTGATGTCAAGCAGGGTGTGTTTAAAAAAAAAAGTCTACAGTGCTAAGCTGGCAAGCTCAAACTGAAGCTATGATACTAGAAAAACCTGCTGGCCTTATACTTTCAAACAATTCTCCCAAAGCAATAAATATGTATATGCAGAAGACAACCCATTAAACTAATCATACACAATGAGGTTAGGCCGCCTGACTCTTCTTGTTCTAGAGTCTAGACTATTCTGCAGCAAACCTTGGCCATGTGAGTAAACTACGTTTCCTGACAGACTCCATGGCAGCCTACGTATGGGTTAATCCCGCCTTTCATACCTTATAGGACCCCACTCCCATAAATCTTTGCTTCTAGTCAGAGACCGTGTTCCTTTTTTGTCCTCTTCCTAGGACCAAGGTGTAGTCTTACCTTACAAAGTTTTTGATCCAGTCCTGGTGGTTCCAGCTTCCCCAGCTATTAGCAGGGTGGACACGGGTGATTTAAAGCGATGCCTTACTAGCCAGCCATTGGCTGGAAAGCGGCAACATGGCCAAACGTCCCAGCTATTAGCGGGAGGCCTCTTCTTAAAATGCCCCAGTCGTGCAGTGAGCGTTTACAAGCTCCCAGTCCCAGGACGGATCGCGTTCGTGCCGTGGTGGTAATGTATGCACTCTTTCTTACATGGCAGCCGTTTTTTGTGTGTGTTTGTCTGCTGAAGCTGCTCCGTTTTTTGGCCATGGCGGCTGGGACGCATCTGCGTTCCAGTCTGCCGCTTCTCGCTCTGACTGCGCAGCTGCAAAGTCTCGATTTGAGATCGAGGCTTGGTTCGCGCGTGCGCGCTCTGGGCAAGATGGCGGCGGTTGTGCATGCGTGCGAGTGGCGTCGGACACAGCGCAGGTGCGCTGTAGAAGTGATGACGTCATCAACAAGCAGCAGATTCAAATAGCTGTCAGAAACAGCTATTATTTGGGTTGCTTTTCAAGGCTCAGGCAGCTGCTTCCCCCTGATCATATTTCTGGCATCTAAGGTAGGGGGTTTAATGCTGTTAGATTGTGCTTTTCTATTTTAAAGCTGTTTATTTATTTTCTTTATTGGATTGCTTTCAGTCTTTTTGATTCTGTCGCTTTGGATGTGTCACCGCCCCCTTACGCCGCAGGTAGGATGAAAATTTTTGTTTTTCATTCTGCCTGTATTGTTTGGGGTAGTATTTAGGAGCAGGGTAATCTTTTTCTTTTCCCTCAGCCCTTCTAGGTCTGAACGTCAATTGTCGGCACACAAAGATAATGACCAGTCTAGGTCACAACATCATCATTCTACGTCAAGTTCCAGACGTACTAGGTTGTCCTCCAGACACCGCAAAGAAGGGTCGAGATCTGGATCTGGACGCCATTCTCACCGCCATTCTAGCCGCTCTGTGAAAAAAGCTTGCTGGGAATGTAAAGCTCAGGTCCCAGAGGGTAAATCCCTCTGCGAGTTATGTTACTCTCGAGCTATGAAGGAAAGAGGAGCTGGTAACCAGCAAGTGAAAGCTCTGGTCAGAAAAGTGGTCCAAGAATTTCTGAACAAAACAGATTCTGACCGTACAATTAATCCTCCTTCTGTTACAGCTCTAGTCACTGAAGGGCAATAAGTAGCAGCGCTAGACCTACTATTGAATAAAAATACCAACAGTGTTTCACAATGTACAATATCAAAACATAAATGTGAAAATTATATAGAATAAAAGTCCATCTATATATGATAGGCAGTGCTCAAACAATTATCCAGAAAGTGAATGTAGTTCAATTGGTTGGATACATCCTCCACCGCAACCCCAGTGATACACCACACAAAATGCTCGCTTACCGAACGGCAAGCTCTATAAGCCTGCGACCTGTACCCGGCCAGGGCCTTTATCCAAAAGAGGACCAAAAGGGCGATATCCAGACGAGGAATAATCAAGAGTTTCAGACAGGTCCCAATTCAATCAGAGTGTCCCAATCAGCAGCTCCCTTCACATCAGAGTCCCCATCAGAAGCACTTCACATCAGAGAGCCCCCATCAGCAGTCCCTTTCACATCAGAGTGTCCTCCCCCTCCCACATGTACTCACTGTGAGTACATGTGGGAGGGGGAGGACACTCTGATGTGAAGGGGACTGCTGATGGGGGCTCTCTGATGTGAAGTGCTTCTGATGTGAAGGGCAGAGCCGATCCTAGGGTCACAGACGCCTGGGTGCAGAAATATTTCTGGCGCCCCCACAAAAGTGGAGTAGTCATCTTACCAACCCCTCCCCTTTACAAATGTTTCTATGGCAACGACTCAAACACAGAGATGCTCCCCTTAGAAGTCTGCGTTACCTTGGGATCCTCCCATGATCTCTTAACAATAAAGAAAATACAGAAAGAGGAGTACACTAATGAGACCTGGAGGGGAGTCTCTCTGATGCACACACAGAGGGCTGTCTGTTAGAAAGAGCCCCTAGACATAATACGGTCAAAGACTGCAGTCATGGTACAAGAGATGGTCAGAGACTGCAGACATAATACAGGAGATGGTCAGAGACTGCAAACATGATACAAGAGATGGTCAAGGACTGCAGCATAATACAGGAGATGGTCAGAGACTGCAGACATGATACAAGAGATGGTCAGAGATTGCAGACATGATACAGGAGATGGTCAGAGCTTGCAGATATGATACAGTAGATGGTCAGAGACTGCAGACATAATACAGGAGATGGTCAGAGACTGTAGACATGATACAAGAGACAGTCCGAGACTGTAGACATGATACAGGAGATGGTCAGAGACTGCAGACATAATACAAGAGACAGTCAGAGACTGCAGACATGATACAAGAGTGGGTCAGAGACTGCAGACATAATATAGGAGAAGGTCAGAGACTGTAGACATGATACAAGAGACGGTCAGAGACTGTAGACATGATACAGGAGATGGTCAGAGACTGCAGACATAATACAGGAGATGGTCAGAGAATGCAGACATGATACAAGAGATGGTCAGAGACTGCAATCATGGTACAGGAGATGGTCAGAGACTGCAGACATACTACAGGAGATGGTCAGTGACTGCAGACATGATACAAGAGATGGTCAGAGACTGCAATCATAGTACAGGAGGTGGTCAGAGACTGCAGACATAATACAGGAGATGGTCAGAGACTGCAGACATAATACAGGAGATGGTCAGAGACTGCAGACATGGTACAGGAGATGGTCAGAGACTGCAGACATGGTACAGGAGATGGTCAGAGACTGCAGACATGGTACAGGAGATGGTCAGAGACTGCAGACATGGTACAGGAGATGGTCAGAGACTGCAGACATGGTACAGGAGATGGTCAGAGACTGCAGACATAGTACAGGAGATGGTCAGAGACTGCAGATATAATACAGGCAATGGTCAGAGACTGCAGTTCCTATGGACGTTAGTAGATAATGGCCGATCGGCCCTCTCACCTGACCCAGCGATACAGCAATGGTTCCTCTGATCAGGAGTCAGCTCACTCTCAATTGCCCGTGGTGACTCCGCTGGGTAGCACCCAGATCTGTATTCCTGCAATGACTCCATTCCTTTCTCCGCCAGGGATGGTGCTTGCGATGTACGGCTTTACCTCTGGTGGCGCAGGGCAGCGGGGTTCTCTCTCTGATGGTATTCTCTCAGCACTGCCCTCTCCCTCTGGGGTCCTGTGTGTACTTTCCTGGGTGTAGACCCCTCCCAGGACAAACCACCCCCCCTCCATTAGTACAGACCCCCACCAGGACAAACCCCCCTCCATTAGTACAGACCCCCCAAGACAATCCCCCCCTTCATTAGTACAGACCCCCCCAAGACAAACGCCCCCTCCATTAGTACAGACCTCCCAGGACAAACCCCCTCCATTAGTACAGACCCCCCAGGACAAACCCCCTCCATTAGTACAGACCCCCCCTGGACAAACCCCTCTCCATTACTACAGAACCCCCAGGACAAACCCCCTCCATTAGTACAGACCCCCAGGACAAACCCCCCCTCCTCTAGTACAGACCCCCCAGGACAAACCCCCTCCATTAGTACAGACCCCCCAAGGACAAAGCCCCCCCTCCATTAGTACAGACCCCCCAGGACAAACCCCCTCCATTACTACAGACCCCCCCAGGACAAACCACCCACCCTCCATTAGTACAGACCCTCCCAGGACAAACCCCCCCTTCATTAGTACAGACCCCCCCAGGACAACCCCCCCTCCATTAGTACAGACCCCCCAGGACAAAGCCCCCCCTCCATTAGTACAGACCCCCCAGGACAAACCCCCCTCCATTAGTACAGACCCCCCCAGGACAAAGCCCCCCTCCATTAGTACAGACTCCCCAGGACAACCCCCCTCCATTAGTACAGACCCCCCTAGGACAAAGCCCCCCCTACATTAGTACAGACCCCCCAGGAGAAACCGCCCACCCTCCATTAGTACAGACCCCCACCAGGACAACCCCTACTCCATTAGTACAGAAAGCCCCCCTCTATTAGTACAGACCCCCCTCCATTAGTACAGACCCCCCCAGGACAAACCCCCCCTCCATTAGTACACACCCTCCCAGGAAACCCCCTCTCCATTAGTAAAGACCCCCTTAGGACAGACCCCCCTCTATTAGTAGAGACCCCCCCCATTAGCGTACATAAAAACACCCGGGCGGCAGCTGGAGAGGAGAGGACAGTGTGCAGCCACGCCGCCCGGGTGGAGAGCAGATGGAGACAGGCTGGGGCAGGAGGGAAAGACAGAGGAGGAGAACATGTCGGGCATGGACCGCCCCCCCCCAGCGATGTTACTGCGCGGCTGGTCTCTTTCCACACAGAGACCAGCTGCTCCAATCTCCGGCGCTGCTCTCCTTCTCTGACAGGAGGAGTTGGGGGGACGGGCTGCCGCTTGAGCCTCGAAAACTACAGCGGCGGCTGTGACCCGTGGAGGGAGCCGCCTCTGGACACAGAGAGGAGGAGAAGGGAGGGGAGCACTCTGGCGCTTCAGCGCCCCCACCTCTCTGGCGCCCGGGTGCACTGCACCCCGTGCACCCCGTCTGGGATCGGCCCTGGTGAAGGGAGCTGCTGATTGGGACACTCTGATTGAATCGGGACCTGTCTGAAACTCTCGATTATTCCTCGCCTGGATATCGCCCTTTTGGTCCTCTTTTGGATAAATGCCCTGGCCGGGTACAGGTCGCAGGCTTATAGAGCTTGCCGTTCAGTAAGCGAGCATTTTGTGTGGTGTATCACTGGGGTTGCGGTGGAGGATGTATCCAACCAATTGAACTACATTCACTTTCCGGATAATTGTTTGAGCACTGCCTATCTTATATAGATGGACTTTTATTCTATATAATTTTCACATTTATGTTTTTATATTGTACATTGTGAAACACTGTTGGTATTTTTATTCAATAGTAGGTCTAGCGCTGCTACTTATTGTCCTATTTACATTTGTGTGTATGCCACTTCTAGCAGCTGCTTTTTTAGTTTTTTATTATATATTGTATGTAGAATTTTTTGCACATCAATATTTTTCTCACTTTAAGTTCTAAGAATATTTCATCTACAGTGCGGTATTTTTTACATAATTATTCTAGTCACTAAAGGGGCCGACCCTGAGACTCCGGGTCCCTCTCAACGTAGCCTTTCTTTAAGTGGATCCTTGGACAGCGAGGCAGAGGTGGATGAACCTGGCGCAGGTTTTGATTTTTCTCTCGTTCCACAGTTGGTCAGAACGGTTAAAGACGCATTGAGATGGGAAGAGCCAGTAGAAGCACGCTCTAAACAGAGGAAATTCTTCAAACATCTCAAGAAAGAACACTCAAACTTCCCTTTCCTGGGTGAACTTGGTGAAATTATTTTGGCCCTGGCTCTTGCAGCATTGTCCAAAGCTATGGAGTCCTGGACGGATGATGTGGGTGCAGCTTTAGGAAGTGTGTCTGAAGATTTGGTCAAGAGCTCACCAGTACACGAACTGAAGCTGGCATCAGTCTTCCTGGGGGAAGCATCCCTTGATCTTATTTGCCTAGTGGCACTTGTCATGCTCTCTTCGGTTACAGCTAAACGCACCTTGTGGCTGCGCCCATGAGTTGCGGACCCTGCCTCTAAACAGGCATGGTGTAGAATTCCCTTTGAGGGATCCTCCCTCTTCGGGAACAAGCTTGACTCTGCCATTACCTGTGTTGCTGGAGGTAAATCAGGGTTCTTACCCCAGGACCGTCGTCTCCTGAACCAAAGAAGAGTTCAACCCAGACAAGAACCGGAGCGCGCTAGAGATGCTCGCTGCTACAGGCCTGGCTGTGAATTTAGAAAGAACTGGAAGAGAAGTCAACCTTCCGGCCAGAAATCCTCAAAGACAGCCCCATCAGGGGGATGGGATGCTTCCAAGTCCTTTTGATATGGGGCCTGTCCAGACGGAGCAAGTTGGGGCTCGTTTACTCCATTTTCAGCACGTCTGGGCAGCCTTGATTCAAGACTACTGGACCGTCAAAATGGTCTCCTCGGGTCATTCTTGGGTATTCAGCAGTCCACCCATACACCAGTTTGTTCCTACAGTCCTACCGCACTTAGAAGAAAAGAAACAAGCTCTTCTGTCATACACAGACTCCCTGATGGCTCAAGGTGCCGCCATTCTGGTTCCAACAGAGGAAAGATTTCAAGGGGTTTGCTCCCCCCTTTTCATGGTCCTCAAAAAGAATGGCTCCTGGAGGCCAGTCATCGATTTGACACACCTGAACTCCTTCATCAAGAAGGAAAAGTTCAAGATGGAAACACTGCTAACAATACGTCAGACAATACAACCAGGCGACTGCCTTGTCTCCATAGACCTGAAAGATGCCTAGTTTCATGTTTCATGTCATGTTGCGACGGAATTTCTGAAATATCTTCGAGTCGCAGTGGACCAAATACATCTTTAATTTACATGTCTCCCGTTCGGGCTTACAACATTGCCTCGGGTATTTTCGAAGCTCTTGCTGGCTGTCGTGGCACTAATCAGGGTCAGAGGTATCCGGTTACACCACTATCTGGACAATCTACTTTTACTTTCCCAAGACAGGGAGCAACTGTTGATACATCAAGCTCAGGTCATCTCTACTCTGAGAGAGTTTGGTTGGCTATTGAACAGGGAAAAAAGCCATCTAGAGCCGACACAGTCTCTAATATTCCTCGGAGCCCAATTCAACACGGTGAAGAGCACCATCTCCTTGCCTCTAGAGAAGATTCTGGTGATCCGGGACAGAATTCATCTCGCAATGTCGTCATCTCTTCTCAGAGCCTCACAATGTCTCAAGATAATCTGCACCATGGTGTCCACAGCCCCCATGGTGAAATGGGCACAATGGAAGATGCGGCCCTTCCAGAAGGGTTTTCTCCAACAGTGGGATCCGGGGTCTCGAGAACATCTTGTCAGCATAATGCCTTCCATGCAGGAGAGCCCCTCCCTGGTGGCTGCAGCGGACAAATCTCCTCAATTGTCATTCCATAGCACCTGTCTCCTGGATCACGGTGACAACGGATGCCAGCAACAGAGGTTGGGGCGCTCTCTGTCTGACGGAGGTAGCCCAAGGCAAATGAATTTCCCATCCCGAGGTGTAGTCTCGAATGTTCTGGAGCTCCGAGCTGCCTTCCGTGCTCTACGAGCTTTTCTCCACTTGACATCAGGACCCTCAGTTCTCCTAAGGCTGGACAATACAACAGCAGTATCTTATATCAAGAGACGGGGGCACCCGCAGTCTCTCCTTACTGAAGGAAGTAAGCCCGATCATGTCCTGGGCCCAGGTGAACTTGACAAACCTGACAGCTGTTTACCTTCCCGGAATTCAAAATGTCCAGGCAGACTTTCTCTCAAGATTTGCCCTGGACAACAACGAATGGTCTCTCCACACCAAGGTATTCAACTGGATTCTGTCTCTGGGAATCTTGCCGGGAGTAGACCTGTTTGCCTTCCCGTGCAATTTCAAACTGAAGAAATATTACACGAGATGTCGTTGTCCCCAGGCCTTCGGAGTGGATGCCCTGACAGACCAATGGAGATTCCACAGGGCTTATGCCTTTCCCCCAGTTCCGGTCATTCTCTGATTTCTATTGAGGCTCAGGTGGGAAGAAGCCGAAGTAGTGGCAGTTGTTCCGTATTGGCCCAACAGGCCATGGTTCCCCCTCCTGATGCAGCTCAGATACCGGGATCCAGTTCCCCTGCCTTCCAGACCAGATCTCCTGTTGCAGGGAACATCTCTTCACCCATGCCCACCCCAGCTCCATCTAATGGCTTGGTTTTTGAGAGGGGAAGGCTGGAAGCGCTAGGATGTCCAAGTTCAGCTATTGCTACTTTACTGAATGCCAGAAGACCAGGTACCAACAAAGTTTACCAAAGAATTTGATTGAAGTTTGCAAACTATGTTTCCACCACTGACGGTTCCTGTAATGATCCAAAGATACAAGATATTCTGGGCTTTTTACAAACAGGCCTGGATCTGTCCTTATCAGTAAGTTCTTTACGGGTTCAGGTTTCCGCAATCTCTGCCTTCACAGGTGTATCCTGGGCCAGACACCCTCTTACCAGGCAGTTCTTCAGAGGAGCAATAAGGCTCAGACCTCAAAGAAAACCGAGGTTTTCCAAGTGGGACCTTCCTTTTGCCCTGGATTTCTTCTCAGGAAAAAAAATTCAACATATGGATCAATCAGCTATTAAAGATCTTTCTCTCAAAGCTGTCTTCCTAATAGCCATAACATCGGCTAAGAGGGTCTCCGACATCAGTTCGCTAGGATTCAATGAGCCATTCCTTACTTTCTTCCCTGATCGAGTAGTATTGATTCCTATGCTAGGATCAAATCCTAAGGTAACATCTGTATTTCACGAGAATCAAGAGATTGTTCTTCCAACTTTCTGGACAACTGAAGACTCTAATATTCATCCTTTAGATGTTGGAGAAGTTTTAAAGCAATATGTAGAAGCCACAGCTTCTTTTGGGAAGTCTGATCATCTGTTCATTTATTTCCACGGAAAAAACAAAGGATTGCGTGCTTCTTCCAGAACCATCGCAGCTTGGATTATCCAAGCCATCCAAGGGGCTTATAAGGCTAAGGGTTTGGCTCCTCCGGTGGCAGTGACCACTTATTCTACCAGGAGCGTTTCTACATCATGGGCAGCTTCCCGTCATGTATGCCCGGAAGTGATCTGTAAAACGACCTCATGGTCGTCGATTAACACATTTATGACACACTATTGCGTAGAACCGGCTTCTTTGTCTTCGGTTAATTTTGGTTTACATGTCTTATCTGTTGATGGTGCCAATTTAAACCTTTTTTTTCTTTAGCCAGAATTTGCCCACCCGGGTGTGTATGGCTAGTTATTTCCCATACGTAGGCTGCCATGGAGTCTGTCAGGAAAACTGAAAATTTATATCAAATACTTACCGTAATTTTCCTTTCCTGATGGACTCCATGGCAGCAGGAGTTCCCTCCCATTTGCTGGAGTAGGCTAAGTTATGGAACACGGTCTCTGACTAGAAGCAAAGATTTATGGGGGTGGGGTCCTATGAGGTATGAGAGGCGGGATTAACCCATATGTAGGCTGCCATGGAGTCCATCAGGAGGTGGTTTATTATGCCAACCCCGCCCCCCCCCCCCCTGTCCATTGGTGCTTACTTCTTTTCTCTTCCCTCACCTTTCTGATTTCTCTCTCTCTTTTTAGTCCCTCTTTTTTTTCAGTCTACTCTAATAAAAAACCTGGGTACCTGACCTTGAGCACATATTAGTAGTCCTTCCTCTACTTGCATGTTGGTACTAGTTATCTTTATATAGTATCTGATTTGCACTTTTGTATCTATAATGCACTTATCTATCTTGACTACTTGTTCGTTGTCCAGACTGTGATGTGACTTGATGGTTACCTCTTGTACCCTATATAAATAAAAAATTAGAAAAAAAACAAACTATGTTTTTAGGATGTTGTAAAGATCTTTAACATTTATTAGAGCAAATAAATCCAACAACCACATATAAATAAACCTCCCTTTCCTGCTTCTTAGTAATTCAGAACGTACTGATACCAGACACAACCGGGCAACTATCATTTGCAGGTCTAAATGGCAGACTTTTATTTCTCACATGATGTTTTTAATCAGATACCTTCCCTGTTACTGTACTTCCTTTTACTTCACTTTCACCTAGTAATCCCAAGTAAGAAGGAGAAAGCGACTCTCTTTCCTGCCTGCCACAATACAACGTTGGGGGCCAGAAAGGCCAATTGCCAGACCTGAATGCTGTCATATGGTGTAGATTATTAAAACTGTGTAAGTGCCCCAGAGCTGGCCAAGAACTTACACAACTATTTTGAGGGGCTCTGGTGGGCAAATGGTGGAGGGGGAAGAAGGTGAGTACAAGCAGCAAATGGTGCCTACTATCCAGGGATCCTATTACTTTCTCCATAATAGGAAAGGCATACAGTAGCTGTGATTTAAAGCAATATTAAAGGATACGCTCACAGTTCTTAAGAAACAATAAATGTACATCTTTTGCAGTTAAAAAAAAAAGTACATTTATTTAGGAGCAAGTAAAGCAGGGATAGGCAACCAGTAGCCCTTGTGGAACTACATTTCCCATGAGGCATTGCAAGGCTGGCAATTACAATTACTCCTAGAGGCATGAAGGGACTCATAGTTGTGCAACAGCTAGAGGCATATTTTTTTACTTAAACCCTGCTAGTTGCCTCAATCCTTGACTATGAAAAAGCGCTGATGCGCGAAACGCGTCATCAAGGCAACCTACAGTGGTCCTGTTAGGGGCAACTCTTAAATAAGTTGCTTTAAGTTTATATTGCTTTGTCAAATTATTGCTTCTATAAGAAAGATGACACGGAGTCAGGTATGTCTGTATCACAGTTCTCAGCATAAAGGACTGCTGCCTTTTTACTCTTTCAAAGGCCTTTTATAGGCAATTATACAAGCAGTAATCTTATCGGCATTACCAAATGAGGTTAAGGTACAAAGAGTTTCTCATCAGCGAACATGTAATGATTATTCAGCAGTTCCAAATTCCATCTAGATACAGATTGATACGTACACAGAAGAGAAAAGCACAAACAATTTAAATAGAACAATTGATACGTACATAGGTAAGAAAGGAGCACAAACAATTTAAATAGAACAATTGATACGTACACAGGTAAGAAAGGAGCACAAACAATTTAAATAGAACAATTGATACGTACACAATTACAGTGGAACTCTAAGTCATTATTTCAACCCTATCAATTTCCCCCTTTGACATCATCCTCTCCCTCCCCCTGGGTCCTCATGAATAAGTTCTAGTCAGTTTTTCCCCAGAGTCCTTTCCCTGACCGCGAGTTGTCAGAGGGGTAGAACCCATCCCCCTAGGTATTACCAACATCTTAAAATTCAAGAAGAGGAGTTTTATAGGAGTAGGGTGATGTCAATACACATTTATCGGTATGCCCTGTCTATTCTCCTAATTTTCCTATTTATTTTCCTGTATACACATATATTCGTGATTGTAAGTGATATTAATATTAGAATAATAATTACCATTGGACTTAACAACCAGTGAAAGGTATTGGTTGCTGTAGAAGACATTCCACTGAATATATCCCACCAATGTGGTGCAGTATCCTGTTGTATCTGTGAGGAAAGATGTACTAGTCTACCTTTGTCAATAATCATTTGCTACTTTAGGATCATCTATAGCCCATTCGAAAGTTGTTGTTTCCTCTACTTCAAGTACATTAATACCAGGAGTCCATGCATATATTTGTAAAACAACAATCTTCAACAAAAAATATGTAAGTAGATATTTCATCATGTTGTTTTCTCGGGTTGTTTCTTGCAATGTGATGCGTGTATCCAGGTAGGTTTTCCTTCCAGCTTTACTGAGGTGGCTGTGGTCAAGAGTACTTGGTAAGGACCTTCAAACCTGGGTTCCAATGTCTTTCTGGTGTGTTTCTTTACATATACATAATCCCCTGGTAGCAGCGTATGTGTACCTGTTATTGAATTAGGGTCTGGAAGAGCAGAATACACACTTTTGTGGATGTTAGTTAGACGTTGTTGTAATTGTATCACATATGCAGTCAAACTATCACATTGCAATTGCATACTCTGTGGAAAGTATAAACCTAATCTAGGTGCATTCCCAAAAAGTATTTCGTATGGGGATAATCCTGTTTTTCCTGTTGGAGTGTACCTTATAGAGAATAAAGCCAGAGGCAGGCATTCTGGCCAAGGCTTGTTTAACTCTTGCATGGCTTTTTGTATTTTTAGCTTTATTGTCCCATTTACTCTCTCCACTGATCCTGAACTCTGTGGGTGGTAAGGGGTGTGAAAACTTTGTTGAACCCCTAACATGGTCATCACATTCTGCATGATTTCTCCTGTAAAGTGTGTCCCCCTATCTGATTCTATGGTTTCAGGAAGACCAAACCTAGGTATTAACTCAGTGATCAGTTTCTTAGCTGTGGCTTTAGCTGTAGCCGATTTTACTGGATAACTTTCGAGCCAACCTAAGAATAAATCGATACACACGAGGACAAATTCAAAAGGGCCGCTCTTAGGCATTTGTATGTAATCAATTTGCAGTCTCTGGAAGGGGTATTGGGCCCGGACCTGGTGTTTTCGTGGGGTTTTTACTCTCTGTCCTGGGTTATTCAGGAGACAGATTTGGCAGGCTGCACAGTAGTTTCTCGCAGTACTACTGAATCCAGGGGCGAGCCGTCCTTGGTTCACAATCCTATACATGGAATTGGAACTGACGTGTGTGGGTAGGTGAACTGCCGCTGCCATTGCTGGGTACAGAGAGGCAGGTAGGCATATTTTGCCCCCTTCCCTCCATACATTGTCAAGGTCTGGTGCTGCTCCCATTCTGACCCACTTATCTTTCTCGCTCTCCCCTGCTTGCTCCTGTAATTTACTCAGCTGCTGCCATGTTGGTTCTGGGATACTCACCTCTACCGCTGCTAAGGTCTCAGGGCTTCCTTCCCCTAGAGCTGCCTGTTTTGCAGTCAAATCTGCAAATGCATTTCCTTTTGCCTCAATTGTTTTTGCGCTCGTGTGTGCCGCTATCTTCATGATGGCCACTCGTTTAACCTTTTGAAGATTGTTCAGGACTCTCTTAATCCCTTCTCCATGTTTTACAGGTGTACCTGCTGCTGTCAGATAACCTCTAGCCCTCCATATGTGGCCATAATCGTGCACTACACCATAAGTGTAGGCAGAGTCAGTGTAAATATTCCCTTCTCGTTCTTTTAAGTATTCTAGGGCTTGTTCTAAAGCTTTTAATTCTGCTTCCTGTGCTGACATGTGGGCTGGTAAGGCCTGTGCTTCAATTACCTGCGTATCAGTCACTACAGCATACCCTGTGTGATATTTACCCTTGTCATCAGCAAACCTACTGCCATCTATGTACAAGGTGTACTCAGCGTTTAAAATCGGTGTATCTGTAACATGTGGGAATCCCATTGTCTCCTGTTCCATGAGCTGAAAACAATCATGCTCATTTACTTCCTTAAACAAAAGAGTGTCAGTTTCCTCATTTCCTTTCTCACTAGTACTATTAGCACTATCATTCCCCCTTGCCAAATCTGGTGACTGAAGAGGCAAAAAGGTGGCCAAATTTAAGGTTGTACAGCGCTGAAAAGTAACATTTGGAGGTAAGAGTAAAGTACACTGTAACCTTAATCGCCTAGCCATTGAAATGTGTTTGGGCTGTACCTGAGACAAGATTGCATGTATGTCATGTGTGGTATGCACTACGACTGGATTGTCTAGAACAATCTCTGATGACTTATCTATGATAATTGACACTGCAGCTACCGCCCGTACACAGGACGGTGAACCTCTAGATACTGGATCTAATGCTGCTGAAAAGTAAGCGACTGGTCTTTGTTTTACATGTGCCTGTGTCAGAACACCTGTGGCATGTCCAGTGATCTCAGCAATGTACAGATTAAATATCTTGGTGTAATCTGGTATACCAATAGCCGGGGCAGAAATCAACAACTTTTTCAAAGTGATAAACGACTCATATGCTACTTCTGTAAGCACATACGGTACAATTTTCAAACAATCGTATAATGGCTGCATCAAAGCGCTAGCATGTGGTATCCACTGTCTACAATATGACACGATACCTAAAAACATACGCAATTGTTTGAAATTCCGTGGGGGTAACATTCCCTTTATCACTTGAACCCTCTCCTCAGTGAGATGTCTCGTACCCTGTGATATACAATGTCCCAAAAAGATAACTTTTTCCTGACACACTTGTAACTTTTTCTTATTAACCTTGCAACCTTTTTCTGCCAAAAATCGCAACAAATTAAGGGTGGTGGCCAAACAAGTTTCCTTGTCAGGGCAGCATAACAATAAATCATCCACATATTGTAACAATACACAGGAATCTGGTGGTACCCATTCTCCCAACACCATTTGCAATGCTTGCGAATACAAGGTAGGTGAATGTGCCATACCCTGAGGTAGGCGTGTCCAGGTTAGTTGCCGATTTTTGATTGAAAATGCGAACCAAAGTTGGCATTCTTCAGCAAGCGGGACGGAAAAGAAAGCATTCGCTAAATCTATAACCGTAATGTACATACTGGTTGATGGTATTTGTGACAGTAATGTATGTGGATTGGGTACTAAAGGTGTCATCGGGGCTAGTATTTTGTTGACCGCTCTAAGGTCTTGGACCATTCTATACTTAACCGGACTACCGGCTACTGATTTCTTTTTAACCGGGTACAAGGGAGTGTTTGCCGGTGATTTTACCTCTTTTAGAACTCCACTTTTTAAGAAGGATTGGACCTGCATTTCTATGGCCGTCTCTTGGGGTGCACTAAGTGGATACTGCTTTTGTTGGGGAAGCACTGCTCCTGGAATCAGCTGTAGGGTAACCGGAGGTATGGGCAAAAGTCCAACATCAGCTGGATGTTTCTCCCATAGTTCTCCTGGAAGGGACGACAAAATCTGATCTAAGTCTGAAGGAGGTGGGCCGGACAATTCCGATTCCTCCTCTAGGTATTGTATCAGGTTACACATCTCCATGTGTTCTTGATTATCCCCTATAGCTAAGGTGACAGTGCCATCTGGGTGATAGGTAATGTTAGCTCCTATTTTCTGCAAAATGTCAGCTCCTAACAAATTAGTGGGGGCTCCTCTGGATACCAGAAAGTGTGAAAGGAACATGTGGTTTCCTACTTTAACTTTCAGAGGTTTTGTAAGCGGGGCGTCGGCTAAAATGCCATCATATTCAGTTATTAGTAAAGTGTCAGGTGATTTTTGGCCAGGGAGTAGTTCAGAGTCAGAAAGTAATGAGCGTGAAGCTCCTGTATCGACTAAACAAGAGATTTTCTTATTACCAACCGTTATATGTGTCTTAAGCATTGTTGTTTTGGATTTTTCTAAAACCGGGGTGAGTCATGCTCGTGGACCATCTCCCTGCTGCCTGATATGACTATTTTTGTTGTCCCTGGGCTGGTTCCTTCTCTGATTAACTGGAGAATCAACACCTTCCTCTCCTTCATCCCTTATTCTTTTCCTACAGTTGCGTCTGATGTGACCAATCTTGTTACAGTAGTGACAGGTAAGGGGTTTGCGAAAGGAACCTCTACCTTGCTCTTGGGGACCCCCGAGTGCGTTGATAGCATGAGATTTCCTCCCTTTGGTTTCTGCTAAGTCCGCCTCTATGCCTTGCGCTTTTTGTAACAACGTCCCTCTATCTCTAGTTGCCCTCCACTCCGGTGTGCAGGCTTTCAGTCTCTCACTTATCTGTGGAATTAATCCCTCCATAAATTGTCTATTGAAGGCTCGGATTGTGACTGGCAGGGCTAAGTCCAATCCCTCATCTGCCATCATACTTTCCATAGATAAGTAAAATTCCGATACAGTCTGTCCTGGCATTTGTTTCATGGGTGATATTGACCCCCTCTCCTGTTGTTTTGCCTGACAAAAAGCTTCTAATCTAGCAATAAAAGGGGCCCTTGAGTCTATATGTCTGACATGTCCTGCCTCCAGGTTGCCCTCCCCATCAACTTGTCCTGCAGGTCTGTGTGGACCTATTTCTGTCATAAACTGGTTAAACAGGGTCAGAGTCATTTTGTGTCTGCATAGATCCTCCCCATCCTGCCAGGTCGCTTCATGTGTATTCATTAACTGTGTCACAAATCTACAAAAAGCAGCTGGCTTTGCTACTGGGTCTGGGGCGCTCTGTATTAATGCCATAAGGGTGTCTGCCGACCATGGTGCCCAAGTCCATATTTGCATTCTACGAGTGACAGTAGGTGGGGCATTTGGATGGGCTGCTTGTCCAAATTCTGGATTGTTTACCTGAACAATGCGTGTATCAGTGCGTACGGGAGCTACAGTTTCTGGATGAGGTTTTTGTGCCCCACAATGCACACATTCTACTGCCCATTCTGGGTTTTGTGCTCCACAATCCTGACAAACCCATCCTCTCCCCTCAAGTACCGGATATATCTTGTGTGGTTTGCGTTCTACGTCAGTGTATGGGGGTGGGATGGCTGAGCTGGGAGCCTCGACATTTTTTGTTCTTCTATCTTTCATATCCCAACCATCACAATCTGGATTATACTTCCACCCCTCTTCTTTCGCTCTATTTGAGACCTTAATTAAGCATTGAACCTGACGCATCCATTGCTTCTCTAACACCTCTCCTTGTCTGTCCCTTTTTATTTCACTCCATACATCCGGGTCTAAGCCCGCTGCTCCTTTCACCTTAAATTTACGAAGGACATCCTTTAAGTCCTGTGCTTCGGTTTTCCCATAAATGTTCTTAATTATCTGTGGCACCGTATAGTGCGCCACAATTCCCTGACGGGGTTTTGTGTTCCTCTGGCCCATTCTAACAGTCCTGCCTAGGTAGCGTGTGGGACACTTAGTGTACAATATAATGCGGCTACAACATATACAAGAATGAATAATTACTTTATATGCTAGCCCAATAACAAACCAGCTAAGTTACACTAGTTCCTCGTTGCCTTCCTCCTAGGGTGCTAGAATACTAGAAACCTCTTCCGGAATGAGATTTCTGAAATCAAATTACTTTATCTGCTAGCCCAATAACAAATAATTACTTTATATGCTAGCCCAATAACAAACCAGAATGCGGCTATGACATATACAAAAATGCGGCTACAACATATACAAGCATTCCTTTAAGTGGCCAGGTATCCGACTAGATCTCCGGACTTTATGGAGACCTTATTCCCCCCCCCCCCGTATCTGGGAATCCCTCTCATACACTCTTATCCCTGCTTTATGGAGCAGACAGGGCTTATACTCTCAACCCGTCTATGGTTTATGAGTTAGATGTGAGGTTAAGCATAAGCGTCAGACCCCCAAGCTCACAAGCCCTCAAGTTCCCAATCATGTGAGGTAAGGCGCATTCCGTTGCTTAGTTCGGCAATCCCCTTCTAACTCATACCATCCTTGACAAGGCTCATTCACTTTCTCAACAAGACAGACAAGACAGACACAGACAACAAAACAAACAAATAATTCCAGCAATATAAACTAAAATATGCAGTAATTCTAGACTCACCACTACAGAGGCTGGTGTTTTAAAACCAGGAGAACCGTAACTGACAGAACGGATAGGCACAAATCAGGGGAGCACAGAATATAAGAAAAATAAAGCTTTTTCTTACCTGGCCAGGTTTTTTGATCTGTGGTTCCCGGAATGCCTGTCCTTTCGTTCCGTCAGCGTAGCTCAGCCACCTCTTGTAGCAACTTGGTGGGTCCCTGTTCGGGCGCCAAAATGTTAGGGGCAACTCTTAAATAAGTTGCTTTAAGTTTATATTGCTTTGTCAAATTATTGCTTCTATAAGAAAGATGACACGGAGTCAGGTATGTCTGTATCACAGTTCTCAGCATAAAGGACTGCTGCCTTTTTACTCTTTCAAAGGCCTTTTATAGGCAATTATACAAGCAGTAATCTTATCGGCATTACCAAATGAGGTTAAGGTACAAAGAGTTTCTCATCAGCGAACATGTAATGATTATTCAGCAGTTCCAAATTCCATCTAGATACAGATTGATACGTACACAGAAGAGAAAAGCACAAACAATTTAAATAGAACAATTGATACGTACATAGGTAAGAAAGGAGCACAAACAATTTAAATAGAACAATTGATACGTACACAGGTAAGAAAGGAGCACAAACAATTTAAATAGAACAATTGATACGTACACAATTACAGTGGAACTCTAAGTCATTATTTCAACCCTATCAATTGTCCCATCCAGTACCATGCAACGGTGACCATCCATCCACCTTTGGGATCTCTCCATTGCCCAACAGTAGCAACTTTTATCATCATTTGTTGGTTCCCTCATCCCCTTTCTGTTTTTTACTTCACATTGTTGGATCCCCTGAGTGACACCATCAAACTCAGAGGCATCTCATCCCTGAGGGGACACAGACCGGCAAGTCAGCGGCTCAGTGGTTCACCAGCTGACACTCCGACGGCTTTCCCGTGCGAGGCTGAGCTCTTCCCCCTCCAGGGCGGCTTCCCAGCTGGGCTGACATCATCGCCCATCGCCACGGAGCTTCGGCGAGCCTTCTCTCCTCCCGGCGGCTTTCCTGTGTGAGGTTGAGCTCTCCCCCCTCCGGAGCGGCTTTCCAGCTGGGCTGACGTCACCGCCCTTCGCCACGGAGCTTCGGCGAGCCTTCTCTCCTTAAGGCGGAGGTGTTGTTCCCCTCCACGCCATACCAACTGCACAGCCATCCGGAGCCGGTGAGTCATCCCTGCAGGGATTGGACCCCACATCCAGTGGGGATCCTGCGAGTTCCCAGTGTATCCCTACCTGGGTTCCCTTCTCTCCATTTTTTCTCCCTTCTCCACTCATTACAGTTTGGGACTATGCAGTCGGATGGATCTCCTGTTTTGGTTTTCTTGTTGCTCGATGGACCATCTGCCATTAATTATGCTTCTATAATTTCAATTTAGTGCTGTGTTACTATGGGACTGTTTTTATAAACTGTATTTATTAAATCATTTAGTTATTCACTTCGGACTGTTGCAGTTTGACTTTGTGTTATCCAGAGCGCTGGACAATTTTTTGCTTTTTGTTTGTGATCTGTATCGTTACGGTTGGTCTAGCTGCACTGGGTTCACTTTTCCCCCCTCCCCCCCCCCGGGCAATACATGTTATTTGTATATCATATGTTAAACACCACATGTTTTGGTTGAGTTCCTCAGGTGTCCATTCAGTGGCGCTGAGCTATTGTTGATGTTTTTTCTGGCCCAGGTTGCCTACCCCTGCTGTAAAGCATTGCACCTACAATCAGCAGATCGTGGATGCAATCTCAGGCTCCTGCAGACTGTCAGTGTAGCGGTCTGCTCGTACTGCGTATAGGCAATCAGTTACTAAGTGACAGGAAGCATCAATGAGCTACCTATACTCATCAGCACCCTAGTAGTTCATTGAGAACTACATACTGATAGCTGCAAAGGCTGTTGGTACTTGTAGTGCATTAATTCACAGAACTGTGCATGAATGGCGCAGCTGTGCAGTTGGAGCCCCACACAGCTGTGTTTTTTCAAATTGTGACAGTGGGTGTGCGGAGAAGATCCCTGGCCCTCTGTCACAATTAGAAGGGGGATCGGGGAGAAGCTGCAGTAGGGGAAAAAATGTTATATGTTCCACCCTAAAAATGAATGAAACACATAACATGTTCCCAAAGGTGAACTTATCCTTTAAAACTAAAAGCAAACATTTATTATATTGCCGCTTACCATTTCTTAGATGTGATGGCTGCATTCGTTTTCTTTTTTTAAGCTTCTTTTTCTTATTCTTACTTGGTGATCCAGCCAGTAAGTCTGATGTTTTTCAACAGAACAAGCTCTCCTGCAAATGTATCAGTGTTGAGACAAGCCGTTTACCACTGACAGGAGTGCTTACAATAATAAACTTGTATTTATGTAAAACCTTTATCCTTAACTGCTTGTGCAACTGCAGTGTGAGCTTGAGTTCAGCTTCAGTTTGTTAGTGTATCTAAATCTGCTAGTACATCTAACACTCCCCTCCTCCCAGACTGACAATGCTGCTGTCCAAAGGTGTCTGCTGTGCTTCTTTATCCAGAGTGGGGGCACTCTAATACAGGAGGTGAGTTACTGCTCAGATCACTAAGGAAAAACAGGGGGAAAGAAAACGAAAGCGGGCACCACATCTAATGATTGATAAGCTGCAATATATTACATTTTTAGTAATACTGCTTAAAGTGGATGTAAACCCAATGCCATCCTATCTAAACTATTGCCATAGGGGTTATCTATAAGGATATACATGCCTCCTGCATGTATCTTTACCTGTCAAATGTCTCCCCTTCTTCTGTTATTAGACCCGAAAAACTGCATATTCTGTGGGTGGGTCTGTTGTCTGGAGCTCAGTGGGTGGAGTCGTGATGTCAGTAGACTCCCCGCCCACCTCTACACTCCTTGTCAATATGCATTTTCTCCTGTGTATTTCTAACACTGAACTTCTGCTATGTTCTCTAACATCCAGTGAAAAAGACAGGAAAGTAACCACATGACATCAGCATGCCAAATCATGCTGAGGTGTGGAACAGCCAATCCTTGCAGAGCTGCTGAAGAAAGGAGTGGGGGAGGGAATTAAAAAATAATGCATGTGTTTTAGGCTGTCACTCACAGCAAGGGGCAGTATTTACATAGTTACATAGTAGGTGAGGTTGAAAAAAGACACAAGTCCATCAAGTCCAACCTATGTGTGTGATTATGTGTCAGTATTACATTATATATCCCTGTATGTTGTGGTCATTCAGGTGATTATCTAATAGTTTCTTGAAGCTATCAATGCTCCCCGCTGAGACCACCGCCTGTGGAAGGGAATTCCACATCCTTGCCGCTCTTACAGTAAAGAACCCTCTACGTAGTTTAAGGTTAAACCTCTTTTCTTCTAATTGTAATGAGTGGCCACGAGTCTTATTAACCGCTTGCTGACCGCCGGCTGTCTATTGACGGCCAGGCGGCGCAGCTCTCGTTGCGGGCGGGCGTCATATGACGGCCTCGCATTCCTAGGCCACCAGGGGGCGCGCGCGCGCCGCCGCCGGCGATCGCGCGCGCCCGCCGTGTCACTAGGCACCCGGTGCGCGTGCCCGGCGGCCGCGATGTCCGCCGGGCACCCGCGATTACCGGTAACACAGCAGGACCGTGGATCTGTGTGTGTAAACACACAGATCCATGGTTCTGTCAGAGGAGAGGAGACCGATGGTGTGTTCCCAGCACAGAGGAACACCGATCGGTCTCCTCCCCTAGTGAGTCCCCTCCCCCTACAGTTAGAATCACTCCCTAGCAACACAGTTAACCCCTCGATCACCACCTAGTGTTAACCCCTTCCCTGCCTGTCACATTTATACAGTAATCAATGCATTTTTATAGCACGGTTCGCTGTATAAATGTGAATGGTCCCAAATATGTGTCAAAAGTGTCCGATGTGTCCGCCGCAATATCGCAGTCACAATAAAAATCGCAGATCGCCGCCATTACTAGTAAAAAAATAAAAAAAAATAAAAATGTTATAAATCTATCCCCTATTTTGTAGACGCTATAACTTTTGCGCAAACCAATCTATATACGCTTATTGCGATTTTTTTTACCAAAAATATGTACAAGAATACATATCGGCCTAAACTGAGAAAAAAATTGTTTTAAAGAAAAAAAAATTGGATATTTATTATCGCAAAAGATAAAAATTATTGTGTTTTTTTTAAAACTTCTCACTCTTCTTTTGTTTATAGCGCAAAAAATAAAAACCGCAGAGGTGATCAAATGCCACCAAAAGAAAGTTCTATTTGTGGGGAAAAAAATGATAACAATTTCATTTGGGTGCAGTGTTGTATGACCGCGCAATTGTCATTCAAAGTGCGACAGCGCTGAAAGCTGAAAAATGGCTTGGGCAGGAAGGGGGCGAAAATGCACAGTATTGAGGTGGTTAAACTCTCTTCTGCGAAAAAGTTTTATCCCTATTGTGGGGTCACCAGTACAGTATTTGTAAATTGAAGTCATATCCCCTCTCAAGCGTCTCTTCTCCAGAGAGAATAAGTTCAGTGCTTGCAACCTTTCCTCATAACTAAGATCCTCCAGACCCTTTATTAGCTTTGTTGCCCTTCTTTGTACTCGCTCCATTTCCAGTACATCCTTCCTGAGGACTGGTGCCCAGAACTGGACAGCATACTCCAGGTGTGGCCGGACCAGAGCCTTGTAGAGTGGGAGAATTATCTTTTTATCTCTGGAGTTGATCCCTTTTAATGCATGCCAATATTCTGTTTGCTTTATTAGCGGCAGCTTGGCATTGCATGCCATTGCTGAGCCTATCATCTACTAGGACCCCCAGGTCCTTTTCCATCCTAGATTCCCCCAGAGGTTCTCCCCCCCGGTGTATAGATTGCATTCATATTTTTGCCACCCAAATGCATAATTTTACATTTTTCTACATTGAACCTCATTTGCCATGTAGTCGCCCACCCCATTAATTTGTTCAGGTCTTTTTGCAAGGTTTCCACATCCTGCGGAGAAGTTATTGCCCTGCTTAGCTTAGTATCGTCTGCAAATACAGAGATTGAACTGTTTATCCCATCCTCCAGGTCGTTTATAAACAAATTAAATAGGATTGGTCCCAGCACAGAACCCTGGGGAACCCCACTACCCCCCCCTGACCATTCTGAGTACTCCCATTTATCACCACCCTCTGAACTCACCCTTGTAGCCAGTTTTCAATCCACGTACTCACCCTATGGTCCATGCCAACGGACCTTATTTTGTACAGTAAACGTTTATGGGGAACTGTGTCAAATGCTTTTGCAAAATCCAGATACACCACGTCTACGGGCCTTCCTTTATCTAGATGGCAACTCACCTCCTCATAGAAGGTTAATAGATTGGTTTGGCAAGAACGATTCTTCATGAATCCATGCTGATTACTGCTAATGATATCGTTCTTATTACTAAAATCTTGTATATAGTCCCTTATCATCCCCTCCAAGAGTTTACATACTATTGATGTTAGGCTAACTGGTCTGTAATTCCCAGGGATGTATTTTGGGCCCTTTTTAAATATTGGTGCTACATTGGCTTTTCTCCAATCAGCTGGTTCCATTCCAGTCAATAGACTGTCTGTAAAAATTAGGAACAACGGTCTGGCAATCACTCGACTGAGTTCCCTAAGTACCCTCGGATGCAAGCCATCTGGTCCCGGTGATTTATTAATGTTAAGTTTCTCAAGTCTAATTTTAATTCTGTCCTCTGTTAAACATGGAGGTGCTTCCTGTGTTGTGTCATGAGGATAAACACTGCAGTTTTGGTTACTGAAGCCCCCCGATTCACTCGTGAAGACTGAGGAGAAGAATAAATTCAATACCTTTGCCATCTCCCCATCCTTTGTAACCAGATGTCCTTCCTCATTCTTTATGGGGCCAATATGGTCTGTCCTCCCTTTTTTACTGTTTACATACTTAAAGAATTTCTTGGGATTTTTTTTGCTCTCCTCCGCTGTGTGTCTTTCATGTTCTATCTTAGCCGTCCTAATTGCACCCTTACATTTCTTGTTGCATTCTTTATAAAGTCTGAATGCTGAGGTTCTAGGTTTGTCAAGATTTTTCCTCACTGAACAATAAAAGAGGATTGCTCAGAGATGGATTAATTCTGTGAGGCAAGACTGGGCTCAAATGATAGGAAATCTTATACTCTACAGTATGATATAAAAAAAAATGTGACCGTGAAACCCAAGGCACAGGGTATGTCATAAAGAAAATCCAGCATGGCCTATAAAACTTAACCCACAAAACATATATGACGAGGACTACTGTATTTTTAATAGAAATTGCAATTATCAACTGATCATGTGATTTTCAGTAGAACATGATAAAAATCAGCAGGCATGTAACAGAAGTTTTAATATAACAGACATCCCAAGTCTCCCGCATTTGACTGTGGGCTCCCAGACACCCGCGTTCACCAGGCGAACTCCCGGATGGGGTTGCCACTCAGCCACAGACAGAAGACAGAGCAGCCTGAGTGGCCGAATGGAGTACGGCCGCTCAGGCTGCTCTGTTTTCGGTCTGTGGCTGAGTGACAGGCAGATGCAGGGCCGATCCTTGGCGGGTGCACGGGGTGCGCCGCACCCAGGCACTGCAAGCTGAGGCAGAGGGGGGGCAGCCCATATGGCTGTACCTAGCCTGCTTTGGCTGCTGCACGGGGCTTCTGTCTGGGTGGGGTCCGGCCAATTCAGCAGGGAAGGAAGGGGATGGGAGAAGGCAGAGAGAAGACTGAGCGCCGTGATCTGCAGGCTGCAGCAATTAAAGAAAATAAAAAATATTAAAATAAACTTTCCCCAGTCAAGTGGACTCTTTCTCCACTTCCCACTTCCGGGTGCCGACACACAGTGATCCCCTGTGCGACAAGTACATCACAGTCCCGCTCTGCCCAGTGGATTGATATAGAAGAGGCCGGGACTGTCATGTACGTGTCGAACAGGAAATCACTGCGCAGCGGCACAGGAAAGTGGGGAAAGAGTCCGCTTGACTGGGAAAAGGTTTTTTTCTTTTAAATTGCTACAGCCTGCAGATCACGGCACCCAGTCTTCTTCCTGCCTCTGTCCATCCGCTTCCTTCTGGGGAATTCTCTGACTGGGACGGATCACTGGCCCCAGCAGCCAGACCTTTGACCCCAGTAGGCTGGCCCCAGCAGCCAGATCCCAGCCCCAAAAGTCGGGCCCCAGGACCAGCAGCCCAGCTCCAGCAGCCAGACCCAGGCTCCAGCAGCCAGACTCCAGGACCCAGCCCCAAAAGCCAGGCACAAGGACCCAGCAGCCAGGAATCACGACCAGCAGCCAGCCCCAGTACCCATTATTTAAGGTAAGTGAAGTCTTCTAGGGCTGGGCCTGGGCATCAAAGAGCTATTAATATAATATTGCTTATTTTTATTGTTGTTCAGTGACTCTCTAATGTAGTCTCTCATGGGGCCTGGAGAAGACGCTATCTATCAGAGACTCTCCAATGGTCACAGAGAGGGCCTCTGTTAGATAGACCCACCTCCAGGTCCCGTTAGACTCCGTTGTAGTCTCCAATGGGGCCTGGTGGGGGCTCTTTCTAACATAGACTCTCAAATGTACGCAGAGAGGACCTCTGTTAGTGATACTCCCCTCCAGGATCCATTAAACCCCACTGTAGCCTCTGGTGGGGGCTGTAACAGACTCTAATGGACACCAAGAGGGCCTCTGTTAGAGAGGCTGTATTTCATGGGCACTGGTAAGGCTGTATTCCATGGGCACTGGTAAGGCTGTATTCCATGGGCACTGATCAGGCTGCATTTAATTGGCACAGGTAACCCTGCATTTCATTGGGGGGGGGGGGGGGGTCGGCACCGGCGCAAAGCATCACCTCCCTGAAATTTGTTTTTTGCAGGTTGCGATGTCTGATATAAGCAACTGCTATTTGTAGTTAAAATGCCTCCCTTTTATACAATGTACATTCAAAAGATCTAAATACAGTTATTTTTGCCAAATGCAATACAATGACATGGAGGCACCATTTGTGTCTGTGGGGATGTGACTAAACAAAGGGTACTCCAGTTGTGCTGAGATATGCAACACCTTGTGCAATGTTTACCCCTATTGTCTGTGATCTTTCTAAACAATTCTACTTATGCGCACATCCAAATCTAAAACACTAGTTTAGAATTTCAATAAAATCAGGACTGGTAAAACCTGACTGAAAACGTCTCAAAAGAAGGCAATTCTAAAAGGCTCTGGGCAGTGTATATGTGACAGGAATGAACAAAGGAATTTACCACTTTCCAAACAGTGCTGTGATAATAGGTGTTGTCAATTAGGTAAAAAAAAAAGGTCACCTTTGTATATTTATAGCCCATGGCAAATAAGTCATCTGTGTCCAGAGACAAAAAAGGTGGTTGAACATGCAGGCATGGACTGATCACCTCTGTGCATATGTGCCTGCCAGCATTTTTCTATACATGAACTTGTATATGACCATGGAAAGGTTAGGAGTATAGCTGTACTGATAGATGCTGCTAGCTTCACAAATCATATGAGGGAAAGCTATTTTTTTAACTTGCTCTGATTCCCCCCTGTATTGCATTGTAATTGTAATTGTACCGTCTGCCCTAATGTTGTAAAGCGCTGCACAAACTGTCAGCGCTATATAAATCCTGTATAATAATAATAATGTTTATATATGTGCACTGCCATATGTACTTACAGATTATTTAAAAAAAAAATGTGCATCTCTTTAAAGTGATCCAGCAATCTTAAAGTGGTTGTATACCTTTTTTGTTAACTTTTACCTACAGGTAAGCCTATAATAAGGCTTACCTGTAGGTAAAAAAAATATCTCCTAAACCTGTAAGGTTTAGGAGATATTTCCCTCGCAATGAGCCGCTGACTGCAGCGGCGCATGCGCACAGGGGATTCTCGGCTGACAGCCCGGCAAACTCCGGAGCTTGCCGGGCAGAAATCTCCCGCGTGCATGCGCAGGAGTGACGACATCGCGGCTCCGGCCACGATACCCGGAAGGCACGCCGAGGGGAGATGTCAGCTCCCTCGGCGTGGACCAGGTGAGATCCCGGCGCCTCGTTCTAAGGTAAGTATCTCATAATGAGCTAGTATGCAGTACATACTAGCTCATTATGCCTTTTCCCTTGCAGGTGTAAAAAAAAAAAAAAAAGACAGCGGGTATACAACCGCTTTAAAGAGGATCTTCACCCTAAGAACAAAACATGTCCCAAGAGGCTGTGGGCAAGGGGGGTATTTGTACTTCCACTCAGATCATCTAGGTCAGTGATGGCGAACCTTGGCACCCCAGATGTTTTGGAACTACATTTCCCATGATGCTCCACTACACTGCAGAGTGCATGAGCATCATGGGAAATGTAGTTCCAAAACATCTGGGGTACCAAGGTTCGCCATCACTGATCTAGGTGATCTGAGCAGAAGTGAGGAGCACGTACCTATCAAAACTAGGTACCTGCTTATTCGGGTACAGCGTCGTACGACCGCGCAATTGTCAATTAAAGCGATGCAGTGCCATATCACAAAAAATGGCCTGGTCATTGAGCAGCAAAATCTTCCAGGGCTGAAGTGGTTAAAGGGGTTGTAAACCCTTGTGTTTTTTCCTATGCAATAAGGTGAAAAAAATGCTCACACTGACCGGCCCTCTAGCCCCCCCCCCCCATTTTACTCATCTGAGCCCCGTAATTCCCACGGCGGAGACACACTTTTCCTCTCTGCCCGGGGTTCTCGGCTCTCGATTGGATCGCTGCTCTCAATCAAATCCAATGACGCGGGCGCCAGGGAGGCGTGGCCGAGTCTGGCATTCTGTGTCTATGGACGCAAATGCTGGACTCTGGAGCGCGCCCGCAAAGTAACCCCTGCACTTCTCCCAGGGGGTTAACCAATGCGAGGAGCCGCGAGAGCCGCTGGGGGGACCCCAGAAGACAAGGTTCAGGGCCACACTGTGAAAAACATACTGCATAGTGGAGGTAAGTATGATATGTTTGTTATTTTATAAAAAAACAAAGGTATACAATCACTTTAAGCTGAAGCACCCAGCCAGCTCTAGTACCTCCCCGCACACTGTAGGTGGCTCTGACTCTCATTTGCAGAGATATCATCCAGTGGGGCGTCAGCATCCACGGGGCACCTGCATCTCCCTTGTCCCCATCCTGCACTTAGTGGAAGCCGCTCAGGAGATCAAATCTGTGGGAGCCATTGGGAGACAAGCTGTCACTTGTAAACCCAGAAACCAGACTACAATCTTCTTAGATCTACCATCAACTATATAGTGTGAGGTCCTGCGCATAGTTTTGGTAGACCCAAAGGAGATTGTACAATCCTTGCACAATAAAATTGTAGTGTTGGCCATACACTATACAACCTGAGTTACCAAAACTATGTAATGTGAAGACAAACCTAAGCAATTTACTCAATTATGCCTCGTTTCCACTGAGGGGATTGGTTCGGGTCGGTACAGTTTGAATGGCCTAGAATGGTCCGGTCTATTCTGGTGAGCGTTTTCACTGCAAGTGGGACCACAAGGGGCCATACAGGGTTTAGAAAAAATGCCTCAGCATAGCACGGCAGAGGGTTTTCTGTCAGCCAATCAGTGGAATGTATCGTAGCTCCGCCCTAACCGAACCGTTCCATTTTCTATGGCCCCACATCTGAAGCAGGACCCTGAATGGAGCGGTACGGTTCGGTTGTATGGCCGCTTTCATAATGGAAACACCCAAAATAGCGTACCGTACCGAACCGATCCGCTCAGTGGAGACGAGGCATTAGTAACAAATCAGGCAAGGTTTTGCGCTACATAGTTGATAGTAGATCTAAAGGAAATTGTACAGATTGTATAGCGCATGGTTAGCCCATAACTGTTACTACAGGGTCACCCCAGCAAAAAGGCATACCTAGGAAAAGAAGCAGTTCCAGCTGTTTGTGTCTTAAACGTTGCCAGGGAGATTCTGCAGGTATTCAGATGGTCGGACAAGCCGAATGCCTGTTTACCTTGCTAAACGCAGTGGTTCTTACCATGGACTCGTACATCCTATAGCAGTGATGGCGAACCTTGGCACCCCAGATGTTTTGGAACTACATTTCCCATGATGCTCAATTACGCTGAAGAGTGCATGAGCATCATGGGAAATGTAGCTCCAAAACATCTGGGGTGCCAAGATGAGGGTCACTTTAAAATAGTCTAGTACTTGTGTCTGATTAATTTGCCTGCAGCTAAACATGTAGAACTACAGTGAAAAAAATATGAAACATGAGAGAACAAAATAAATAACTGAAACAAGGCTCCAAGCGGTCTCTAGCCATCAGCAAAATTTGTATGCACACAAACAAGCAACAGAAATCCCAAGCTGTGACACAATCACAGACAACCTTTTAAAACTATATTTGCACGTTTCACAACTGTCTATGAAGGGTTCATTCTGATGCCGGCATAAAAACCTCAGACTGACAGGGAGCTGAGGCTAATGCTCCTCTGGCAAGATGAGAGTTGTATGGTATCTAGGTATTTTTCGATCCTATTTTGGATTGAGTAGGGGATAGTTAAAATAGTATTGATAGTTAAAAAAAAAAACTCTTGGATGTGTATCTTAGCAAGTACAGTATTCAGGGATATCGGAAATGATTAAGAACTTGTATACATGTTGAACTAGACGGTCTTGAGTCTTTCTTCAACCTTACCAACTATGTAACCATTTAAGAATAGAACTAAAGTAAAAAAGTTGGGGGTTTTATTTTTAGAGGGTTATAACCAGTCAGCTTTTTTTGCCATCTGTGTTCTATTGGAGTTTCCTCTTCACTTCCTGTCCCATAGGAAAAATGGGAAGTAAAGAAAATGCCTCCAAGGTGAAGGCGTCTTTTTTTTTTTTTTAAAGTACCTTATTTTTTCTTGCAAACATGTTACTTCCATTCACGATGGCCTAGTGTGACGTCATTAGGATATTCCATTGACTCCTGGGATATCTGCATCATCGATCCCAGGAGTTTTAGGTGTAGGGATTTGGGACTAGTGGGAGTGGGGTTATGGTTAGAGATTTGGGACTAGCGGGAGCAGGATTAGGGTTAGGGTTTGGGACCAGGATTAGGAACTAGTGGGAGTGGGGTTAGGGATTTGGGACTGGTGGGATTAGGGACTAGTGGGATTGGGCTTAGGGTTAGGGATTTGTGACCAGTGGGAGCGGGATTAGGGATTTGGGACTAGGTTTAGGGTTAGGGATTTGGGACTATTGGGAGCGGGATTAGGGACTAGTGGGAGTGGGGCTAGGGATTTGGGACTAGTGGGATTAGGGTTAGGGACTAGTGGGAGTGGGTTTAGGGATTTCGGACTAGTGGGAGCGGGATTAGGGACTAGTAGGATTAGGGACTAGTGGGAGTGGGTTTAGGGATTTGGGACTCGTGGGAGCGGGATTAGGGAAAGGGATTTGGGACTAGTGGGAGCGGGATTAGGGACTAGTAGGATTAGGGACTAGTGGGAGTGGGTTTAGGGATTTGGGACTCGTGGGAGCGGGATTAGGGAAAGGGATTTGGGACTAGTGGGAGCAGGATTAGGGATTTGGGACTAGTGGGAGCAGGATTAGGGATTTGAGACTAGTGGGAGTGGGGTTAGGGATTTGGGACTAGTGGGAGTGGGTTTAGGGATTTGGGACTAGTGGGAGCAGGATTAGGGTTAGGGACTAGTGGGAGCAGGATTAGGGTTAGGGACTAGTGGGAGCAGGATTAGGGTTAGGGACTAGTGGGAGCAGGATTAGGGTTAGGGACTAATGGGAGCAGGGTTAGGGATTTGGGACTAGGGTTAGGGACTAGTGGGAGTGGTCTTAGGGATTTGGGACTAGTGGGAGCGGGATTAGGGTTAAGAGTTGGGGTTTTGGGACTAGTTGGAGCTTGATTAGGGTTAGGGTTGGGACTAGTGGTATTAGGGATATAGACACCTACGTTGCAATGATCACCCGAGTGTAATTTCGGAACTTGTTAGGGTGCACTGTCAGGTCCTCATATAGCAACGCAAATTGTCCTCTTGAGGTGTGTGCTTGGAGAATGGGATTCACCCAATAGCGACGTTGCTGCCTCTGTTGGTGGATATTCTCCCAATAGAGTAGCACAAACAACATAAGCTCCAGAAATTCCATCTTCTCTCTGTACCCTCTCTCACCTCCACAAGATACAAGGAAGTTCACAGGAAGTGATGTAGGGAGCTTGGGTTTCTACCTGACGCCCATGTTTCATTAACACTTGAAAAACGCCTTTAAAACGCCAGCACGGTGTGCAAAATTTTAATTTGGTAATAGCACTAAAGTGTTTTTTAAGCGCCTCAGTGTGAAAGGGCACTTAGGGCATCCTAAACATCTATCAGTGCAGTATTTGCAGACCGGAAACATACCATCCAGATTTATGAGATGGGAATGAGGGACAGTTTGGAACTATGTGGAAAGGACATGATCAGAAGGAGTTAGGCCCATTTTTGAAAAAGAGGATTGCTGCTGGGAGTAAGTAATGCTCTGCTGATGGCTTCTAGGTTCTCCATTGTTATCAGGTCACTATAACAGGGTGGAAACGTCTGCTGGGGCGTCCATTGCTATGGCAATCTGATAACCAACAATGCGCACTGTGCAGCTGCAAGACCAGGAGATGCACGCTAGGTAGCCAGCTACACAAAATCCCGGAATTTAATATGTGCTGGCTTCAAATGCCCACAGCTGCGATGGCTGCTGCCAGAATTTCTGCAGATAAGAAACGACACATTTGGCAAGTACATATTGTATGGACATGTATGATAAAATCCACAGTAGATACTGTGACTCCTAAGGCCCCTTTCACACATGCTGTCCGTTTTTCATCCATCTGTTGGCAAATGAAAAGCGGACATCAATGCATCTCTATTGAAAAACGGATGTAAAAAGATGATCATCTATTTACATCCGCCAACATGTTTTTTGAAATGGATCAAAGCTCTATTTTTCTTCTGTTAAGAAAACTGATTGGACCATCTGTTTTTGCCTTGGTAGTGGATGTAAATAAATTGATGAAAACTTCATCTGTTTTTTATTTGAAAAGATGTGACTGAACTTATGAAATGTATGTGTGAAAGGGGCCTTAGACCCAAGAGCAATGTTTCTCAACTCCAGTCCTCAAGGCGCCCCAACAGGTCATGTTTTCAGGCTTTCCATTATTTTGCACAGGTGATTTGATCACTTTTGTAGCACTGCCTTAGTAATTACCACAGCCGTTTCATCTGAGGGAAATCCTGAAAACATGACCTGGTGGGGTGCCTTGAGGACTGGAGTTGAGAAACACTGCTCAAGAGGATATATATATATATATATATATATATATATATATATATTTTTTTTTTTTTAACTTTGGGGCGCTTTGTAGGCGCTACAGCGCCAAAAATAGTGCCTGCAAAGCGCCCTGAAAGAGCAGCTCCTCACACTTCAGTGTGAAAGCCCGAGGGTTTTCACACTGGAGCAGTGCGCTGGCAGGACGTTAAAAACAATCCTGCTAGCAGCATCTTTGGAGTGGTGTGTATACCACTACTGCCCTTTGAAATGAATGGGGTAGCGCGGCTATACCACTGGCAAAGCGTTGCTGCAGCAGCGCTTTGTGGTGGTTTTAACCCTTTCTCAGCCGCTAGCAGGGGGGTAAAACCGCCACGCTAGTGGCCGAATACCGCCGCTAAAGATAGCGCCGTTTTACGACCGGCGCCCGCACCGCCTCAGTGTGAAGGGGGCCAAAGGCAAATCCACTTTGCACTACAAATGCACTGCAAATTTGAGGGGGGCATGCAAGGAAAATAAAAAACAGCATTTTTGCTTGTAAATGATTGGATGATCAAATCGGCAGAGCTTCCCCTCATTTCAGATCTTCCCCTCAGATCTAAAGCGACTGCACTTGTAGTGCAAAGTGGATTTGCCTTTAGTAAATCAACCCCTCTAGCTCCTAAGCATACTTTCACACTCGGGTGCATTTCAGGCACTTTAGCGCTAAAAAAAAAACGCCTCTCATGCCTCCCCAGTGTGAAAGCCTGAGTGCTTTCACATTGGGGCAGTGCGCTTGCAGGATGGGAAAAAAAGTCCTGCAAGCATCTTTGGGGTGGTGCAAGAGTGGTGTATACCCCAAAACGCCCTGCCCATTGATACGAACGGGCAGCTCCGCAACACGGGTGCTTTTAACCCTTTCTTCGGCCGCTAAAACTAGCAGCGCTTTATCGCTAACAATGACAGTGCCCCAGTGTGAAAGTATTCTAAACATTCACCCATGTGAGGGCTGTGCTTTGCCTGTATAAAATTCCCAGGTGTTCCATGTATCCCCATCATTTGAAATGCAGTGCCAGCACGGACACAGCCGCTGCTCCCAATGTGGCATCTGTATGGGTCCCCAAATGCAGGCAGTGTGCGTTAAGGGACATATATCTGCATGCGTTCATACAGGTGTCAGATTAGGAGCAGCGGTTGTGTCCATGCGGTCGTTGCATCTCAACTGACGGGAATGGGACTGCCTGCACAGAACATTGGTCCATTCTGTGTGGGCAAATGTGGCCCTTCCATGGGTGCATGCTTCAGTACACATGTCAATCACATTATAGGGCAAATGTATGGAAACTGAGCAGACAGAATCTGGAGCAGCTGTGCATGGCCACCAATCAGCTTCTCTGTTCAGCTAAACTTTGAAAATAAACGATAGAAGCTGATTGATTGAAATGAACAGCTGCTCCATAATAGACAAATGCACCTTCTCTTTAGAAATACAAGAAGCATTCCATATTCTGTATGTAAACGATAACGTGTTGCTGTTATGTGTGAGGGCAGCCTATGGGTGTAGTGCGGCCTGTAGTCAGGCATGTGGTGATGGTGTAGTTCCCCTCCTGTATGCCCAGGGCTCCTCTACACACTCAGGCCCGCCGGTGACTGGCCTGAGGTCAGCCATTTTTTGCTGAGCAGGTTCCTCACACACACATGGAATGTGAGCGGGCCGCTTCTAGGACACGCGCCTGGTGTATGGCCCCCAGCCTCACATTCCTAGCCCAGTCCGGCCAGCATGGCGCTAACTCCCGGCTTCCACCGAACATTCTACCCCCCACACACACGTGTCACACGTCCCCCTCCCCCAACACACAGCACCGGAGGAGGCGAGGCGCCCCACCCCTCCTCTTTCTCCTGAGGGATTCTGGGTATTCCGACATCACGGCCTGGCCCCGCCCTGCCAACTATAAAAAGCCAGCGCCCGCCGACTTCAGTCTCTTCCTCACCGGGTCTGCGGCGAATTTACAAGGTAGGTGGACGGAGCGGAGAACCGGCACGAGCGGGCCGGGCATGGCTGATGGGATTATTAATACAGCGGAATGATATTCTTCTTTCAATGCGGATGTAATTTGTCTCCCGTGGATGGTTCTGGGGAAACGGCTCGGCGTGGAAGGAGGAGGGGGGCTGGGCGGACATGCCGGCTTGCGGCCTACATTCAATCCGCTCAGCATCCTGTGGTAGGAGAGCCATCCGGACATGCCCACCCGCCGGGCTGCTGCTGTGAGGGCTCCTCTATGGCCGACCCAGTGTATTTTTCATTATTTTAATGCCGGCTGTTGGCGGCATGTCGTTAACGGTGATGGAGCCGGTCGGGGGGTGGCTGGTACTGAGGCTTTGTGTTTTATTATGATGGCTGATCGGGTGTGGGCTCTGTGTATGGGGGTGTTAATGTGAGCGATCTGTGTTCTATAGTGAAGAGATAAGACCGATCGGTGTGTGTGATGGTAGTCACACCCTGTGCCATGTGATGGTATGATCGGCTCCGGGGCCTCTGCCAGCAGCTCCATTGTTCTGATGGCGGGGGGGGGGGGCGGCTGCTCGGCCATGGTGCAGCTTCCAGCGGAGCTTGTGTGTGTGTACAATGTAAAGATGGCCGCTCTGCTCCCAGTCGGCTGATCAGACTTTCCTCTTCCACAAGATGGAGGCGGATGAGTCACCATTCAGAAGACAAAAGAGCGGCCCTATCACATTTTGGGGGGAGAGGAGTGTGAGCTCTATGGCTGACTCCGCCAGCACTGCACTACTTTACATTCAGCCTGGAATTGTATATTATATTTTATTATATTTAATACTCTGGCGATTGCTTGCTGTTGCATAATGCAGTGGGTGCCCTGCCCACATGACTAAACTCGATCAATCATTACCCTACCTCACTGCTCCATGACTCAGTTCTAGCTATCATCTGTCCAGACACACAGGACTAATCCATTTCTCTTTTCTTTTTATATAAAGGTGTCCATCGCCAACATCTAAAACTCCACAATGGGAAAGGAAAAGACACACATCAACATCGTCGTCATTGGACACGTAGATTCTGGCAAGTCCACAACAACTGGGCATCTCATCTACAAATGTGGTGGAATCGACAAGCGTACCATCGAAAAATTCGAGAAGGAAGCTGCTGAGGTGAATATCTTGCGTTTTTTGTGTCATAGTCTTGAGTCTATATGATAAGATATATTTTAATACTTGGAACAATTTTTTTTTTTATATTTTTTTTAACTTGGATGTGTATGTATATAGAGCGAGAATATAGATATTAGAGAGAACACACACACACACACACACACACTTAATTGTATAGTCCATTGGCAGAAAGGATAGATATATGCAGCACTTTACATCGATATCTTCTACATTCACATCAGTTCCTGCCCCAAGAAGCTTGCATTCTACAGTCCCTAACAAGCATGGAAATCTATCTTATTACACATTTTAGAGCAGAGCCAATTAACCTTCCAGCATGTCTTTGTGGACTGTGGGAGGAAACTAATGTAAGCACAGAGAGCCTACAAACTTCAGGTAGTGCTGTGGTTGGGATTCAAACGGACAAAACCCTAGTGCTGCTAGGCAGAAGTGCTAACCACTTGGCCACTGTGCTGAGATGTCTCTTCTGTCTTTTTTTTTTTTTATGTCTTTTATCTCTTATCTTCTTTCTCTTCTTCTTTTTTGCATTATTATTATTATTATTATATTTTTTTTTTTTTTTTTTTTTTATTTCTCCTGTCTCAGGGTAGCTTTAGTTCCTTCCCCCCTTTTTTTTTATTTTTTTTTTTTTTTTTTTTTTTGGCTGGGTTCATACCATTGCAGCATCCAGCTCACAGCAGGGGTCAGGTGCATCCTGTTTCAGGCTGAATTTGGACCAAAAGACACACAACTCACCGGACTCGCTGCGCAGATATGTGCACTGGCTCCATAGAGAGCCAGTCAAAATCTGCTATGCGAATTGGATGTGGAGAATCTGCATCCAATTGGCGATGGTGTGAACCCAGCCTTAAAGTGGTAGTAAACTCAGACTATGAGGCTTACCTGTAGGTACAGCGAATATCCCCTAAACTTGCACTGTTCAGGAAATATTCACACTGCATGCAGCTGGTGTCATCACGGCACACATGCTCTGAAGCTGCGGCATGCCGGGCCTTCAGAGCTTGTTCCACAAACAAGGGAGCGGGAGTAACATCAATGCGGCCCTTGGCCACTCTTGTAGCCGGAGGCTGCGAACTCAGAATGGAAACTGGAAGCCCTGTCAGCATGCCACTTGAGGGCTTTGTTTTTTAGGTAGGTCTTGCATAATGTGCTAGTATGCAATGCATACTAGCACATTATGACGTTTCTTTGAAAGGGGTTTTTACTCTGAAGGTCCATGTGATAAGCTATGTGCTTAGCAGATACTATTCAAACTTGAACATGACTTTCATTGAATAAACATTGGCATAGATTATGCTGGTGTTTTTGGCCTGACTGCAAGCTGTATAATTTGATACTAGGTAGCTAGTGAAAGTGATGACAAAATGTAACACATGTTATGCCACGATACATTGGTAGCTGTCTTGTTGGTGCTAAAGCAGTCTGAAGAAACTATGGAAAAGTAATCGTGGTCCTCTCTTAACAGATGGGAAAGGGCTCCTTCAAGTATGCTTGGGTGTTGGACAAACTGAAGGCTGAGCGTGAACGTGGTATTACCATCGACATTTCCCTGTGGAAATTTGAGACCAGCAAGTACTATGTCACCATTATCGATGCCCCTGGCCACAGAGACTTCATCAAGAACATGATCACTGGTACCTCTCAGGTAAATGGTCCTTTTCAGATGTTTTCATACTGGCTCAGTATTTACTTGTTTAGCATTGTTTTTTGTTTTTTCTTTCTGCAGCTTTATGCAATATGGTGCTTGTCTTGCTAATCCACTGGATAACAGAAGTATTTACCATGTACTTTATTTTTCACAGGCTGACTGCGCCGTGCTTATTGTTGCTGCTGGTGTTGGTGAGTTTGAGGCTGGTATCTCAAAGAATGGACAAACTCGTGAACATGCTCTTCTGGCCTACACTCTGGGTGTGAAGCAGCTTATTGTTGGTGTTAACAAAATGGATTCTACTGAGCCACCATACAGTCAGAAGAGATACGAGGAAATTGTAAAGGAAGTCAGCACTTACATCAAGAAAATTGGTTACAACCCAGATACCGTTGCCTTTGTGCCCATCTCTGGTTGGAACGGTGACAACATGCTGGAACCCAGTAGCAACGTAAGTTCTCCCCCTGTTTAGTGTTTTTTTTGTTCTAGGTGTGTTCTTGCAACCCCTCCTGATATAATCTTTTTGTTTCTGTGCAGATGCCATGGTTCAAGGGATGGAACATTTCCCGCAAAGAGGGAAAAGCCAGTGGAACCACTCTGCTGGAAGCTCTCGATAGCATTCTGCCTCCTAGCCGCCCCACTGACAAGCCTCTTCGTCTGCCTCTGCAGGATGTGTACAAGATTGGTGGTAAGTATTCATGTCTTGGTCAACCTTGACTGTGCTTTTATGTAACGCACACATTTCATAAGTGTAAACTGTTCATTTCAGGTATTGGTACAGTACCAGTTGGTCGTGTTGAAACTGGTCTCCTGAAACCAGGTATGGTGGTTACCTTTGCTCCAGTCAATGTAACAACTGAAGTCAAGTCTGTGGAAATGCACCATGAAGCTTTGACCGAGGCTTGTCCCGGTGACAACGTTGGTTTCAACGTAAAGAACGTTTCCGTGAAGGATATCCGTCGTGGTAATGTTGCTGGTGATAGCAAGAACGACCCACCATTGGAAGCTGGTCAATTCACTGCACAGGTATATAGTGCAGCTACAATTCTATTAGTGGTAGATCTGGGGATGTTAAAGTGTTTGGTTAATTAAATCTTTTTTTATTTCAGGTCATTATCCTGAACCACCCAGGACAGATCAGTGCTGGCTATGCACCTGTGCTGGATTGCCATACTGCTCATATTGCCTGCAAGTTTGCAGAGCTGAAGGAGAAGATTGACCGTCGTTCTGGTAAGAAACTGGAAGAAAATCCCAAGTCCCTGAAATCTGGTGATGCTGCCATCGTTGATATGATCCCTGGCAAGCCCATGTGTGTGGAGAGCTTCTCTGACTATCCTCCCCTTGGTGAGTAAACTTGTCAGTATAGCAACTGTTAGAACTCTACGGTTTACCTATTTTTGTTCATATGGTTGGGTTCAAAGCTGGTCTTGTGTCGTAAAAAAAAAAAAATCAGGTAAAAGCTTTGAAGAACCTTCTAACCTCCAGCCCTTTTTGCTAGTTGGTGATCCTAAAAGTCTGTCAAAACAAGCAATTGAACAAACAACTTTTTCTTTCTTAGGTCGCTTTGCTGTTCGTGACATGAGGCAGACTGTTGCTGTTGGTGTCATCAAGGCTGTCGAAAAGAAGGCAGCAGGTACTGGCAAGGTCACAAAGTCTGCTCAGAAGGCCCAGAAGACGAAATGAATATTTCAACAATCCAGCACCACCCCAGTCTTAACCAGCGGTGCAAGATCGGTCTCAGAACTGTTTGTCTCAATTGGCCATTTAAGTTTAATAGTAAAAGACTGGCTTATGATAACAATGCATCGTAAAAGCTTCAGAAGGAAAGGAATATTTTGTGGACCTTTTGTTTGTGGCAGTTTTAAGTTATTAGTGTTTTTAAATCAGTAATTTTTAAGTGGGAACAACTTGACCAAAAAACCTGTCACCAAATTTTTTGAGACCATTAAACAAAGTTAATGAGACACGTTGTGGCTTGTACTTGCAAATAAAATCTAGTTCTCTATATTCTGCCCTTGTGGCATGGAGTTAATCTGGTCAGATATTCCATCCTTTAAAGGACCACTAAAATGTAATCTGCTGGATTACACAGCAGGAGTATTCAATAGAATCAAATTCTTTGCTGGAAGATTTAGAATGCCTGTCAGATTTCTCTGTATGAGAGAGGGTTGGGTTTTTGTTCTATTTCAGTCTGGTGATAAATTGTACCCAGGACAGAGTTGAAGGGAAATTGCAGCCAAACTGACAGGGGTTCTAACTTTTCCATATGGGGGAAAAAAAAAAATGAGTATAGGTGTACTTGACCTAAATTTGTTACCTAATGTCCCTTTTTGTATTTTTTCACTTGCATTACAACGAGGGTTCTATCTGATTTTATGGGAGGGGGCGTTTGGAAACAAAGCCATACATTCTCATTTTCTAGTGCTAGATTTTAGACCTGGTTAGGTTCTGTTTTTGGCCTTGTGGTTTGAGCTGTTTAACGATTTTGCTTGAGCCCTTAAAGCCTAAAACTTGACATCCTAGCCTGACTACTAGAAAATGGCATGCATCCCTAAAATTCTAACTGAAGCTTAAAGACTCCCACCCCCTTCTATAGGAGGCTGCTCATACTTTATTCTCGGTCATGTGACTAGACCGGAGTTCTTAGGAGTAGTTAAGTATAAGCATCTTCCTTCTACAGGGAAGTTAATATAGCTTATTTTGATGGTGGGTGGTCGCCATTTATGCTTGCTGAGATACAAAACCTGGAATTCCACTTTAACTGATGACCTAGAATACACTCTTGAAAATCGCCTTTTTAAAAGGCACTTTATCTTCGACAGCATACTTTATGGTACTACTCTTATAACCCACAAGATTTCTATGAATCTAAAGCCACATACAGATGGGCCGAATGAGGCATCAGCTGGTTTGTGTGTATGTAACTCTGGCCAATGAAAGGTGGCTGTTTGGCTGGCTTCTGTTGGATGAGCATGCTGGAAACCAGTCGCCTGACTCCTGGTCAGTGTTCTTAGCCAATGGCAGAGAGTGTTCTGGGGAAGCCTCTTTGTTCAGACAGCAATGCTTGGTCATGGTTTCCTGTGGAGGGAGGAGCATTCTTGTGCAGAGCTCTGATTTGGGTGAGTTGTGTCAATGTTGTCAGGAGCCTGGTCTCTGAGCTTCTGATTGCACCTAGTTGACAGTTGGGACACAATTCTGAGGGCACCAATAGCCCAAAAACAGCAGTGTAGCAGATGGGCATTTAAGAATCAACCATCCTGCATATTGTCATAAAGGGGTTTATAACAGTGTCATTATATATATTTAGGTATGCTGCCATGGAGGCTTGGCTCATTACATACTGTAATCTTCCTGTAGCTGCATGTTTGTGAAGGTTACTTATCCAGGCCATTGTATAATTAGAGGTTGCTTGTGTATCTGAGCAGAATCGGTTTAGGTAAAAAAAAAAAAAATACTACTAGCCATAGCACTTGTATTCTCTTCGTTCCTAGCCGAGCGTTTATGAAAATGGAGATTTGTTGGGAGTAAAGGTATATTTATAGATCTTACAAGTCATCCCGGACAAGAAGGGAGTATGGTACCATATGTGTACTACTATGGTTGGGCTAAAAATAAAGCAAGGATAGTTTTCCAACCATTAATAGATGAATGTAAAAATTGCTGTGAAGGGGAATGTATACCATGTTTCCCTGCTCTCTATCTGTAATTGCACTCAGTGGAGTCTTGCAAGAGACACTTCTTTTTTTTTTTTTTTTTTTTTTTTTTTATATGTAAAAAAAAAAAAAAAACTCACCTAGGTAGATACATCTGTCCCCTGCTGGCTGTGCAGTAAGAACTGAGTGATCAAAGCCTGCTGATCGCTCTGCTCTCAGCAGAGAGCTGTGATTGTCAGTCAATGGCTCTCTGCTATGCCCCCGCCCCCACTCGCTCACTGAAATGCTGGGCTGTGGAAGTGGCTGTCCCAGTGGATTGCCGAGAGGCTGAGCCTGGTGCTAGTCTGGGTATCGTGCAGCTGGATCAACATGGGGCTGCTGCACACAAAAAAAAGTATTTTAATGCATAGATTGCATTAAGATAAAAACCTGGCTTTATAACCACTTTACGGCATGGCATGCAAGTCAAACTGGTGTTTGTTGTGGGATGCATGTAGCCCTCTACCTCCATCTCTGCTCAAAGTGGTATAAAGTGCAGTTAAGTGGATGTAAACCCTCAGATATACCCAGTGAAGTGAACAGCCACAGATGGTACATAGGGATGAAACAAATCTCCCTACATACATTTTACATGTATATCTGCTGTCTTCAACTTGCTATATTCTTTAGAAAGTGCACATGGGGTTAGATTTTTTTTTTTTTTCTTCCTGTTCAGCTGTGGGAGTGTAGTCTTGATATACACTGTGACAACTGATTGGAGGAAAGGCACCCCCCCCACTCCACATAGCTGTCAAGTTAAATCGTTCAGGAGAGGTTGAACAACATCCTGTGTACATGAAATCTAATAGAGCTAGTAGTTGGCTTTCTCATGATAACCCAGGCATAGGCAATCCCTGGCACGCAAAGCCTCCTTTGCCGGCACTCGACTCCCCCCTCCATCAGCAGCGCAGGGAAGTGTTGGACACTAATGCATTCCAATTTCAAAATTCCCCACGCCACACCTGCACTGATGGGGAGGAACTGTGTGCCCACACATTGTAAAAGATGGGAAACATTGGTTCTCTAACTTTGCTGTAGCTGCAATCGTCATCTTTTGCGATGGGGAAGAGATTGGGTGCAGTTCTGCTAGGGGGGGTGGTCCCTGTTTTCAGGAGGAGTAGGACTGTCATTGGCCACTGCTAAAGCCAATCACAGTCCTGCTAGCCCATCATCTGGAGCAGTGGTTCTCAAGCATGCTAGTGCCATGACCCCTTGATAAAATTTCCCGAGTTGTGGGGACCCCTAACAGTAAAATTATTTTTCTAGTGTGGGTTGTCAGCACCCAAGGCAAGACAAGTAATTTGCGCCCCTAACCTACGGACATTTAGCACTTCCCGAGTCCCTTCCACTCGTACAGTATTAAACCCCTTATGGTACATTTTACGATGTAACACTTTCTCTTTTGTTCTCCTTTCTTTCCTTTTTTATTTGTCTCTATCCTAAATGTCTCCCCCTCCCATCCGTCTTTCTTGTTCTTATTCTTTCTTTCCCTTTTTTTTTTTTTCTTTGTTCCTCCCCCTCTTTTCCTCTCCCTTCCATGTATTTTTTTTCCCTTCTCTTACTCCTTGGGGGGGGGGATGGGATGAGTGACAATGCTGGGGGGGGTTCTGATCAGCCAGCTTAGGTGCTCTTTATCCAGGTCATCTGCTGATCTGAACTGTAGTGGGGACTTGTAATCTAATCACAGGTAGTGTTACTCACTGTGTCTCCAGCTTCTCTGTGGCTCAGACTTTGTGATGTCTCGTAGCGGTGACACCTATGCTGAAATCAAGAGATGTGGTCTCCTCCAGCCCCTCCCACTTAACATTCCTCACCAGTCAGCTGACCTCTAGTGAATGGAATGGGTGGCTGCGAAGAGGCTGACTGGGCAGCTGCGGGGACAAGGATCAGCCCTGCTGGGCAGCCGCAAAAAGACTGGGAGAGCGATGCAGACTTCAGGAACAGCCCAGGATTTGGTGACCCCTGGCAAATCATCATTTGACCCCCAGGTTGAGAACCACTGATCTGGAGGAAGATGACTTGCTTGGTTGCCACTACCAATCTCAGAAAAGGGATTACACTGTGATTCAGAAAACCACAATTGGGTGGCATTACTGTTGAGCTTCTGGGAACTTTGTTGAAATTATTTCTGAACCTTTACGTCCCTTAGACCCCTTTCACACTGGGGCGGTTTGCAGGCGTTATTGCGCTAAAAATACCGCCTGCAAACCGACCCAAAACAGCCGCTGCTGTTTGTTCAGTGTGAAAGCCCGAGGGCTTTCACACTGAAGCGGTGCGCTGGCAGGAGAAGAAAAAAATCTCCTGCAAGCCGCATCTTTGGAGCGGTGTATTCACTGCTCCTAAACCGCTCCCGCCCATTGAAATCAATGGGACAGCGCGGCTATAGCCGCGCTATACGAGTGGTTTTAACCCTTTTTCGGCCGCCAGCGGGGGGTCAAAACCGCACCACTAGCGGCCGAATACATTGGTAGAACAGGGCTAAAAATAGCGCTGTTTTACCGCCGACGCCCCCTACCGCCCCAGTGTGAAAGCAGCCTTACTACTGAACCCCTGCACTCTGTGTCCCTTTAAGCCACAGCCAGTATTCAACGCAGTGAAAATCGCACCCAAACTTTGCTGCGGCGCAGAGCACCACACTTTTTCTCAGCTGTGGGGGCCCAACTTAAGATCTTGCACACAGGCCTACTGCTTTCAGAAAATGCCCCTGACCTGAGCTCATTGTGCATCCATTCTAGATGCTTGTATGTGACATCACATATAAGCACGTGGGTTGGATGTGAGAGTTGGATCAGCAGGGATGAGTGCCAGGACAGGTAGATGTGTCTCATCTCTGCTTCCTTTCACCACTCTGCATATCACGCATATCATAGATGAGAAGAGGGTACAGCGGTGGGGAAAATGAGCAGGAGGGGTTCAGAGGTGGGACAGAAGAGCAGGAGGGGTGGAAGAGATGAGAAGGGGGTTCGGCAATGGGACAGAAGACAAGGGGGAGGTACAGTGTTGGGACAGATGAGCAGGGGTTTACAGTGGTGAGGCAGAAGAGCAGGGGGTAACAGATGTGCAGGAGGTACATTGGTGGGGCAGATGAGAAAGCGGGTTACAGTGGTGGGGCAGATGAACAGATGGGTTCAGTGTTAGGACAGATGAGAAGGTGATTCAGTAGTGAGAAAGTGCATATGGTGTTAGAGAGCAAGGGAGTACAGTGGTGGGGCAGGAGGTACGGTGATGGGAGGGATGAGAAGGGAGGTTCAGTGGTGGGACAGAAAAGCGGGGGGGAGGGTTAGTGTTGGACCAGAAGAGAAGGGGATTACAGTGGTGGGAGAGATGAGGGGGGTTTCAGTGTTGGATCAGAGGAGAAAGGAGGTACATTGGTGGACAGATGAGCAGGGGGGTTACAGTGGTGGGACAAAAGAGTAGGGTGGGGCAGATGAGAAAGGGGGTATATTGGAGGGGCAGATGAGCAGGGGGTTACAGTGGTGGGTCAGTGTTGGGACAGATGAGAAGATGGTTCAGCTGTGAGACAGAAGAGCATGGGGGGGTACCACGATGGAGTAGATGAGAAAGGGGGAACATTGGTGGGGAAGATGAGCTGGGGGTTACAGTGGTGGGTCAGTGCTAGGACAGATGAGAAGATGGTTCAGCTGTGAGACAGAAGAGCATGGGGGGTACCACGGTGGAGTAGATGAGAAAGGGGGCAGATGAGCAGGGGGATACAGTGGTGGGGCAGATGAGAAGGGGTATATTGGTGGGTCAGATGATGTACAGGGGTCACAGTGGTGGGGCAGATGAGCAGGGGGTCACAGTGGTGAGGCAGATGTGCAGGGGGGTTACGAGTGAGAAGTTGACATTTTTTTATTATAAAATCGGCACGCTCAATTTCTTTGAAAACATTTTTCGGCATGCTGTGCTCAAAAGGTTGCCTACCCCTGTGATAACCGATGCAGCTGGTGATCTCTTCTGTCATAAATGCTTCTTCCTGCCTATGAACAGTAATGTACCTTGAGCCATGCATGCACCGCTCTGTGCCATGAAAAAGTAACTGTGCGGGAGTGACATCATCACAGCATGGCCATTCACAGCGAACCAGGAAGCATGACAAGTGCTGAAGGGCTTTGTTTGACAGGCAAGTCTTCCAAAATGTGCTAATATGCTGTGCACACTAACACATTATTATTAGTAAAATTGGCGCCTTTGCAGCCGAGTAAACGCTGCAAAAACACTAATAGAATGCTAATAGTCCGAAAACGCTACTAGAAACTGGCACAAAAATGCTGTTGTCAGCATTTTTCATCCAGCATTTTTGTTCTAGCTTTTTTGGAGCTTATGAAAAACGCTAGTGTGCATGGAGCCTTAGGATTAAAAAAATAAATAAATAAAACAAATGCTTCCCCAGCTGTTCTCCAGTTGATAGGTTACACCCCTACATAATTTTGATGCTAAGTATCTGGCTGAAGTTTAATCAGCTGATAGTTTGCCTTCCTTAATACCCCCTTCTTTATAAATTTGCTAAGGAAATCTTGAAATAAAACCTGTTTTCATTTTGTTATTTTGGATCTAGTGGCATCATCACTGGGTTTCTGTGCTTCTCTATGCAATGCAGGCAAATCATGGCTGTTAGAAGGGGTGAGCAGAGTGCTGTACATAGCTTCTGAAAACATCACAGCACCCTCTGTATTCCTTTCAAGAGCCCTAAGACCCCTTTCACACTGGGGCGCTTTGCAGGCGCTACAGCGCTAAAAATAGCGCCTGCAAAGCGCCCTGAAAGAGCCGCTGCTGTGTTTCCAATGTGAAAGCCACGAGGGCTTTCACACTGGAGCGGTGCACTGGCAGGACGCTAAAAAAAAAGGCCCGCTAGCAGCATCTTAGGAGCAGTGTATACACTGAAAATGAGTGGGGCAGCGTGGCTATACCGCTGGCATAGCGCTGCTGCAGCAGCACTTTGCTGTGTTTTTAACCCTTTCTCGGCCGCTAGCAGGGGGGTAAAAACTCCCCCGCTTGCGGCCGAATAACGACGGTAAATCCGTGCTAAAAATAGCGCCGTTTTACCCGCGCCCCAGTGTGAAAGGGGCCTAAAGCAAACATTGAGTTGGCTTTTGGGAGGAGTTATGCAAATATCAAAAAATACCTTCATGTTGAAAGAACTGAAATTAAATAAAGCGATAGACCCAAGGTGGGGTAGAAAGTGTTAGATGATGTCCTTCATCCAGGAAGTGAGGCAGATTCAAAATGACTTTCTGCAGCTTCTAATGCACACTGAGAAGCTCACAGTGTGCAGTAACATCAGAGTAATCAAATTCAGTACTGTACATGAAAGGTGCCTTTTCAACTGTGCAAGACTGAAGGTAAGGCTTTAATCTCTTGCTGACCACATAAGGCCTCATTCACACGAGGCGGACTCTGTTTCCACGGAGCCCGCCTCGGTCCGCTGGCTCAGTGGGAGATCTCTCCGTTGATCTCCGCTGAGCCGGCGGATGACAGGTCCCTCTCTGCTCACTGAGCTGGGAGGGGCTTGTCAGGTGCCACTGCTGCCTATGGAGGGATCGGATGAAAACGGACAGCATGTCCGTTTTCATTAGATCTCATTCGATCCGCCAGCGACGGATCTGGACGTAGGGCCATCCGTCTGCTTTTTCAGATCGGACCGGGTCGGATGTCAACGGACATGTCTCCGCTGACATCCTTCGCTCCATAGGCTAACATGGAGCGCCCGTTCAGGTCTGCCATCAAAACTGACAGGCGGACCTGAACGGTCTGATCGTGTGAAAGGGGCCTAGAGGATCGGAATTCATCAGTTTCAGCAGGGACCGGCCAAATTTCGATCGATATAAGGGGAAGCTGGTTGATCTACCAATCGGCTCCTGTGCAACCAGCCGGTCAGGTTTTTCCCTAACGATCAGTTCCACTGGCTATAGCCCACAACACTGATCAGTGTATTCTGACTGTGGGGAAGGCTCCCTGCTGTCAGAACACAATAGCACAGTGGGAGTGATTCCCCCGTCCACATCAAGTGTGTGAATTGGGTCATTCTTTTTTGCAATCAACCTGCTGGCTGAATGAAAAAACAAAATTAAAAATGTATAGCCAGCTTGACACATATACTGTATGCGATGGCAGGTAAAGTTGACTAGAACAATCAGCTTCTGCACATATGCATCCATGGCAGCCTGAGGTTGCATGCTGACAGCGTGTTCCCAGCACACTGACCAACCTGTCTCCAACAGCTCTCGGTCACAGCTTCTCATTGGGAACCAGTGAGACAGGCTCACAATCATGTGACAATCAAATGGCTGTGGGGAGGCAGTGTAAAGTGTTACTAAACCCAGGACCCTGCATTTACTATATCTGGTCTCCCACAGTAGATATGTGCAGAACGAAAAAAAATAGTTTTCTTTCAATGCTTTATTTACATAAATTTGTTTAGTCTCCCCCACAGGAGCATATGTAAATTTGTTTAGTTTAATTCGTTTTTGGAATTTGTTCCGTTTAGTCAAATTTTCAGAATTCAGAAAATTTGAATCGAATTGCATTTTAAACAACTTTATTCAATTTGAATTTTGGAAAATGGTTATATTCTTTCTATTACATTCTATTTGATTTTATTCTTTTCTGTTATATTCTATTCAAATTGATTCTATTCAAATTTCGGAAAAAACGTTTTATTGTTATATTATTTTCTATTATTTATTCTTTTCTTTTCCATTCTATTCTATTCAAATTTGAATTTATTCTTTTCGAAATTTGAATTTCGGAAGATCGTCATATTTTTTCTATACTATTCTTTTTTTTTTCTATTCTATTCTTTTTTTATTGTAGTCAATTCTATTCTTTTATTTTCTATTCTAATCAATTAGAATAAATTCAAATAGAATAGAAAATATTTGAATTTTGGAAAATGGTTATATTCATTCTATTCTATTCTATTCTATTCTATTGTTTTTTTTATTCTATTCTATTCTTTTATTTTCTATTTTATTATATTCTATTCTTTTCTATTCTAATTTATTCTTAGTAAAATTCAAAAGAAGGTTATATTTTTTTTCTATTTTATTCTATTCTTTTCTATTCTATATGGTTATATTCTTTCTATTGTATTATATTCATTTCTTTTTTCTATTCTATATGGTTATATTCTTATATTCTAAATTCTATTTTTTTATTCTATTCTATTCTTGTATTTTCTATTTTATTCTATTCTTTTTTATTCTATTCTAATTTATTCTTAGTAAAGTTCAAGAGAAGGTTATATTTTTTCTATTTTATTCTTTTCTATTCTATATGTTTATATTCTCTCTATTTTATTCTATTCTGTTTGTTTCCATTTTCTATTCTATGTTGTTATATTCTATTTTTTATTCTATTCTATTCTATTCCTTCATTTTTCCATTCTATTTTATTCTGTTCTTTTTTTCTTCTATTTTAATCTGTTTTACTCTTCTTTTCATTTCTTTTCTATCCCTTTATTTTCTATTCTATTCTTTTATATTCTATTTTATTATTTTCTATTCTATTGGTTTACTTTCTATTATATTATATTCTCGTCAGAAATTCGAATTCAATTAGAAAACTATTCAAATTTGATTCGAAAACTATTCGAGTTTCATCCGAATTTTGTTTAGTTATTTCAGATTTGTTTAAATTTGTGGTCAGAGAAAGAGGAAAGGGATTAACTGCGCATCAGTGAAAATAAAATAATCAAAAAGTCAAGTGGAAATGACAAATAAAAGAAAAATTATAAAAAAGCTGCGAATTCCTATATGTGACACAAACACACAACCTGGATATTTATAAACTTTTCACTCGCGCTAGTGACAAACAAATGGGTATAAAGGTGATGAAGCATCGCCTTTGAACTAAGTTCAAATATGTGTATGACCATATATCATATAGATAAACATGTGCAATAAAACAATAGGACTAGCATCAAAGCTACGATATAATGTGCAACAATAAAAAGTGATTGGTGTTAGTCCATATGTGAACACCCAAGTATAATATTAAATAAAGTGAGGGTCCAGTTGTATGAGAACACAAATGCTTGGGTCCACCACCAAATGTAGAGTGACTGGCCGCTTACCAGAAACCCATGACCCCCGTTACAGAGGGTCTGAGTAAACTGTTGAATCTTATTGCTCCGGACCACCATAAAGCCGAGATGGATAGCTGGGATGGGACATCAGGGACCTCGGTATGGATGGATGGATCCACGAAAAAAACTTGGCTCTCAGCGGAGTGATGTAACCATATATGAAAAAGAAGGGGGGGGGCTCCAATAGTGTAAAATCTTAAGGTTTTATTAAAAACAAGTAAAGTATACACTCACATGTAAAATCGGAAATAAGTGTTCTTGGAAAAACAGTCTGTAGCATCGGCCGGATGCTCACAGACAGCCCGTCCTACTGGTATCACAACATCGATCACGTCGCTCAGCCCTACGCGGCGTTTCGTAAGCAAATTACGTCTTCCAGGGGCACGGGCGGCACATCGCATCACCTCCCTAAATAGTAAAAGGAAAAAAACAAGCCTCATTCTGGGTTCCCCCGCATCGGTGGACTTCCGCATTGGCCTGAATCGCAAACATGGATGGTTCATCTGCGCGTGTGCACCCTTGATCCTAGCCTAGCGTTCAATGCTGCTACGTCAGACGACTCATCTAGTGAGCCCGGAACGTAAGCCGTAACCTCTCGAATGCGCATGGGCACCTATGGGCCGTATAGATCTAATGGGGCTCGCAGGATCTAGACACTGATAGAATATCTACCAGAAATTATGCATTGTGCCTTGTCTTGTCAGATTGATGTACGCCCAAACCTAGAACGGATGTATTACATCCTAACAGGGGCAAAATACAACAAGGACAGAGATATTAAAAATTGGCAACCTAATGTGAGCCGTGACACAACTCAAGAAAAATCTAAAGTTGAATCTAAGGGGACATTCAAAAGGAAGAAGCCCCTAGTGGCCATCCTAATAATTAACAAACAAAAGATTGTGATATAAAGTGTATATATATAAATATGGATGAACCCAGAAAAATGAAATTGATATTAGTTGAGTGCACCCTAAATAAAAATCATAATCAAATATGAATAAAACTTAAATTTGGTGATGCGATGCGCCGCCCGTGCCCCTGAAAGACGTAATTTGGTGACGAAACGCCGCGTAGGGCTGAGCGACGTGATTGCGTCACCTCCCACCGATGTTGTGATACCAGTAGGACGGGCTGTCTGTGAGCATCCGGCCGGTGCTACAGACTGTTTTTCCAAGAACGCTTATTTCCGATTTTACATGTGAGTGTATACTTTACTTGTTTTTAATAAAACCTTAAGATTTTACACTATTGGAGCCCCCCCCTTCTTTTTCATATATGGTTACATCACTCCGCTGAGAGCCAAGTTTTTTTCGTGGATCCATCCATCCATACCGAGGTCCCTGATGTCCCATCCCAGCTATCCATCTCGGTATTAAGATTTAACAGTTTACTCAGACCCTCTGTAACGGGGGGTCATGGGTTTCTGGTAAGCGGCCAGTCACTCTACATTTGGTGGTGGACCCAAGCATTTGTGTTCTCATACAACTGGACCCTCACTTTATTTAATATTATACTTGGGTGTTCACATATGGACTAACACCAATCACTTTTTATTGTTGCACATTATATCATAGCTTTGATGCTAGTCCTATTGTTTTATTGCACATGTTTATCTATATGATATATGGTCATACACATATTTGAACTTAGTTCAAAGGCGATGCTTCATCACCTTTACACCCATTTGTTTAAATTTGTTACTATTGTAATTTGGAAATTCTGATACATCCAAATTTTCCTGAATAAAATTTGTCAGAATTTCAATTCGGAACGAAACAAACCGCACATGTCTATTACACAAAACATGGAAATGCAATTATTTTAATTAATATATACTGCTAAATACAGTATCTCACAAAAGTGAGTACATCCCTCACATTTTTGTAAATATTTTCTTATATCTTTTCATGTGACAACACTCAAGAAATGACACTTTGCTACAATGTAAAGTAGTGAGTGTACAGCTTGTATAACAGTGTAAATTTGCTGTCCCCTCAAAGTAACTCAACACACAGCCAGTAATGTCTAAACCGCTGGCAACAAAAGTGAGTGCACCACTAAGTGAAAATTTCCAAATTGGACCCAATTAGATATTTTCCCTCCCTGGTGTTATGTGACTCATTAGTGTTAAGGTCGCAGGTGTGTTAAATTTGGTGTTATCGCTCTCATTCTCTCATACTGATCACTGGAAGTTCATCATGCCACCTCAAGGCAAAGAACTCTCTGAGGATCTGAAAAAAAGGAATATTGCTCTACATAAAGATGGCCTAGGCTATAAGAAGATTGCCAAGACCCTGAAACACCTGCAGCACGATGGCCAAGACCATACAGCGGTTTAACAGGACAGATTCCACTCAGAACAGGCCTCGCCATGGTCGACCAAAAAGTTGAGTGCACGTGCTCAGCGTCATATCCAGAGGTTGTCTTTGGCTCCTTTCACACTGGGGTGTCGGCGGTAAAGCACCGCTATTTTTAGCGAGGCTTTACCGTCGTTTTTGCGGGGTTTTCGGCCACTAGCGGGGGTTAGAAGGGTTAAAACGACCCGCAAAGCGCCGCTGCAGCGCCGCTTTGCCGGCGGTGCCCATTCAGTTCAATAGCAGGATCGGTGTATTCACCGCTCCAAAGATGCTGCTTGCAGGAGTTTTTTTAACGTCCTGCAAGCGCACCACTCCAGTGTGAAAGCCCTCAGGCTTTCACACTGGAGAGACCGGAGAGGCACTATGCAGGCGCTATTTTTAGCGCTGTAGCGCCTGTAAAGTACCTCAGTGTGAAAGGGGTCTTCAGGAAAAAGATGTATGAGTGCTGCCAGCATTGCTGAAGAGGTTAAAGGGGTGGGGGGGTCAGCCTGTCAGTGCTCAGACCATACGCGGCGCGCTGCATCAAATTGGTCTGCACAGCTGTTGTCCCAGAAGGAAGCCTCTTATAAAGATGATGCACAAGAAAGTCCGCAAACAGTTTGCTGAAGACAAGCAGACTAAGGACATGGATTACTGGAACCATGTCCTGTGGTCTGATGAGACCAAGATAAATTTATTTGGTTCAGATGGTGTCAAGCGTGTGTGGTGGCAACCAGGTGAGGAGTACAAAGACAAGAGTGTCATGGTCTGGGGCTGCATGAGTGCTGCCTTCACTGGGGAGCTACAGTTTATTGAGGAAACCATGAATGCCAACATATACTGTGACATACTGAAGCAGAGCATGATCCCCTCCCTTCGGAGATTGGCACGCAGGGCAGTATTCCAACATGAAAATGACCCCAAACACACCTCCAAGACAACAACTGCCTTGCTAAAGAAACTGATGGTAAAGGTGATGGGCTGGCCAATCATGTCTGCAGACCTAAACCTTACTGAGCATCTGGGGGGCATCCTCAAACGGAAAGTGGGGGAGCGCAAGGTCTCCAACATCCACCAGCCCTGTGATGTCGTCATGGAGGAGTGGAAGAGGACTCCAGTGGCAACCTGTGAAGCTCTGGTGAACTCCATGCCCAATAGGGTTAAGGCAGGGCTGGAAAAAAATGGTGGCCACACAAAATATTGACACTTTGGAATTATATCAAAAAATTGCGCCAACTCCTACAAAAGCATATAATGAAGCAGCCAACACAACAACCTGACTAGTGTGAATATCTAAAATAAAATAAAGTGTGGCGCTAGAGGTAGTGTTATTAAAGGCATAACAGTGATATCTACACGGTGAAGGTACACAATCCTGAAGTGTGCACCAAATAGACTGGTGATAATCTTATAGAGAGTTTAAAGAGATAGTAAAGTCCCTTCACAAAACACCACAAGAACAAAATCAGCAAAAATAAAAGTCAAAAAATTAGATGGACAAATGTGTAAACATATACAAACAGTGAAAAGCGTGTCTGTGTCCAATATGTCAGTTTTGAATGGAGTAACCCATTCAGAAATGACTGAAAGTTCAACTACAATAAGTAAATAAAAAAAGATAACAACACTGTGATGTGTATTAACTCAAAGTTAACCTATTTCCCAAGACTAGACCAAAGTATAGAACCATGGGTCCATTAATGTAGTAAATATATGCAAATATTTATAGTCCATCACTATGCAATGGGGCGATCTTAAATAACTCCATAACAGCCTAGGTGCAAGCAGTCCTTAAGTATAATAAGTGGAAGCTGTTGGACGTATCCTTGCACATAGATGGATTCTTCCCTTGGTATGGTGGTGTTGGCCCAGAAAAAAAAAGCGTAGAGTGCCCTTACCAGACAAGGTGGACTCACAGGCCCTTGGCGGTAAGTCAAACGAGCTTGTACCGTCAAGCGGTGTAGTACAGCAAACCGTATGGTGGTCCTGGATAAGGTCTCGACAGATGTCACCGAATGGCGTGTCCCTGGAAAGACTAGACTGGGATCAGGTATCATCAATATTCAGCCTCGGTCATCGGATGGAGAGATAACTTCCTCAGCGACCATTACCATATGGATAGGCAAAAAAGAAAAAACTTCCACATAGTGTAAATCCTTTTTAAACGTGATAACGTTTATTTGTATCAAAAGAGATGTTTTCCCAAAAAAGTACAAAAATGGGCAGTAAAAACTCGGCTCAAAAAGCACAAAGAATATAAAAGTTTAGCGCAGTAGGTGATGGTGGGGGTAAAAACACAAGAACCCTTCTTGATCACATGATCACATGCACCCTCCAGGGATGGACTGGCCATCGGGACTACCGGGAGTTTCCCGGTGGGCTGATGGCTCAGTCGGCCGGTTTCAGTAGCCTCCTATTGCGTCGGAGGTCCGGGGTGATTTACCCGTCAATCACCGACAGCTGACGCCTGATGGGTAGATCGAGATTTAGCCCAGTATGCAGAGTACCGCAGGAAGCGTCTCTCTGTAAGTTCTCTCTCTCATGTCATGCAGCGCTGCTCGCTCCCCGGCGGCCCCTCCTCTCTTCTCGTCTATCCCAGGTGATGTAACAAGCCAATGGGGATACACGAGAAGAGAGGAGGGGCCGCCGGGGAGCGAGCAGCGCTGCATGACATGAGAGAGAGAACTTACAGACAGACGCTTCCTGCATGCTGGCCAGGCTAGTAAACAATCCCATAATGTGCCATGTGCCCTAATGATGTGCCCCGTGCCCTGATCTGCTATGTGCCCCGTGTCCTGATCTGCTATGTGCCCCGTGCCCTGATGTGCTATATGCCCTGATGTGCTATGTGCCCTGATGTGCCCCGTTCCCTGATGTGCTATGTGCCCTAATGTGCCCCGTGCCCTGATGTTCTATGTGCCCTGATGTGCCATGTGCCCCGTGTCCTGATGTGCCCCAATGTGCCCTAATGTGCTATGTGCCCTGATGTGCCATGTGCCCTGATGTGCTATGTGCCCTGATGTGCCCTTATGTGCTATTTGCCATGATGTGCTATGTGCCCCATGCCCTGATGCGCCATGTGCCCTGATGTGCCGTGTGCCCTGATGTGCTATATGCCCTGATGTTCTATGTGCCCTGATGTGCCATGTGCCCCGTGCCCTGATGTGCTATGTGCCCTGATGTGCCCCAATGTGCCCTAATGTTCCCCAATGTGCTATGTGCCCCAATATGCCCTGATGTGCCCCGTGCCCTGATGTGCTTTGTGCCCTGATGTGCTATGTCATGATGTGCTATACCCTGATGTGCTGTGCCCTGTACCCTGATGTGCTGTGTCCTGTACCCTGATGTACTGTGCCCTGATGTGCACTGTACCCTGATGTGCTGTGTCCTGTACCCTGATGTGCTGTGCCCTGTACCCTGATGTGCTGTGCCCTGTACCCTGATGTGCTGTGTCCTGTACCCTGATGTGCTGTACCCTGATGTGCTGTGTTCTGTACCCTGAGGTACTGTGCCCTGACGTGCCCTGATGTGCTGTGCACTGTACCCTGATGTGCTGTGTCGATTACCCTGATGTGCTGTGCCCTGGACCCTGATGTGCTGTACCCTGATGTACTGTGCCCTGACGTGCTGTACCCTGATGTGCTGTGCTCTGTACCCTGATGTGTCGTGCCCTGATGTGCCCTGTACGCTGATGTGCTGTGCACTGTACCCTGATGTGCTGTGTCCTGTACCCTGATGTGCTATGTTCCCTAATGTGCCCCGTGCCCTGATGTTCTATGTGCCATGTGCCCCGTGCCCCGTGTCCTGATGTGCCCTAATGTGCTATGTGCCCCGTGCCCTTATGTGCCCCCATGTGCCCTGATGTGCTATGTGCCCTGATGTGCCATGTGCCCTGATGTGCCATGTGCCCTGATGTGCTATGTGCCCCGATGTGCTATGTGCCCCCATGTGCCCCGATGTGCCCTGATGTGCTATTTGCCCTGATGTGCTATATGCCCTGACCTGCCCCGTGCGCTGATGTGCGATGTGCCCCATGCCCTGATGCGCCATGTGCCCTGATGTGCCGTGTGCCCTGATGTGCTATATGCCCTGATGTGCCCCATGCTCTGATGTGCTATGTGCCCTGATGTGCCCCGTTCTCTGATGTGCTATGTGCTCTGATGTGCCCCATGCCCTGATGTGCCCCGTGCCCTGATGTGCCATGTGCCCTCATGTGCTATGTGCCCTGATGTGCTATGTGCCCTGATGTGCCATGTGCCCCGTGCCCTGATGTGCTATGTGCCCTGATGTGCCATGTGCCATGTGCCCTGATGTGCTATGTGCCCCGTGCCCTGATGTGCCCTGTGCCCTGATGTGCCCTGTGCTCTGATGTGCCATGTGCCCTGATGTGCCCTGTGCTCTGATGTGCTATGTGCCCTGATGTGCCCCATGCGCTGATCTGCTTTGTGCCCTGATGTGCTATGTGCCCCGTTCCCTGATGTGCTATGTGCCCTGATGTGCTATGCGCCCTGATGTGCCCCATGCCCTGATGTGCTATGTGCCCTGATGTGCCCCGTTCCCTGATGTGCTATGTGCCCTGATGTGCCCCGTGCCCTTATGTGCCCCGTGCCCTTATGTGCCATGTGTCCTGATGTGCCCCGTGCCCTGATGTGCCATGTGCCCCAATGTGCCCTAATGTGCCCCGATATGCCCTGATGTGCCCCGATGTGCTATGTCCTGATGTGCTATACCCTGATGTGCTGTGCCCTGTACCCTGATGTGCTGTGTCCTGTACCCTGATGTACTGTGCCCTGATGTGCTGTACCCTGATGTGCTGTGCACTGTACCCTGTACCCTGACGTGCTGTGTCCTGTACCCTGACGTGCTGTGTCCTGTACCCTGACGTGCTGTGTCCTGTACCCTGACGTGCTGTGTCCTGTACCCTGACGTGCTGTGCCCTGTACCCTGATGTGCTGTGCCCTGTACCCTGATGTGCTGTGCCCTGTACCCTGATGTGCTGTACCCTGATGTGCTGTGTTCTGTACCCTGATGTGCTGTACCCTGATGTGCTGTGCACTATACCCTGATGTGCTGTGTCCTGTACCCTGATGTGCTGTGCCCTGTGCCCTGATATGCTGTGCCCTGTACCCTGATGTGCTGTGCCCTGTACCCTGATGTACTGTGCCCTGACGTGCTGTACCCTGATGTGCTGTGCACTGTACCCTGATGTGTCATGCCCTGATGTGCCCTGTACGCTGATGTGCTGTACCCTGATGTGCTGTGCACTGTACCCTGATGTGCTGTGTCCTGTACCCTGATGTGCTGTGTCCTGTACCCTGATGTGCTGTGCCCTGTACCCTGATGTGCTGTGTCCTGTACCCTGATGTGCTGTGTCCTGTACCCTGATGTGCTGTGCCCTGTACCCTGATGTGCTGTGTCCTGTACCCTGATGTACTGTGCCCTGATGTGCTGCGCCCTGATGTTCTGTGCACTGTACCCTGATGTGTCGTGCCCTGATGTGCCCTGTACGCTGATGTGCTGGGCTCTGTACCCTGATGTGTTGTGCCCTGATGTGCCTTGTGCCCTGATGTGCCTTGTGCCCTGTACCCTTATGTGCTATGCCCTGATGTGCTGGGCTCTGTACCCTGATGTGCTGTGCCCTGATGTGCTATGCCCTGATGTGCTGGGCTCTGTACCCTGATGTGCTGTACCCTGATGTGCTGTACCCTGATGTGCTGGGCTCTGTACCGTGCCCTGATGTGCATGGTACCCTGATGTGTTGTGCCCTGGGCCAGTCTGGATGAAGTTCAGGGCCACATTTTTGTCCCAGTCCAGCCCTTGCACCCTCCCAAAAAAATAAAATAAAAACTCTATAGCAATACACACCAAACCGAGCATGTGCCGAGTGCCCCCAAGGCTCTATACTCTTCCAACTATGGCCCTCTAGTTGTTCAGGAATTACTATTCCCATCATGCCTAGTCATGTCTGTGAATGTCAGAGTTTTACAATGCCTCATGGGATGTGTAGTTCCCCAACAGCTGGAGGGCTCTAGTTTGAAGATCCCTACTATTAGGAGGTGAATTGGGGACAGTGGAAGAAGGGGAGGATCAAACAGCTTTTTTTACACAATGCACAGGATTAACCCCTTAGGTCCCAAAGTGAGTATAATGGGCATGTTTTACTGCATTTACAGACCGATTTTACTGTTGTGGGTTTAGTAACACTTTAGGGAATGTTTTCTGGCCCCTTTCTCAGGAATAAAATATGGTAAAGTTGGATTTTTTTTTTTTTTTAATATGGATGTTCAAAGCGTGCAAAAGGAAAATGTTCAAAATGATAACTGATAGGACATGCACCTACACTTTGCTCTGAAGCATAAAGTCCCTTTTGTCAATTTACGTGGGTCAGTCTATAAGGCTCCATTCAAACCTGGGCATTTTGGGATCGCAGCAGAATCACTGTGATTCTGCCCATGATATCAAAATGCACTACAATCGCAAAACGCGGGTTCAGGTGGCATTATTTCCAATGGCACCTGAACCCGCGTTTTGAGATCACAGGTAGAATGTCAAAGCGCTCAGGTTTGAACAGAGTCTTAAAGCCTAATTCATTTAGTGTCATAAGTCCCATATGTTTCTAATTTATCACTCAAATTTTTTGTTCCAGTCAAGTTATTTATTTATTTTTTTATAGCATGGATCTTCAGAGTTTAACTCTGAAGTTTAGCTTAAAAAAAAAAAATCTCTCCAGCTTTGGTCACATCCCTTATTTGTAATGAAGTATACCCCATGTTGTGCAGGTTGGATTCTGAAGAAATCATTACTGTCCGGTCCTCTTCCTGTCTCTGAGCTTACAGTGCTGCAATGAATAATAGCTTCAGGCAGCACAGTAGTACAGATCATCCGATGGGGATACGCCTCCTCCTTGGCAGAGAAAAGTTCCTTCATTGATTATACGGCTCGCAACATGATCTGTGAATAGGGGAGAGCCAGATGACGTGATTCTCTCCCTCATTCACAAATCATGTTATAAGCGGTGTAATCAAAGAAATAACTTCTCTCAGTGGAAAAGGAAGGAGTCCCCATCAGACCATCTGTACTGCTGTTCTGTCTGAAAACCCAAAGCTGTTAGCCATTGCAGTCAGGGCTGTCTTTAATATTTATTGGACCCTGGGCAAATATTTTCTTGGGCCCCCTCTTCCATGCAATGTTTGCTCTCCATATGCTTTGAGACATACAATAAATAGCAGCTAGACTCAAAATCAGTTTACTGAATCGGCCAGCAATAGCGATTGGTTTCCAGAGGTTACAGTGTATCATTAGCGCTCACTGACTGGCTGCTAGAGGTTACAGCACACATTATGGCTCACTGTTTATTTTCTAGAGGTTACAGCACATGACTTATGCTTATTGATTGGTTGTTTAGAGATTACTTTACATCAATACTGCTCACTTTTGGTTCCTAGAGGTTACTGCATATTCTTACCGCTCAATGATTGGTTGCAAGAAATTAGTGCACAGCATTACTGCTCACTGATTTGTTGCTAAAGGTTACAGCACATCATCTCCTCACTGCCTGCACACCATGGACTGGGAAGGTGAGGGGACCCATCATAGACAGAAAACTCCTGGGACTCCTGGGATCAGTGGCAATGCTGGGGAGGGGGGAGGGGGGGGGGTGATCAGTGGCAATGCTGGGGGTTTGATGGGATCAGTGGTGGGGGGGTGGGATAAGTTAGGAGGTAGTATACTGTGAAAAATTCTGAATCATGTAAAGCAAAGCTGGAAATCTTTGGCAAGTATATAGTGGGGGATTCTACAAATGTAATGGGGAATTTACAATGACCACCAATGTGAGGGGGGATTTAGACTGACCATCAATGTGAGGGGGAATTTGCTCTGACCACCATGTAACAGGGGATTTTACACCACCCACCAATAGAAAAGAAGGATTTCTACACTGACACCAATGTGATTTCTACACTGACACCAATGTAATAAGAGTATTTACACCAATTACCAGTGTAAGGGGAAATATACAATGACCTCCATGTAAGGGGGAATTTACACTGACAATAAGTCCTTGTCGAGGAGATTTGTACTGACCACCAATGTAAGGTGACACTTCTACACCAACCATCAATGTTAGGGGGGGTTTACACTGACCAACAATGTAAAGGGGGATTTACACTGACCACTAGGGATGAGCTTCGTGTTCGAGTCGAACCCATGTTCGACTCGAACATCGGCTGTTCGACCGTCCGTCGAATTGCGAACGATATGGGCCGTTCGCGCCAAATTCGTGTGGCGCGTCACGGCCCATAATTCACTGCGGCATCGCAGTGCATTGCTGGCTGATGATTGGCCAAGCATGCACTATGACCCGCATGCTTGGCCAATCACAGCGCCGTCAGTAGAGAGAGCTGTAATTGGCCAAAGCCAGGGTGGCTTTGGCCAATTATGGCTCAGGGGATTTAGTACACACCCCACACTATATAAGGCCGCCTGCACGGCGGCCCTGTGTAGTGTGTGTTCCGGTGTGCTGAGAGATAGAGAGAGAGAGAGACAGTGTCATTTGATTTGAGTTAGATAGATTAGGCAGAACAGTCAGTCAGTTAGCTGCACTTACAGTGTATTGTGTATATATATGCATCCCAGGTGTTGCATATATATATATACACTGTATTCAGTTTAGCTAGATCCGTTCCTGTTATCTTCTATCTAGACTATTTAGTGCAGTGTGTCCTGCTCACAGTGTTCAGCTAGATCCGTTCCTGCTATTTACATTCAGTGCAGTGCGTCCTGCTCACAGTGTTCAGCTAGATCCGTTCCTGCTATTTACATTCAGTGCAGTGCGTCCTGCTCACAGTGTTCAGCTAGATCCGTTCCTGCTATTTACATTCAGTGCAGTGCGTCCTGCTCACAGTGTTCAGCTAGATCCGTTCCTGCTATTTACATTCAGTGCAGTGCGTCCTGCTCACAGTGTTCAGCTAGATCCGTTCCTGGTATTTACATTTAGTGCAGTGCGTCCTGCTCACAGTGTTCAGCTAGATCCGTTCCTGCTATTTACATTCAGTGCAGTGCGTCCTGCTCACAGTGTTCAGCTAGATCCGTTCCTGCTATATACATTTAGTGCAGTACGTCCTGCTCACAGTGTTCAGCTAGATCCGTTCCTGCTATTTACATTCAGTGCAGTGCGTCCTGCTCACAGTGTTCAGCTAGATCCGTTCCTGCTATTTACATTCAGTGCAGTGCGTCCTGCTCACAGTGTTCAGCTAGATCCGTTCCTGCTATTTACATTCAGTGCAGTGCGTCCTGCTCACAGTGTTCAGCTAGATCCGTTCCTGCTATTTACATTCAGTGCAGTGCGTCCTGCTCACAGTGTTCAGCTAGATCCGTTCCTGGTATTTACATTTAGTGCAGTGCGTCCTGCTCACAGTGTTCAGCTAGATCCGTTCCTGCTATTTACATTCAGTGCAGTGCGTCCTGCTCACAGTGTTCAGCTAGATCCGTTCCTGCTATATACATTTAGTGCAGTACGTCCTGCTCACAGTGTTCAGATAGATCCGTTCCTGCTATTTACATTCAGTGCAGTGCGTCCTGCTCACAGTGTTCAGCTAGATCCGTTCCTGCTATTTACATTCAGTGCAGTGCGTCCTGCTCACAGTGTTCAGCTAGATCCGTTCCTGCTATTTACATTCAGTGCAGTGCGTCCTGCTCACAGTGTTCAGCTAGATCCGTTCCTGCTATTTACATTCAGTGCAGTGCGTCCTGCTCACAGTGTTCAGCTAGATCCGTTCCTGGTATTTACATTTAGTGCAGTGCGTCCTGCTCACAGTGTTCAGCTAGATCCGTTCCTGCTATTTACATTCAGTGCAGTGCGTCCTGCTCACAGTGTTCAGCTAGATCCGTTCCTGCTATATACATTTAGTGCAGTACGTCCTGCTCACAGTGTTCAGCTAGATCCGTTCCTGCTATTTACATTCAGTGCAGTGCGTCCTGCTCACAGTGTTCAGCTAGATCCGTTCCTGCTATTTACATTCAGTGCAGTGCGTCCTGCTCACAGTGTTCAGCTAGATCCGTTCCTGCTATTTACATTCAGTGCAGTGCGTCCTGCTCACAGTGTTCAGCTAGATCCGTTCCTGCTATTTACATTCAGTGCAGTGCGTCCTGCTCACAGTGTTCAGCTAGATCCGTTCCTGGTATTTACATTTAGTGCAGTGCGTCCTGCTCACAGTGTTCAGCTAGATCCGTTCCTGTTATCTTCCTACTGACAGGCAGGCTTGTCTGGTTACAGTATATAAAGCTACCTGAAGAAAATTACAGGTGTTCTTTTTGATCCTATTAGTACCACGGTCAGGCAGCTAGACTATTTACATTTAGTACAGTGTGTCCTGCTCACAGTGTTCAGCTAGATCCGTTCCTGTTATCTTCCTACTGACAGGCAGGCTTGTCTGGTTACAGTATATAAAGCTACCTGAAGAAAATTACAGGTGTTCTTTTTGATCCTATTAGTACCACGGTCAGGCAGCTAGACTATTTACATTTAGTACAGTGTGTCCTGCTCACAGTGTTCAGCTAGATCCGTTCCTGTTATCTTCCTACTGACAGGCAGGCTTGTCTGGTTACAGTATATAAAGCTACCTTAAGAAAATTACAGGTGTTCTTTTTGATCCTATTAGTACCACGGTCAGGCAGCTAGACTATTTACATTTAGTACAGTGCGTCCTGCTCACAGTGTTCAGCTAGATCCGTTCCTGCTATATACATTTAGTGCAGTACGTCCTGCTCACAGTGTTCAGCTAGATCCGTTCCTGTTATCTTCCTACTGACAGGCAGGCTTGTCTGGTTACAGTATATAAAGCTACCTGAAGAAAATTACAGGTGTTCTATCCCAGCTTAGTGCAGCTACAGGCCATTAGTATGTCTGGAAGGCCAAGAAGGAGAGGCAGACAGTCACAAGCCAATAAGAGAGGGCAAGCAGGCTCTGTGTCTAGTGCTGGTCGTGGAGACGGTGCATCCTCATCAGCACGTGGCCATGGGACACGCTTGGCCTTTTTTTCGACAGCTGGCCGTGTTGAGCCGCAACATGCGGAAGACTTGGTCGAGTGGATGACCAAGCCGTCCTCATCCTCCTCATCCTCTCTCACCCATGCCCAGGGTGCTTTGTCTGGCAAAGCAGCGGCCTCTTCCCTCAGCTCAATGTCATCAGTGACTCCTTCCCTAGCTCCACCATGTCCTCATGAGGATTCCCTCGAACTGTTTGACCACAGTGTTGGGTACATGCTCCAGGAGGATGCCCAGCGTTTGGAAGGCTCTGATGATGATACTGAGCTCAATGAAGGCAGTAACATGAGCACGGACAGAGGGGGTGCCCAAGAAGGACAGCAATCTGGCAGTCATGCTCCCCCTGCTGCAGCATACTGCCAGGTTTGCTCCAGTGATGAGGAGGGAGGGGATGATGAGGTCACTGACTCAACGTGGGTGCCTGATAGGAGAGAGGAGGAGGAGGAGGAGGAGGAGGTGGCACATCACCAACTAGGCAGGATGCCCTCCAGGGGCCAGCCTAAGGGCAGCACATTGACTGCATCACACCCCAAAGCTCCACATGTGCAGGGCGCTGCAGTCTCTGCGCGTTATTCAAAAAGTTCTTTGGTGTGGGCCTTTTTTGAGACGAGTGCATCAGATCGCACCGCTGCTATTTGCAACATATGTCTCAAGCGTATCTCGCGTGGCCAAAACATCTCCCGCTTGGGTACCACATGCTTGACCAGACATATGTTGACCTGCCATGCAGTTCGTTGGCAAGCGTATCTGAAAGACCCACACCAAAGAACAAAGAGGATCTCTCCTTGCTCCTCATCAGCTGAGATTTCCAACCCCACTAGACCTTCAGTCCTCTCTGAGACCTGCAGTGAGAGGAATGAAGGTGTAGAATTAGGTGTGTCACAGCCAAGTACTTGTGGGCAATCTGCTTTTGGTACACCGACGTCAGATTGTACCAGGCAAATTTCCCTGCCCCAGCTGCTGCACCGCCGAAAGAAGTTTGCTCCCAGCCATCCACATGCCCAGCGGTTGAATGCTAGCTTGGCAAAATTGCTAGCACTTCAACTGCTGCCTTTTCAGTTGGTAGACTCTGCCCCCTTCCGTGAGTTTGTGGAATGTGCGGTTCCTCAGTGGCAGGTACCCAAACGCCACTTTTTCTCACGGAAGGCGATTCCGGCTCTCTACCGGCATGTGGAAGGCAATGTCCATGCCTCGCTGGACAGGGCGGTCAGCGGTAAGGTGCATATTACCGCTGACTCATGGTCCAGCAGGCATGGACAGGGACGTTACTTAAGTTTCACGGCGCATTGGGTGACTCTGCTGGCAGCTGGGAAGGATGCAGGACAAGGTGCAGTAGTGTTGGAGGTTGTTCCGCCACCACGCCTCCAAAATGCTGATTGTGACACACCTCTCTCCTCCACCCCCTCCTCTTCTTCTTCCTCCATGGCCTCTTCCTCGGAACCAGCGGTGCTCCGTAGGCGTTCAAGGGGCTACGCAAGTACGCAGGCCAAAAGATGCCATGCGGTGCTTGAGCTGGTGTGCTTGGGGGACAGGAGCCACACTGGGGCAGAGGTTCTGTCAGCTCTGCAGGGGCAGGTTCAGAGGTGGTTGACGCCACGCCAACTTAAGGCAGGAATGGTGGTTTGCGACAATGGCACCAACCTCCTCTCTGCCCTCCGACAGGGACAACTGACCCATGTGCCCTGTTTGGCTCACGTCCTTAACTTGGTGGTGCAGCGGTTCTTGGGCAGGTACCCGGGCTTACAGGATGTCCTGAGGCAGGCCAGGAAAGTCTCTGTGCATTTCCGCCGGTCATATAATGCCAGTGCTCGGCTGACGGACCTCCAAAAGGAGTTTAACCTGCCCAAGAACCGCCTAATCTGTGACATGCCCACCAGGTGGAACTCGACGTTGGCCATGCTGCAGCGGCTGCACACGCAGCAGAGGGCCATCAATGAGTACCTGTGCGACTATGGCACCAGGACAGGGTCAGGGGACCTTGGTTTTTTTTCCCCACGCCAGTGGGCCATGATCAGGGATGCATGCACTGTCCTGTCACCATTCGAGGAGGCCACGAGGATGGTGAGCACTGACAGTGCATGCATCAGTGACACTGTCCCCCTTGTCCACCTGTTGGAGCACACGCTGCGTGGAATAATGGACAGGGCACTTGAGGCAGAACAGAGGCAGGAAGAGGAGGACTTCCTTAGCTCTCAAGGCCCCCTTTATCCAGACAGTGTTCCTGCGTGCCCGCCGATCACACAGGAAGAGGACGAGGAGGAGGAGGAGGAGGAGGAGGAAGATTGTGTCAGTATGGAGGTGGAGCCTGGCACTCAGCATCAGCAGTCTTTAAGGGATCAGTCCCAAGGAACACATGGACTTGTACGTGGCTGGGAGGAGGTGGCTGCGGACGTTGTTGTCCTTAGTGACCCAGAGGACTCCGGACCGAATGCCTCAGCAAACCTACGCTGCATGGCCTCCCTGATCCTGCAAAGCCTGCGTAAGGATCCTCGTATTCGTGGTATCAAGGAGAAGGACCAATACTGGCTGGCAACCCTCCTTGATCCACGTTACAAGGGTAAGGTTGCGGACCTTATCTTGCCATCGCAGAGGGAGCAGAGGATGAAACATCTTCGGGAGGCCTTGCAGAAAGGTCTGTGCAACGCGTTCCCAGAGACTGGGAGGTTACAAACTCCTGTTTCTGGACAACGTGTTGCTGAGGCTTCGGTCAGTCAAAGAAGGAGCGGTGGAGAAGGTGGCCGTCTGACCGATGCGTTCAGACAATTTTTTGGTCCGCAGCCCCAAGGTATGATCGGTTCCAGCAACCATCGCCAGCGTCTGTTTTACATGGTGCAGGAATACCTAGGGGCAAGATCAGACTTGGACACCTTTCCCACCGAAAATCCTCTGGGTTACTGGGTCTTGAGGATGGATCACTGGCCAGAGCTTGCACAGTATGCAATTGAGCTACTGGCCTGTCCTGCATCCAGCGTTCTTTCGGAACGTACATTCAGTGCTGCTGGAGGCGTGGTAACCGATCACAGGGTGCGTCTGTCCACTGACTCGGTCGATCGGCTGACCTTCATAAAAATGAATCAGTCTTGGATCACCACCAGCTACCAAGCACCTGATGCTGATGTAACTGAATAATTTTTTTCAGATCCCTTCAAAGACTGCCTATGCTGATGCTGAGTGATTATCCCTGAGTAATTATCCTCTTCCTCCTCAATCATCACGCTGATAGCTTGTAAGAACATTTTTGGTTCTGGGCGCCACCACCAGTGCCTAAGGCACAATTTTTCAGCCCCTGTATAACAGGGGCGTGTAATTACCATTTTTGATGTAATACTTTGCAGAACGGCTCGTTTCTGCATTCCAACTAGAGTGTCTGTGAGGGGTTGCAGTGTTGTGGCACCAGCACCAGTGCCTAAGGCCCAATTTTTCTGCCCCTGTCTAACAGGGGCGTGAAATTACAATTTTTGATGCAATACTTTGCAGCAGGGCTCGTTCCTGCATTCCAACTAGAGTGTCTGTGAGGGGTTGCAGTGTTGTGGCACCAGCACCAGTGCCTAAGGCCCAATTTTTCTGCCCCTGTCTAACAGGGGCGTGTAATTACAATTTTTGATGCAATACTTTGCAGCAGTGCTCGTTCCTGCGTTCCAACTAGAGTGTCTGTGAGGGGTTGCAGTGTTGTGGCACCAGCACCAGTGCCTAAGGCCCAATTTTTCTGCCCCTGTCTAACAGGGGCGTGTAATTACAATTTTTGATGCAATACTTTGCAGCAGGGCTCGTTCCTGCGTTCCAACTAGAGTGTCTGTGAGGGGTTGCAGTGTTGTGGCACCAGCACCAGTGCCTAAGGCCTAATTTTTCAGCTCCTGTTCAACAGGGGCATGTAATTACAATTCTTGATCTAATATTTCACAGCAGGGCCCTGTGAGGGCTTACAGTGTTTTGGCCACAGCAACACCTAAGGCCCAAATTTCTGCTGAGTATATAGGGCAGGACCCTACTTTCAAACATCTAACTTACAAACGACTCCTACTTGCAAACGGAAGGAGACAACAGGAAGTGAGATGAAATCTACCCATAGGAAGGGAAATTCTCTCATGTAAGAGTTAATATGGGAAAACAATTTCTCCTTTCCACTGATGCTTTCCAATCCTTGTTCCACAAAAAAACCCAAATTTTCAAAAAACATTTTTCATTGGGACAAAAAAGTGAGGTGAAATCTTCTGAAGAGGAGGAAAGACGCAAAACAAATGTCACAGGGGTGATAACCCTTCCCTATGTTTTCCAAAAAGCTTAGAAAAGATTTTTTGGCTGGAGCTAAACACATTAAAAATGTTCAAAATTACAAACAGATTCTACTTAACAACAAACCTACAGTCCCTGTCTTGTTTGCACCGCCTGTATACTGCTGTTCAGAGTATATAGGGACCTTTCCTTATTTTAATTTGGGTGCGGGGTTCCCCTTAATATCCATACAAGACCCAAAGGGCCTGGTAATGGACTGGGGGGTACCCATGCCGTTTGTCTCACTGATTTTCATCCATATTGCCAGGACCCGACATGACATTAAACCCGCAAGCAGTTTTAAATGAGATTTTTTCCTTTAAAAATGACATTTGGTGCAGGGACTGTTCTAAACATGGGAAACACGCGTCACTTTACAGGCATACTATAGACACCCCCCAGGTACGATATTTAAAGGAATATTTCACTTTTTTTTTTTTACTTTAAGCATCATTAAAATCACTGCTCCCGAAAAAACGGCCGTTTTTAAAAGTTTTTTTTGCATTGATACATGTCCCCTGGGGTAGGACCCGGGTCCCCAAACCCTTTTTAGGACAATACCATGCAAATTAGCCTTTAAAATGAGCACTTTTGATTTCGAACGTTCGAGTCCCATAGACGTCAATGGGGTTCTAACGTTCGTGCGAACTTGCGGTCCGTTCGCGGGTTCTGGTGCGAACCGAACCGGGGGGTGTTCGGCTCATCCCTACTGACCACCAGTGTAAGGGCAATTCTGCACTTACCACCAATGGAAATGTACACCGATCACCAATGTTATGACGAATTTCCACTGACAACCAATGTAATGGGGGATTTTACATCAACAGCCAATAAAGGGGGATTTCTACACTGGCCACCAATATAAAGGGGATTTACACTCACCGCCAATTTAAAGGGGGCTTCTACATGGACCACCAATGTAAGGGAGGATTCGAAACTGACCACAAATGCAAATTTGTTTTTTTTTAACAATTACCAATATAAAGAGGAGTTTCTACACTGGCCACCAATGCAATGGGGATTTACACTGACCACTAATGTAATAGGAGCATTCACAGTAGCCACCAAGGTAAAGAGGGATTTATACTGACCACCAATTTAACTGAGACATTTAGCCTGCGTTCACATTTGTGCAGGTTGGGAATACATGCAAAATCACTTTCCTGACACCACAGACACATGCTGCCCTTTAGCAGATACACAGAAGTGCCATTAATTGTTAATGACACCCTCATGCATCGGCTGAGATGTGCATATTCACATGCACCACAATTCAGGGTACTGTGGCACCATGTTCTTTTGAAGAAGGGTTCCACCTCCAATTTGCTTACCTTTGCAGAACAGACTGATGTTAGGCTTAATGCCTATAGTTGTAGGCAGGACTTTCAAGCATGCTCCTTTACCAGCATTCAACAGAAGTGATGGTAGATATGACCTCAGGGGAACATGATATACATTGTAAACACAGGGTCTGAAGGTGAGTCATCTGTACAAGGCAATAGGGCAGAGCTGGGCAGTAGCAACAGAACTTTACACTGAAATATCGGGATACAGCACGGGACTAAAACTTCAAGGGATAGGGGAATTTAAACTGGGATAGTTGGCAAGTATGAGGCAGCTGCTTTGGGCCCCACAACAATGATGGGGCCCAGGGCAGCTGCCCCTTTTGCCCTGCTCTAAAAATGGTCCTGATTGCAGCGCTTGCAGTTCAGGAACAGGAAGAAGACAGCCATCCCTACACAGGAGATTCTACAGGATCCAGCTGCCTACAGAACATGGAACATACAGTGCCTTCAAAAAGTATTTATACCCCTTGAAATTTTCCACATTTTGTCATGTTACAACCAAAAATGTATTTTATTGGGATTTTATGTGATAGACCAACACAAAGTGGCACATAGAAGTAAAAGGGGGTGATCCCTGTAACCACACATCTGTGTGGTCCTATGGTCAGTATGAGAGTGGCAACCTCAGGGTGAACTCTTTGGCATGTTGTGAAGTAAAATCAAGATGGGTGGCAGTCACTTAGACCCCTTTCACACCGAGGGCGTTTTGCAGGCGCTATAGCGTTAAAAATAGCACCTGCAATCCGCCCTCAAACAGCTGCAGCATTGTCTCCAGTGTGAAAGCCCGAGGGCTTTTACACCGGAGCGCTGCGCTGGCAGGACGTCAGGAAAAGTCCTGTCAGCAGCTTCTTTGGAGCGGTGAAGGAGCGGTGTGTTTACCGCTCCTCCACCGCTGCTCCCCATTGAAATCAATGGGGCAGCGCTGGTATACCGCCGGCAAAACGCCGCTATTGCGGCGCATTGCGGGTGGTTTTAACCCTTTCTCGGCCACTAGCGGGGGGGGTAAAAGCACTCAGCTAGCGGCCAAAATGCGCCGCTAATCCGACACTAAAACACTGCTAAAAATAGCGGCGTTTTACCGCCGACACTATGGGTGGCTCGGTGTGAAAGGGCTCTTAATGCTGGACCTCCTAACAGCGGATGCAAAGGATCCACACCCACCCCGCAGCAATAGAGTCTGAGCGGCACACCAAGGTGTAATAGGTCACATTACAATGTGTAATAGGTTCGGATGGTGAATTGAACAGTGCTCTGTGAGATGTTCAAAGCTTGGGATATTTTTTTATAACCTAACCCTGCCTTACACTTCTCCGGAGTTATCATGGGCCTCTTGGCTGCTTCTCTGATTAATGCTCTCCTTGCCTGGCCTGTCAGTTTAGGTGGACAACCACGTCTTGGTAGGTTTGCAGTTGTGCCATACGCTTTCCATTTTCGGATGATGAATTAAACAGTGCTCCGTGAGATGTTCAAAGCTTGGGTTATTTTTGTATAACCTAACCCTGCTTTAAACTTCTCCACAACTTTATCTCTGTCCGGTCTGGTGTGTTCCTTGGCCTTCATGATCCTGTTTGTTCACTAAGGTTCTCTAACAAACCTCTGAGGGCTTCATAGAACAGCTGTATTTATACTGAGATTAAATTACACACAGGTGGACTCTATTTACTAATTAGGTGACTTCTGAAGGCAATTGGTTCCACTAGATTTTAGTTAGCGGTATCAGCATAAAGGGGGCTGAATACAAATGCACGCCACACTTTTCAGATATTTATTTGTTAAAAAAAAAAATTGAAAAGCATTTATAAATTTCCTTTTTCTTCATAATTATGTACCACTTTGTGTTGGTCTATCACCTAAAATCCCAATAAAATACATTTACATTTTTGGTTGTAACATGACAAAATGTGGAAAATTTCAAGGGTATATGAATACTTTTTCAAGGCACTGTACTTCACTACAAGTAAGTGATGTGACTAAAGCTGTGTAGAATTTCATTTTCTTTATTTTAGCTAACCATCAGCTTTAACAATTATTATTTTTTTTATTTTTTTTGCTGGAAAAGTTTCAACAAAAAAATGTATAGGTTTATTTTAAATGATTTGATAAAAGATCCTTGGCTTTTGACTGACTTGAATAGAAATACTAGTTGCTGGTGTAACACCCCCTTACTCCTGGACAGAAGAGGAGGACCTCCAGGCTTGGTGGACTAGTATTTCATCTCACAGGGTGAACTCTTTGGCATGTTGTGAAGTAAAAGCAGGATGGGTGGCAGTCACTTAAGAAAGACCAAATGGTTTATTTAGCACCACAGTGAACTCCAGGAGAGAAGATACAGGATACCCCAAAAAAGCTCTGGACTTATCTTCTAGTAAAATGGTAGTAGGCTCTTTAAGAGCAGCTAAATAGAACCCAGATTCTATACAAGCAATCAAAGGTACATTGGTGGATGAACAGTTAGAACTCCTTGCAATTTCCACTGGCAACAGCAGCTTCTACTCGGCTCTCCAGGTCACACTTCAGCAAAGAAGCCCTCCCTCCAGCCATGCAAATCAGCTATCAGTCAAGGATCTTATAAGTCTGCAGTTGTTTCTGCCTGCAGGGTGCATCAAATCCTTGCCTAATAGCTCCACTGCACTTTGCATGGCCTGGGGAAGGGATTAAAAAGCTGAGGTTTGTTGGTTGAACTAGATGGACTTGTGTCTTCTTTGAACCTGACTTAGGCTTAACCTTAAATCAAGCCATGCTGCCATGAAAAGGGAAAAAATGTCATGTGACCCAAACATAAACTAAAAAAGGTATTGATGACTTTTTTCCTAAAGCTTTTCCCATACCTCCCAACATTTTGAGATGGGAATGAGGGACACCTACTAGCAAACGTATGTAGGCATAGAACACGCCCCCCTGCCACACCCCTTTAAAGGAGAATTAACCAAAAAAAAGTTAATTAAATCCACAAGAGCTTTTTTTTTTTCTTTATATTGGCTTTAAAAATTTACAGATGCAGCAATTTAGAATTTGGATGAAAGGTTTAGCACTGAGAAACACTTTTTGAAGGATAATAAGTGCATTTTATATACAATTATATGAATCAGACCAAAATGAGGGACACATGAGGGGGGGGGGGGGGGGAGGGACAGAGGGACATTGCTCCAAATCAGGGACAGTCCCTCGAAATCAGGGACAGTTGGGAGCTATGCTTTTCCCACATAAATGGATGGTGGGGAATGTCACTTGTAGCATACAAGTTCCACTGCACACTAATGCCCCGTACACACGGTCGGACATTGATCGGACATTCCGACAACAAAATCCATGCATTTTTTCCGACGGATGTTGGCTCAAACTTGTCTTGCATACACACGGTCACACAAAGTTGTCGGAAAATCCGATCATTCTGAACGCGGTGACGTAAAACACGTACGTCGAGACTATAAACGTGGCAGTAGCCAATAGCTTTCATCTCTTTATTTATTCTGAGCATGCGTGGCACTTTGTGTGTCGGATTTGTGTACACACGATCGGAAATTCCGACAACGGATTTTGTTGTCGGAAAATTTTATAGCCTGCTCTCAAACTTTGTGTGTCGGAAAATCCGATGGAAAATGTGTGATGGAGCCTACACACGGTCAGAATTTCCGACAACAAGGTCCTATCACACATTTTCCGTCGGAAAATCCGACCGTGTGTACAGGGCATAAGTTTAGAGGCTAAGGCCAATGTGGGAGAAACATGTCAGAGGGGCACAACCAATGGGTGGGGATTTGAGCTGAAGCTTGTCGTTCATTCACTTCACACCAAAGTTGAATATAGTGTTTGGTGGCACTTGTATGCTACTATGTATTTTGGAGCCAAATGTGCTCTGTCTCTGCCAACACCTGACTACAGAGTGTAAAACCAGGAGACTGATACTGCAGACTGTTATGGTATGCACGGCATGTGTGCTGTCAATTAGACATGGGAGTATTATCAGGGTTTACAACTGCTTTAACCACTTCAGCTGCAGAAGATTTTACCCCTTCATGACCAGGCCATTTTTTGCTATTCAGCACTGCGCTATTTTAATTGGTGATTCCGCGATCATGCAACGCTGTACCCAAACTAATTTTAGATCTTTTTTTTTTTTTTTTTTTTACACAAATAGAGCTTTTTGGTGGTATTTGATCACCAATGTGTTTTTTGACAAAAAAAAAATTAGAAAAAGATATCCATTATTTTTTACTTTCTGCTTTAAAACATATCCAATAAAATAGTTTAAAAAAATCTAATTTCTTCATTAATTTTGGCCAAAATGTATTTTGCTACACATCCGTATACAGTGGGTATAGAAAGGAATCACCCCCTTTAAAATAATCACATTTTGTTGCTGTGCAGCCTAAAATGATGACAGACACAATTTTTGTTTTATCTAGCTGTATTTACTCATTGCACCTTATAACATCCAAGTGAAAGGTTTAGCACCAACATGTCAGAAAAAAATTAAAAACAATCACTGATCTGGAAAAAGTCTCTACTAACTTTGCACATCTAGACTGCAATATTTTGCCACTCTTCTTTGCAGAACTGCTCAAGTTCAGTTAAATTTGATGGTGACCATTTGTGGACTACAGTCTTCATGTCATTCCACAGATTTTCAATGAGGTTTAAGTCTGGGCTCTGACTAGGCCATGTAAGGACGTTCACCTTTTTCTCTTTCAACCACTGTGTGCTCATTTTTGCTGTGTGCTTTGGGTCATTGTCATGTTGCAAGGTAAACCTTCCCTTCGACAACTTTCTGGCAGAGGGCAGCAGATTTTCCTCAAGACTTTGATGGTATTTTGCCCCATCCAGTGCTAATTTTCGCAGCAAATTTAGATATAGTTTTAGCTTAAGGACTAAAATGGCATTTTAGATTTAGTCCCATTTTAGTCTTCTGCAATTGTTTTAGTTTTAGTCGTATTTAGTAGGCTAAATCTCCAATAGATTTTAGTCGACTAAAATGGGTGGCAGTCACTTAAGAAAGACCAAATACAGCTGGATAAAACAAAAACTGTAAATGTATAAAGATCCGCGCTTAGGACAAGCTAAGGGCTGCTGCCTATCTCAAATTAGTGCCACTAAGGGTCTAATTACAGAGATCAGTAGATAATTAAAGAGATAAAAATGGCGCTGCCCTTCTAATCTGATGACATATTAGTCTTGGGTCTAGGTAAGTGAAAATATATAGGAATTTGTGTCACTGACAATGAAGTACACAATAAACACTCTATATATGTAGACAACTTTGAGTGACATAAATTAAACTATTGTGCAGGTGTGGTGCTCAAGCATGTATTGTTGTGCCGAAGAAATGGAGATAGTAATAAAAAAAGTGTAACAAAGAAAAAATTTACCAATTGTGCAAAAGTATTGAGACAAAATGGCGCCTAATTCAAAAAATTTTTTTAAAAGTGAACCACAAACGATATGTATAAATTATTGTCAGTGCAATACTGATGATACTAGCATAAATTATAAGTGAATTGGTGACATACGGTAGGGGATATCCTCAAAATTCAAAAGTATTGTGACACTTAGCGCCTATAGTGACTTCAGTGTAACAAAAGATATTTGTTGTGTAATTGTGCTATATACTCTCCAGGTATGCCATGCATACAACAATCCTGGATTTCTCATACAAAGATGTAAAGTTGTATATTTAATAAATCATAACTGGTGATAATTAATTTCTACCGAGTACATATTTATATGCATAACTCCATGTAAACACCACCAAATTTTTTTATAAAACACTGAACTAAATAAGTCAATATATATATTTTATATAGTTTTTCACTCCTTGGAAATTTATATCCGTGACTTCTGTGCTTGTAGTTCAACAGTAGTGACTTGAGGTGCTCACCCCCCAATGCTCCCCCACTCACCAGAATTAATCACCCCTGCAGGGGTACCGAGCGATAGAGTGGGTGCCTTGGGGTGTTTGTTGGTGTCTCCTGTTGGGTTTACTGTTGCTTTATACGATGCGGTCCTTTCCAAGTATTCCTGGGTCAGCTGTGTATTTGAGCGTGACAGACTCACTTCATACCTCCTTGTCTACTAGCCTCTCCAGGGTACCGGGGCCAAAAGGAAAAAGACAAAGATGCTTCCTTCGTGAAGTATGTCAAAACAATTTTATTATATAATCCTTCATCCAGTCCAGTAAAAAAGATGATGGTAAAAAACGTAACAATTCTGAGCAAAGAGTAAAAACGAAACTCCTGTATGCAAGGCTAGAACGGGACACAAGTTATGGGCGTGCGTTCCAACCGTGCGTTCCAGCATCCACTTCCTGGTCTGACGTGTGAGCGTGACTCCGCCTTACGCGTTTCGTCATCGGACGTTTTCAAAAGCGGTCCGTTCTAGCCTTGCATACAGGAGTTTTGTTTTTACTCTTTGCTCAGAATTGTTACGTTTTTTACCATCATCTTTTTTACTGGACTGGATGAAGGATTATATAATAAAATTGTTTTGACATACTTCACAAAGGAAGCCTCTTTGTCTTTTTCCTTTTGGCCCCGGTACCCTGGAGAGGCTAGTAGACAAGGAGGTATGAAGTGAGTCTGTCACGCTCAAATACACAGCTGACCCAGGAATACTTGGAAAGGACCGCATCGTATAAAGCAACAGTAAACCCAACAGGAGACACCAACAAACACCCCAAGGCACCCACTCTATCGCTCGGTACCCCTGCAGGGGTGATTAATTCTGGTGAGTGGGGGAGCATTGGGGGGTGAGCACCTCAAGTCACTACTGTTGAACTACAAGCACAGAAGTCACGGATATAAATTTCCAAGGAGTGAAAAACTATATAATATATATATATTGACTTATTTAGTTCAGTGTTTTATAAAAAATTTTTGTGGTGTTTACATGGAGTTATGCATATAAATATGTACTCGGTAGAAATTAATTATCACCAGTTATGATTTATTAAATATACAACTTTACATCTTTGTATGAGAAATCCGGGATTGTTGTATGCATGGCATACCTGGAGAGTATATAGCACAATTACACAACAAATATCTTTTGTTACACTGAAGTCACTATAGGCGCTAAGTGTCACAATACTTTTGAATTTTGAGGATATCCCCTACCGTATGTCACCAATTCACTTATAATTTATGCTAGTATCATCAGTATTGCACTGACAATAATTTATACATATCGTTTGTGGTTCACTTTTAAAAAAAAATTTTGAATTAGGCGCCATTTTGTCTCAATACTTTTGCACAATTGGTAAATTTTTTCTTTGTTACACTTTTTTTATTACTATCTCCATTTCTTCGGCACAACAATACATGCTTGAGCACCACACCTGCACAATAGTTTAATTTATGTCACTCAAAGTTGTCTACATATATAGAGTGTTTATTGTGTACTTCATTGTCAGTGACACAAATTCCTATATATTTTCACTTACCTAGACCCAAGACTAATATGTCATCAGATTAGAAGGGCAGCGCCATTTTTATCTCTTTAATTATCTACTGAAAACAAAAACTGTGTCTGTCTTAATTTCAGGCAACAAAATTGATAAGTGATTATTTTAAAGGGGGTGATTGTTTTCTATACTCACCGTATATACTGGAATTTACATTTTTTTTATGCTACTATTGGCGCCGATCAATGACTTACAACAGGACTGCAATAGTGCGGAGAGCAATCTGACACTAACTGACGTGGGGGGGACTGACTAACTATACACTGTCACTGTACCAATGACACTGTCTGGGAAGGGGTTAATATCTAGGGCAATCAAGGGGTTAAATATGTGCCTAACTATGTGTAATGTGTGTACAGTGTGCTGCTTTTTACTAAAGATCTCTCAGTTCTCAGCTCTCTTTGTACAGAGCTCTGTGTTGTTTACCAACACAAGAGCTCTGGGCTGTGATTGTACACAGCCAATCAGCAGGTCTTGGCCCTGAATCATTGGCTGGGGTTTGCATACAGGCTCCCGCTGTGTGCAATCACAGCAGGTACCGGGCGGTCCAAAACCCGGAAGTAGGCAGCAAAATACAGGTACTTCACTTTGCCTACAACAACCGCCCCTCCGCAGTTCATTGTGGGAAAAAAAGTGGTTAAATGATGTCTGTACTAAAAGTACAGTTATCTTTGAGGATTCATTCTGTATAGATCTGCAGTGTTGTAGAAGGGCTTGTGTACACATACATGCCCAGGATATCTAGGGGGGAAAAAAATTGCTAAATCTGCAAATCGTAAACTTTGAGTCATGTATAGTGCATTTAAGTATCATTGAAAATTTAGGTTCTAGCTCTATCCATAGATCTGTTTCCAAGACTCTCCCTCATCAACCCAATAAGATATGGCTCCTCCCAGTCTGAAAAGGAAACAACAGACCAAACTTCCCATGAATTGTCCTGCTTGCTCTGTTACTAGCCAGTACTGGAAAAAAAACCACATGAAACAAGAATGGGTTGGAAAATATGCAATCCGGCATGGGCGGAGCCTAGCGGAGCAGACATGCATTGTTAGAGCTCCGCACCTCTGAGGAGAGAAGAGAAGGACAAAGCGGAGCCTGCAGGCTCAAAAGGTATCCATTTGAACCTTTTTGCCCCAGGGAACAAACTGTGAAAGTTTGGGCAGGAAATATGGTACTGGGAGGAAGCCGTGGCAGAAATAAAAATCACCTCACAAAGAGCTCACAGGCACTCACTGCAACTAAAGCAGCTCCAGTCACCTCACAATATACAGCATCAGGGCGCTCTCACAGACAGAAAATGTCACAGCAAGACTCTCCATTTGAGTCAGATACAGAACAAATCCTCTCACAAACTTCTCCACAAGCCTCCTCAGCATCCCCAGTAATATTATTACAATTTGAAAAGATGCTTCATAAGGCTTTAAAACAAACCTCAGACCAAATAACAAACAGCCTAACCAAAGAAATAAGAGAGCTGGGAAACCGCACCGCAGCCTTAGAAATAAAAATGGATGAAATTGAAATTACAACCCAAGAAAATATAACAGAATTGGAACAATTAAAAGAAGAGAATTTAATACTTCAAACTAAGCTAGAAGATTACGAAAATAGAGCCAGACGTTCAAACTTGCACATAAGGGGAATACCTGAAACTGTGACAGACCTGCAATCTACTATTACTGCTCTATTACAAGAACTAAAGCCAGATATCCCTATTGAACGTTTAGAACTGGACAGAGTACACAGAGCCCTCACAGCCAAAAAGAAAGATGGACCCCCACGTGATATAATCACAAAATTTCATTATTACAGAACAAAAGAACAAATACTAATTGCTGCAAGAGAAAAAAAGGAACTTATTTTTCAAGGACACAATTATCAAATTTTTGCTGACCTATCCCAACTTACTATTACTAAAAGACGATCCATGAAACCCCAACTAATGGAACTGCAACGCCACAACATTATGTATCAATGGGGCTTCCCCTTTTCAGTCAGATTTAACTACCAAGGTAGAATTTACAGAAGCAGATCTGCAGATGAACTACAACAAACCCTTTTAAAATTAAATCTGACAGAACCCACAAGCAGCAACTCTCCCACACGCAGAAGAATGGCATCATCTTCACCTTCAGGCAACACCCAGAAAATTTCAGAACAAAATGGGAATCATCATTCTCACAAAAGAGGCCGTTATGCCACATCATCCATGGACCAAGAAGATTCAATGGACTGACATCCTAATTCCTGATATCTCTTCATTTATTATACTAAGAGATGGTTCTCTATAAAAAAAACCTGTATTTATAACTGAATGTAACCGCATTCTGATAGTCACACACTGTGTGGGATCATATTACATTCCAGTTATATTTCTTATTACTTCTGATTCATATAGCCTTAGAATATATAAGTGAAATAAGGAAATTCTTGTTCAGTTATATATTTTCAGGTAATAACAATAGATTTATTACTTTTTAGGACAAATATGTTCAATAATACAGAAGTAATGGAAGCTTTTTCTTTCTTTTCTTAAAACAAATATATTATTACCTAACTAGTTCCTAGAACTATGTTTTTGTTTATTCTAATCTGAAGCAATACAACCTCAATTTTATGAGTTAACATATCTAAACAGTTACATATGAATAAAATATGTAATTGTTTACTCTAAAAGGGTTAAAATCCCAAAATAATTCAAACTATCTTCATCAATACCAAAGTTATTAACAGTACCTTTCTATCTGAATTATTTAGCCTAGGGCAAGACTAACCATATACAACCACCCTGGAATAAATAATTTCAACAAAAACTATATTCTGCACTCCAATTAATGAATCATCATTTTGATGTCTTTTGACATAGCACTTCTCTCATGTAAGCGGAAGAGCCGTGTACCCCCATTAGCCCTCCTCATTCTCCCAACCATATTATGTGGGAGTGTGACGAAGGCACTTATTCCCCTGAGAGAGATATTTATTCTCTTTCACGGTTAAATTGTGATTACTTGCAAAAAATAATTTATACAATGTATCATCTAATCTCATATGTTTTTTGTTTACTCTTTACTCCAGAATTCACTGGTTTCTTTTCTATCTTTTCATCTCTTCAGTCCACACAGGTTGATCTGCGCAGTCAGCTCTGCATAACAAAAAGTAAGTCAAAACTATTTGATCTGTTGCCATGGCACCACTGAATATACTTTCCCTGAATGTTCAGGGAATAAATGTCCCTCAAAAAAGGACCAAAGCCTTCCGTACTTTCCATAACAAGAAGGCTCACATAGTATGCCTCCAAGAAACACACTTCACCAAAGATTCTACTCCAAAATATATTTCTCCTTTTTATCAACAAATTTACACGGCTTCTGCCTGTACCAAACAAAGGGGTACTCTAATTGCATTTCACCAATCCACACCATTCACCTTATCATCAGAAATTAAAGACCCAGAAGGTACATACCTGATACTCATGGGTTATATAATGGATACAGCAATCACGGTGATTTCCTACTACGCTCCTAACAAACAACCTACACCATTCCTCTCACATATATTACAAGTGATTAATACACACAAAATAGGAACAGTGATAATGTGCGGGGATTCGAACCAGGTCCTCCTCCCATTTCTAGATAAATCACCTTTTACACCATCCAAAATAACCTCTAGATTACCTTTTTCTCAACTTCTTTCCAAATACAATCTGGTAGATTCGTGGAGAGAAAGTAACCCAATGAAAAAGAAATTCACTTATTTCTCGCACACTCATCAAACCTTCACCAGAATAGATCATATTTTTCTAACAATAGGAATGATACCAGAAATTATTGCATCAGATATAATTCCGATTCCGTGGTCTGACCATAATGCAGTATACACTACTATAGCCTCAGCCATACCAAAAGCGCATGACCCAACGTGGTACTTACCGGACATAATGCTCAAACATCCACTACATCAGATGGCCATTGAACAAGCTTTAAAGGAATACATATCAATTAATATTACAACAGACATTTCCCCAATAACACTGTGGGAAGCTCATAAGCCTGTCTTGCGTGGTACAATACAAAGACAAATGGCACTATTTAAACGGGAACGCAAAAATCTAGCAAAAAAACTAGAACTCAATTTTAATGCAGCCTACATATCATTCCAAGATAATCCATCTCAGAGTACAAAATCTCATCTGGAAAAATCTAGATTGGAATACGATCTATTTCTCACTGAGTCAGTTGATAAATCCCTCAAACGCTCCAAACATAATTTCTACATGAATACAAACAAACCAGGTACATATTTGGCTCTGGCATTAAATTCAACTAACAAATCTTTCAAACCAATACGTTTGAAATTATCAAAAAATGTTTATACTTGTAATCCAGTTAAAATAGTCCATAAATTTCACTCACATCTCGCAACTTTATACAAGACAAACAATGAATTTAATCCTACAGAGGCTGAATCCTTCTTCTCAAAAATAACCTTACCTGAGTTGTCTCAGAATCAAAAAAGCAGTTTGGATGCGCCTATAACTATAGATGAAGTTGCTAACGCCATAAAAGACCTAAAACTTAACAAAAGACCAGGCCCAGACGGCTACTCGGCTTTATACTATAAAACATTCTCAGAAATACTCTCTCCCATTCTCACTGAAACTTTTAACAAACTTCTAGAAGGACATTCTTTTCGTCAAGAAACACTAATGGCAATTGTTTGTATTATCCCAAAACCCCTTTCTGATGATACTTCCTGTGTGAATTATCGGCCTATCTCTCTGTTAAACCTTGATATTAAATTATTAGCAAAAATAATAGCAAAACGCCTCAATAGCATTATAGGAAAATTAATACATAGAGATCAAGTAGGCTTCATGCCAAATGCGAGCTGGTGGTAAGTAGGCTTGGAATTTTTTCCTGGGCATTCCCCAGGCTTTGTTTATATCTGTTTGTAGCCCTCCAATGCCGCTTACTGCGATAGCCAGCTATAAATGAGGGTGGTGGCAAGTTTTTTGAGATCACCTTGGCGTGTGTATTGGTCCAGCAACGCACCAGCACCTTTGCAGCCATTGTGCTATTTGCTGGGTGTCTGGTGTGCTCCTGTACCTTTAAGAAGGGATGGGCTGCCCTTCAGTCCACCTGCTCTCATTTATCCATCAGAATGCATGTGCCTCCACTGTGGGGACACTCATATTTTAGTGTTAGGACCACAGATATCAGGGTGCCGTGACGAGGCTCTGTGGCTTACGCATGCGTTTGCAAATGCGTGCGGACTAAACCCCTGTTTTTAACGCATACTGTTAGACAGGTTAATTTGGTTGTCTGCGAGCTGGTGGTAAGTAGGCTTGGAATTTTTTCCTGGGCATTCCCCAGGCTTTGTTTATATCTGTTTGTAGCCCTCCAATGCCGCTTACTGCGATAGCCAGCTATAAATGAGGGTGGTGGCAAGTTTTTTGAGATCACCTTGGCGTGTGTATTGGTCCAGCAATGCACCAGCACCTTTGCAGCCATTGTGCTATTTGCTGGGTGTCTGGTGTGCTCCTGTACCTTTAAGAAGGGATGGGCTGCCCTTCAGTCCACCTGCTCTCATTTATCCATCAGAATGCATGTGCCTCCACTGTGGGGACACTCATATTTTAGTGTTAGGACCACAGATATCAGGGTGCCGTGACAAGGCTCTGTGGCTTACGCATGCGTTTGCAAATGCGTGCGGACTAAACCCCTGTTTTTAACGCATACTGTTAGACAGGTTAATTTGGTTGTCTGCGAGCTGGTGGTAAGTAGGCTTGGAATTTTTTCCTGGGCATTCCCCAGGCTTTGTTTATATCTGTTTGTAGCCCTCCAATGCCGCTTACTGCGATAGCCAGCTATAAATGAGGGTGGTGGCAAGTTTTTTGAGATCACCTTGGCGTGTGTATTGGTCCAGCAACGCACCAGCACCTTTGCAGCCATTGTGCTATTTGCTGGGTGTCTGGTGTGCTCCTGTACCTTTAAGAAGGGATGGGCTGCCCTTCAGTCCACCTGCTCTCATTTATCCATCAGAATGCATGTGCCTCCACTGTGGGGACACTCATATTTTAGTGTTAGGACCACAGATATCAGGGTGCCGTGACGAGGCTCTGTGGCTTACGCATGCGTTTGCAAATGCGTGCGGACTAAACCCCTGTTTTTAACGCATACTGTTAGACAGGTTAATTTGGTTGTCTGCGAGCTGGTGGTAAGTAGGCTTGGAATTTTTTCCTGGGCATTCCCCAGGCTTTGTTTATATTCATGCCAAATAGACAGGCAGACGATAATATACACAGGGCAGTGTTATTGGCACATATTGCTAAAAAACGGAAAATCCCTTTATGTTTTCTATCTCTCGATATTAAGAGGGCATTTGACACAGTATCCTGGCAATATATGCAATATTCATTACAAAAATGGGGTTTTGGACCCCACTTTTTAACACGGATCAAAGCATTATATAATAAACCCAAAGCCTATATAAAATATGCTGGATACAAATCTGATGCCTTTAATATCGAAAGAGGTACCCGACAGGGTTGCCCATTATCTCCCTTATTATTTGCCCTTATACTCGAACCCATGGCCCAATACATCAGAACAAACCAAACTATAACTGGCATTGAAGTAGGAGGTATTACACACAAATTATGTATATTTGCAGACGATATATTACTTTTTCTATCATCACCACAGGTCTCTGGTCCTAACTTAATACCAGCTCTTGATGGATTTGCAGCCCTATCCGGCCTTATGATTAATCCTAAGAAATGCCTAGTGCTTAATATTTCGCTCACAAACATGGAATTGATCCCGGCTAGGGCTGCACTCCCATTCACATGGGCAGAAAAATCAATCCCATATCTTGGAATTCATTTAACAGCATCTCATTCTGACTTATTCTCAACCAATTATCCTCCTGTATTAAGACAGATCACAAATCTAATAAAACAATGGTTGCAACTTCCTTTATCCTGGATAGGGAAGATTAATGCAATCAAAATGACTATTCTACCCAAATTGCTTTATCTATTCAGAGTCCTCCCTATTCCAATTCCTTCCTATTTTTTGAGAATAGTACAAAAAAGAGCAACTTTGTTTATATGGGGCTCTTCTAAACCACGTATACCTATACACACACTACAACTTCCCAAAAATAAAGGAGGCCTGGGATACCCTAATTTTACTAACTACTACAGAGCAGCACATTTGGCCAGTCTGTCCAAATACCATGCAAAACAGGAAATCCCATTATGGGTATTTATAGAGGCTTCAGAAAATGACCCTCTATTAATATCAAACTTGTTATGGCTTGATCCTAAAGACCGCTTTAAAATTCATAATCCCATAACTAAACACTTCTTATCTCTCTGGGATAAACTAAAAACCAAATATCAGTTACAATCTCCACACAATCCTCTCCTTTCTTTTATCAGAAATCCGGCCTTTTATCCGGCATGGATCTACCCAAGTTCTTTTAAAGTTTGGACAACATCAGGCATTCAGACACTAAATGACTTCATAGCATCTAAATCATTCCTTTCATTCCCATCGCTTAGAGAAAAATATGATCTACCAAACTCTGAGATATTTAGATATCTCCAAATCAAAAATTTCTATACACCATTCCTAAAGGGGGATACACCATTATCCCAATTATCCATTTTTGAATCAATCTGTACAAAAGATCCATTTGCTAAAGGTACAATTTCATCACTTTATAATCAATTATATGGAGTAGTAAATCTTAATAGACCCTCTTACGTTCAGAGGTGGGAGGAGGACCTGAGACAAACTTTAGAAGACACGGACTGGTCTAACATATGGCTCACAGCTAAGTCATCTTCACCCAACATCTTAGCACTGGAGACAAATTATAAAGTCCTAACTCCCTGGTACCTTGTACCTGCTAGAGTGGCAAAATATTCACCTAATACCTCAGCTCTTTGTTTTCGAGGATGCCCAGAAATAGGCACACATTTACACATATGGTGGACGTGCCCAGTAATCCAAACCTTCTGGAAGGAAGTCTTCGTGATTGCATCTAAAATATTTAAAAAAATAATACAACCAGATCCATATATAACTTTACTTAATCTAAAACCAGAATGGTTAACACTCTCTCAATTCAAACTTATGATCCAACTAATAACGGCTGCAAAACAAACAGTGGCCAAGGCATGGAAATCTCCTTCATTGGTACTAGCAGAAACAATTCACAGAATGAATAATACAATGTCCCATGCTAAGATGGTAGCCATCGATCAAAATCAAATTCCAAAATTTGAAAAACTTTGGCATCCTTGGATAAAACAACAGTTCCTGTCAAATTTCAATGACTCTGTCCTGTTGCCATGGTAACAGATTAAATTACTTACAGAGACACCCATTCTAAGGCTTCAAAGAGAACTAAAAAGAATAATAAACTGACGAGCGGGACAACCTTGTGGACCATACCTCTGCCTTTCTACCCTTTTTCTTCTTTCTCTTTCCTTTTCTCCACCTTACGATTAAAACTCATTATCAGAATTTATTTGACCTATATACACTCTACCTGCAAACAATATGTATAGTAGGTATAAATCATTTAAATACCTACAAAAGTAACTAAGGAAATTATATATATCTTTAATTTAGGTTTACGTGAACCCAAGGTTTAATATTTGAAATTTCATGATATTTACCTATATAAACCCTACTGTAAAACAATGAGCTTACTTTATAGATCCTTGTAAACTTACTTTATGTATCTTTATAATATTGTATACTCAATAAACTTCTTTTGACAAGGAAAATATGCAATCCTGAATTTACACTTTATGGAACCTTCTAACTTTCCTTAGGTCATGCTCTAAGATGTCCCAATGAGAGATAAGGCAGAAACACAAAGTAATAAAAAGTAAATTATTTGTTATTTTTGGTCAAAATGAAGCTAAGGCTATTTAGGAAGACAACTATCCATTTGGAGATTCACTGCCCTATACAGTGCCAAACAACAGGTTACCTTTAACCACCACCCCTCCCTACCCAGCATAATCTTACCTATAGGCCCCTGGCACACTGGGCATCAAAAACACTTCTTTTAAGTGCAGCTGTGCATAGAAACCAATTAGCTTCCAGGTTTTATTGTCAAAGCTTGAACAAGCTGAAGTTAGAAGCTGATTGGTTACTATGTACAGCTGCACCAGGTTCTGTGTACACCTGTTTTAATAAACCCCCCCCTAACCATTCAGGAGAGAAGCATTTTGGCAGACGCTTGACTAGCCACGTTTAGCCCTTGAGTGTCCATTTCAATGGCCAGAATAAATTAATATTCTGGCCAGTGGAATAAATAAACGCACCTGCAAAAGGTAGCTTTAAAATAGAAGTCCACCCTAACACTAAATGGGGCTTTCGTTTTCAGCTCTTTTGCACCCGCCTCAACAGCAAAGCCAGAAATTGTGAATGGCCTCAAAGAACAATGGTGATAACAAGGTAAGGTCGAGTAAAAAATGTACCATCATCCAAAAATTATTTTGAAATATAAGGGTTGGGAGCCTGATTCCCAGCCAGGTACTCACCAAGGAGCTAGGGGGCAGCAAAGCCTCAGCTGACAGCTCAGCATGGGACCGGACCGGAGCGGCTTCAAAAAAGGTACGCATAGTGATTTCCTTTTTACAGGGCTAGATAGGTTAGTCTTAGATCGTAGATGCCTGTAGATTTAGAGATTTTAGTGTTAGGGTGGACTTCTACTTTAAGCGAGTTTTTTTAAGCGTTTTTTTTATCTGCAAGGATAAAAGGCATTCAGAAGAGATAGGCCATTGCCCAGTGTGCATGAGGCCTCGCTCTCCCACAGCACCTATAAGAGCGCGGATCCAAAGGTATGGAGGATATGGTTATGGAGGAGCATGGGATTTAATCCTTGTGACACCACTGGGCCAAAATGCACTGTCACATATGGAGTGGATGGCCCTATATGGAGCTGCAACTTGTAGCATACACAGGACACTCCATCGCTCCTGGCAAGTGAACAGTGGCAGGGGAGCAAAAATATAAATATATGATGCTAAGGAGGCCTAACTTAAAGTAAATTTGACACTCTGAGAGAAAGATACCAAGGGATGTGACCTTAAAGGAATATATCTGAAAAGGAAAGCAGCTTTAGAAAATATTCTGACAAATGGACAAAAGGTCACATTGCAGTTCATGGATGCCCTGAATGCTAGGAGCCCTGAAAATACCTAAATCCAAACCATGCTGTCAATATCCAAAACAGTAGTTATATTCTTTATGTTTCATCTCTGATCATGTTCGTGCCCGATTGACAAAAAATGTCAAGAGTTACAGATGTTGTGATCAACTGGCTTTCTTTCTTTCTTGGCTTTTAGTACACTTTATTCACCTGTTCCAAAGAGATCTTTAGCTCTCAGGTCACTCTGCACCCATGCTGTTAACTCTAGATTTTCCATCTGAAGATGTGGAGCTGAAAGGTACTACCCATTTGTTGGAAAACTCTACAAAGTCTCAGAAGTTCAAAGTCAATTTTCCTAATGATAGACTGAAAAGAATTCCACAAAACAAATTGTTGAACCTTTTAGGTGTACGATCAATGTACATACCCAAGCAGTGTGTGGGCACAGTCGTGTGTTTCCAGAATTTCTTGTCTGAAAAACCTAGTACCAGTACCAGCATGAAGGTTGATATAAACCATTGTTGCAACATTGACTCTGAATATGTCTACCTGATACATGCTCCCGAAACTCCAGCAGAGTCTCATTTACTGTTCAGATCTCTTTTGGGTTGTAAGGCCCTTGAAGTAAGGTATATCTGGATGCCAAAAACCATGAATAACAGTCTCCCCCAAACCAACCCCAAAAACTGCAATCTCTGGTAATAAAAATTCAAGGTAGAGGAAGGGGGTTACCCAGTCATCATTTGGTGAAATTCCCTTTTATAATTATCTACCTGTATCCACAAGTCAAACCAAATGGGAGAAGGCAGCTAAATTGGTAGGTCTACATCCTCAAAGGTTTACATTTTAAAGAGACCTTGTATGGAGTTGGAATCACTGAATGGGCAGAGAAAAGAGTAAACACTAGGAAAATAAACTTCTTAGATTGAACCAAGTTTAGAGGTTTGAAATCCAACCTAATCTTGAATGGACCTTCTTGACCTATGAGAACCTGACTGTAATGCCGCGTACACACGGTCGGACTTTTCGTCTACAAAAGTCCAACGGACGCTGACGGACTAAAGCTGGCTGGTAATCCGATCGTGTGTGGGCTTCTCCGGACTTTCAACTGACTTTTTTAGCCTCAAATCCGACGTACTTTAGATTTGAAACATGCTTCAAATCTTTCCGACGGACTCGAGTCCGGTCGAAAAATCCGCTCGTCTGTATGCTAGTCCGACGGACAAAAACCCACGCTAGGGCAGCTATTGGCTACTGGCTATGAACTTCCTTATTTTAGTCCGGTGTACGTCATCACGTAAGAATTCGACGGACTTTTGTGTGATCGTGTGTAGGCAAGTCTGTTCGTTAGAAAGTCCGCCGCAAGTCCGTCGAAAGTCCGCCAAAAGTCCGTCGAAAGTCTGTCGGACAGGCTGTCGGACTTTTGTAGCTGAAAAGTCCGACCGTGTGTACGCGGCATTAGACTTCTTGAGAAGAAGCACAATTAAGAATATCAATCAAGCCTGGGATTAATGAGATGAAATGCAGATTCGAGAAAGCAGAGACCTCTGCTATGATTTTTCCAAAATACAGGGAGCTGAGAAAAGACCAAAAGCAAAAGCTGTAAACTAAAGAAGAGAAACATCTTTGCTTAGATGATCTGAGAAAATGCTGAAAATCTGGATGAATAGCCACATGTTGATATGCATTCCTATACTCTATGTTACCACTGAATAATCTGGAGGTATAGTAAATTGCTCCTTTTAAAGAAAATGGTTCATAGAGCATGGTTGTAAGAAATAGTGAGATGCTACATTTAGTTCCTTTATGTGTGCAATCCACTGCATGCCAGAATCAATAATATAATGTAGGGCTGCGAAAATTAACGATTAATTCCTTGATTAATCGTTAATTTTTTTGATCGATCAAAATTTTTTTGAGCGGTAGGCTGCCTGCCCTGAGCCGCTTTGGGCCAAGCTGTGGCTGCAGTGCAGCGCTCCCCTCCCTCCTCCTCCACTATATATCATACACAGTCTGCGGGCATCTCCCGCTGTGTGTCTCCGAGCTGAGTGTGAAAACTTTGGCCGCGCTGTGAGAAAAGTCCCGCCCTCCTCCTAGATCAGCTCGTGTGATAGACGCAGTGTTCTGTCTATCACACAAGCTGATCTAGGAGGAGGGCGGGACTTTTCTCACAGCGCGGCCAAAGTTTTCACACTCAGCTCCGAGACACACAGCGGGAGATGCCCGCAGACTGTGTAATCCTGGCACAGGCACTAACTACAGTGAGGCTGTGATTATGGGCACAGTGGGACTGCATTATGGGCACGGTGAGGCTGCGATTATGGGCACGGTGAGACTGCATTATGGGCACGGTGAGGCAGCATTATGGGTACGGTGAGGCTGCGATTATGGGCACGGTGAGGCTGCGATTATGGGCACGGTGAGACTGCATTATGGGAACGGTGAGGCTGCAAATATGGGCACGGTAAGTCTGAGATTATGGGCACGGTGAGACTGCATTATGGGCACGGTAAGGCTGCGATTATGAGCACGGTGAAGCTGCGATTATGGGCATGATAAGGCTGAGATTATGGGCACGGTGAGGCTGAGTTTATGATGTGTGACGTCCTAGCCATGCCCCGCTATGTCCGGTTTCGGACGTTGCCATAACGGTGCTAAATCAGCTAAAAGTAGTTGGATCTGTATGTGCGTTATAATTAATCGAAATTAGTCGATTAATCGATTTAAAAAAATCAATCAATTGAACACGAAAATTTTAATCAGTAACAGCCCTAATATAATGTAATTTATAACTTAACTCTTGACTTCTAATAAAATCGAACACAGAGCTAAGTTCTAGTTTGATAGCAGCTTAAAGAGGAGGTCCGCCCAAAAGAAATAAATTAAAAGCCAGGAGCTACACATACTGCAGCTGCTGGCTTTTAGTAATAGCACACTTACCTGTCCTATAGTCGAGTGATGTCGGCACCGCAGCTGATGTTTCCATCAGCTGTCGGGTGCTGCCGCACCTATTGCGGGTAAGGGAACCCAGCAGTGTAGCCTTGCGGCTTCACGCTGGGAACCCTACTGCGCATGCACGAGGCCCTGCTCCTCTCTCCTACTGGCCCGGCGACAGGGAGAGGGGTGAGAAGGGAGCCCCACTGTGACGTCACTGGCCGTGGCGCGGACTCCTGGAAGTGTACCCACTGTGACATGTAGCAGGGTGATGTTGGCTATTTCTAGGGTTTTTTTGGAGTAAAGACATTTCATGACAGGAACACAGTAGTGCAGAAATTTAAAATAGCAAAACATGTTTAATGGCTGATGGTAAATGGCTATCATCAGAATGCAGGACCATTATCACCTTTGCTAGAGCAATTGAAGGCATGGATGTACTCCCAGATTACCTAGATCAATGATTCTCAACCTGTTTCCAGTCAAGGTACCCTTAAAAATTAAGCACAATCCCAAAGCACCCCATTGGGGTCATTGTAAGGCATAAAAAATGAAACTAATAATTTTTCATGCTGCATCAGCATTTACACATATAGGACACCTAACATTAGGGGCGATTTATACTTACAAAGCAAATACACTTTTTCACACTGGTACTGACTAATATTCCAGCATTTCTTCTCCCCCATATTCTTTCCCCCATGCAGCTAACGTGGCTCCAGTGAGGGTCAAACAAGGATCCCGTGCAGGTGCCTGGTGTCCTCCTTACCTACCGATGATGTCAGTGGTGGTTAGGATGCTGGCAGCTGGCCAGCACAGTCCTCAAGGTTGTAATGTTGCACAATGAAAACCAGTGGCTTTGTATAACAAACAGGCATGCTTGATCCACTTGTTAAAAACAAACAAAAATTTGCAGCTCACTTGCCAGCCTGCAACAAAACGGAATTTACACTGTCCAGTGGCACTGCAGCTTACAAATTTATTTGCAAATGTGTACAACTAAACCCCTTGTTTTTAACGTGAACTGTTGGCCATGGTCAATTTGGTTTTGTTGCAGGCTGGCCGGTAAGTGAGCTGAAATTTTTTGTTTGTTTTTGATGCATGTTGCCTTTCCATGTGCTCCTAGCTGCAAAGGCTAGTTATAGGTTGGGGTGGTGGCCATCTTTTTGTATAGTTGACCCACTTGGCTTGTTCACAATTTTTTAAAAATTTTAGGCAATTTGGGGAAATGGGAAATTGTAGGCATTTTGCCAAGGCAACGCTGAGAGGTAAACAGCATGTGTACACAGTCCTTGTCTGGATGAGTCTCTCACTCTATGCACAGCTCTTTCTCCACCAGTCTGCTTCCAAAGAAAACACAATATCACCAATATAAAGCAGTGCCGTGCCACAACAGATATGACAGGAAAGAAGCTCCTATAGTGTAGTAGGTAAAAGCTTTTTATTAAAACCGCATCAATAAAAACATACAATACACTTACAGAAATGCTGCTGCCTATCTCGGCAGCAGCATGTGATGTCAACAGGCACCAACTCCGCCCTACATGTGTTTCATCCAATGGGACATCTTCAGGGGCATTTTCAGGGGTCTGTGGCTTCTTACACTAATATAAACTAGCTCTAGAACCATCATTCTCGAGTCTTCAGGCACATACCGATTCACAGAGCAATCAGAAGCAACAAAATTCTAAGTGCTTTGTTATGAAACTGATAACCAGAGTTCTAAAGGTTATGCCCAAGCCCACCCTCTGACACGTACCTGGTCGGAGGCCAAACTGTTGAAAGGGCTTCCCTTGCGACTAAGTGCAGAGCACCCCTGAAGGTGGTAACAGGAAGTGCTATGCTCAGAGAAGCAGGGGTTGCCAGCTGCGACAGGCTGAGGTGATGAGGAGATGTCCGCTGGGTGGTGGCTGAGGAGCAGGATGCACTGCTTGGCAGGAGTCCCTCAGGAGCACCAGGTGAGACTTGGCAGACGGGAGAGTCAAGAGCAGAGTCAGGGGCTGTGCCAGAAGTCATGCAAGAAATATCAGCCAGGAGTAAGGCAGCAAGCAGAGTCAGTAGTCAGCCGGGGTCATACACTGGTAATCAGGCAGCAGCGGAGTCAGAAGAGCAAGCCAGAGGTCATACACAGACCAGCAGGCAGAAGGGGAGTCACTGGAACAAACTAAGGGTCAAAGCCAGGAATGGAGACAAGACGGGTCAAAGGCAAGCCGGGTCGGTAACAGGAAATCCAATAATATCAGGAACAGGAACTCAGGTCAGGGACACTCGGGGGAGCTGAAGATCATCCAGCAACTAGTGGCTGATGCTGCTGGCTTTAAATAGGGCGCCAGGATCTGTCATCTGCCTTGGCACACGCGCAATGTGCACTGGCACATGAATCTGCGCAGCCGTTCGTGCCCATGTGCGCATGCGCATTAGTGAATTAGTGTCAAGCTGCGATTCCGCTGGGCATTAGCAGATATGCCAGTTCCTCTGTAGACTGTTCTCTGACACCCTTTGGGCCTTACTATAGGTTAGTGAGGCTGCATATCACATGTATTTTTCATTGATAAATTCACATTTATAACACAAAATTTTGATTACCGTATATACTCGAGTATATGCCGAGTTTTTCAGCACATTTTTTAGGCTGAAAATCCCCCCATCGGCTTATACTCGAGTGAGGGTCTCGAGTGAGGGTGCCCATCTGCAGCCGTACCTTTGATAACTAAAACAGCAGGTGTCTCCCTCTGTGCCATGCCCATCTGCAGCTGTACCTTTGATTAATAAAACAGCGGGTGTCTTCCGCTGTGTTATGAAGTTTGTTCGGCCATCCATTGAAAGAAAGCCCTGCCTCCTCCTCGTCTGTGATAGACGGAACACTGATGCAGTTTCCCAGCATTGTATCAGTGTTCCACCTGTCACAGACACAGTGAGCCTGCAAATGGGCACAATGAGGCTGCATATGGGCACAGTGAGGCTGCAAATGGGCACAATGAGGCTGCAAATGGGCACAGTGAGGCTGCGTATGGGCACAGTGAGGCTGCAGATGGGCATTGTTTACCTAGTAGCTGCTGCATTTTCCCACCCTAGGCTTATACTCAAGTCAATACGTTATCCCAGTTTTTTGTGGTAAAATTAGGTGCCTCGGCTTATATTCGGGTCGGCCTATACTCGAGTATATACGTATATAAATATACTACTGATGCAGAGCTTAGCCAGTGTCTGTAGCGAATTAAATGTGAACTCAGAATAAACATCAATACAGTGTAGTAAAAATGTGTCAAAGTCCCAGAATTGCAACAAACATTTTAACATAAACATCAATCTCGTTAACAAGGTAGTAAACCCTTGCTTGGTCATTTTTACCTACAGGTAAGCCTATAATAAGGCTTACCTGTTGGTAAAATGAATATCTCCTAAACGTGCACCATTTAGGAGATATTCGCCCTGCATGCAGCCAGTGATATCACTGGTGCATGCGCTCTGAAGGCCTGGCATACCTTTGTACCGGAACCGAGGGCTCCTGGACGAACGTGCAGGAGTGACGTCATTGCGTCTCCGGTCAATCACATAGCCGGAGCGCGCAAACCTGGAAGAAAGACCGGGAGATCATGTTAGCCTTCTGAACGGTGACAGTACAAAGCTGGAGGGCTTTGTTCCAAGGTGAGTATGTCATAATGTGCTAGTATGCAATGCATACTAGCACATTATGCCATTGCCTTGCAGTTGTTTTTTTTAAATAACACCACAGTTTACAAACACTTTAAGTGTAATGAAACATCTTTATTAGGTCCCTTTCACACAAAGTGTCTGATCGGGTCTGCCTGTCAGTTTTTCAAGCAGACTCGATCGGAAGGTCCCTGCACATCTATGGACAGGTGGGTGTAAACTGACTTGTGTCCAGGTTACATCCGCCTTTCTCCTGGCCTGATCCAATCCACTAAAAAGTAGGGCTGCTGAAATTAATCGCAGCATAGATGCATCGCGATTCGGGTGTCCCCGATGCGGCATCGATGCATGCGACCCGAAAAATCGATGTCTGGCCCCGCCCCCTCCCGGGAGAGCGCTCCGTACGTAAAGCTGTTACTAGTGTGTGTATTTTCCGCTCATGTGACTCTCGGCCGCGCCTCCCTCCTCTGAGTCCCCTGATTTCAGCCCCGCCCACTGACTGGAGCTATCAGGTCAGAAGAGAGGCGGGCGGGGCTGACATCAGGAGAGACGTGAGAGGAGGGAGGCGCGGCCGAGAGTCACATGAGCGGAAAATACACACACTAGTAACAGCTTTACGTACGGAGCGCTCTCCCGGGAGAATTCCCTGCTCAGGAGAGATGTGACAACCGGCGGAACACCGGCGGCTGGAGTGGAGATCGGGGGGAGATGGTGAGCAGGCAGATCGCCCTGCTCATTACAGGTTGCCACCAGCACCGGCGGAGCAGCATGTAAGTACAGAGGGGGAGGGGGGGCGCTGTGACACAAGTCCATATCATACAATTGTCTTCTATGTGCATTCATCACACCACAACTCTGCATTATTGTCCCCAGTCTGTGACCAACTCCTGTGCCATGTCCCCAGTCTGTGACCAACTTCTGTGCCATGTCCCCAGTCTGTGACCATCTCCTGTGCCATGTCCCCAGTCTGTGACCAACTCCTGTGCCATGTCCCCAGTCTGTGACCATCTCCTGTGCCATGTCCCCAGTCTGTGACCAACTCCTGTGCCATGTCCCCAGTCTGTGACCATCTCCTGTGCCATGTCCCCAGTCTGTGACCAACTCCTGTGCCATGTCCCCAGTCTGTGACCAACTCCTGTGCCATGTCCCCAGTCTGTGACCATCTCCTGTGCCATGTCCCCAGTCTGTGACCATCTCCTGTGCCATGTCCCCAGTCTGTGACCAACTCCTGTGCCATGTCCCCAGTCTGTGACCATCTCCTGTGCCATGTCCCCAGTCTGTGACCAACTCCTGTGCCATGTCCCCAGTCTGTGACCATCTCCTGTGCCATGTCCCCAGTCTGTGACCAACTCCTGTGCCATGTCCCCAGTCTGTGACCAACTCCTGTGCCATGTCCCCAGTCTGTGACCATCTCCTGTGCCATGTCCCCAGTCTGTGACCATCTCCTGTGCCATGTCCCCAGTCTGTGACCATCTCCTGTGCCATGTCCCCAGTCTGTGACCATCTCCTGTGCCATGTCCCCAGTCTGTGACCATCTCCTGTACCATGTCCCCAGTCTGTGACCATCTCCTGTACCATGTCCGCAGTCTCTGATCATCTCCTGTAGCATGTCCGCAGTCTCTGATCATCTCCTGTAGCATGTCCGCAGTCTCTGATCATCTCCTGTAGCATGTCCGCAGTCTCTGACCATCTCCTGTAGCATGTCCGCAGTCTCTGACCATCTCCTGTAGCATGTCCGCAGTCTCTGATCATCTCCTGTAGCATGTCCGCAGTCTCTGACCATCTCCTGTAGCATGTCCGCAGTCTCTGATCATCTCCTGTAGCATGTCCGCAGTCTCTGATCATCTCCTGTAGCATGTCCGCAGTCTCTGATCATCTCCTGTAGCATGTCCGCAGTCTCTGATCATCTCCTGTAGCATGTCCGCAGTCTCTGACCATCTCCTGTAGCATGTCCGCAGTCTCTGATCATCTCCTGTAGCATGTCCGCAGTCTCTGATCATCTCCTGTAGCATGTCCGCAGTCTCTGATCATCTCCTGTACTATGTCCGCAGTCTCTGATCATCTCCTGTAGCATGTCCGCAGTCTCTGATCATCTCCTGTAGCATGTCCGCAGTCTCTGATCATCTCCTGTAGCATGTCCGCAGTCTCTGATCATCTCCTGTAGCATGTCTGCAGTCTCTGACCATCTCCTTTAGTATTTTGGAAGAGAGCCTGGAGCTCCTCTGCTGTCTTTTTTTCTTAAGAACAGATAGAATTAAAAAAATGGAGTTCTCCTGACTACTTGAATTTTTTTTTTTGATGAAAACCTTGAGCACTTGCGGACTTGCGCTGTAATCGTGATGCATCGTGATGCATCGCGGAATCGAATTGAATCGAATCGTTGACTTGATAATCGTAATCGAATCGAATCGTGAGGCCAGTGAAGATGCGCACCCCTACTAAAAAGGTAAGGGATCCATCCTCTTCTGTTGATCAGGGAGTAGTCAGGTGTAAACAGACAGCAGAGTCCGTTTACTCCTGGCCGCCCATAGAGCAGAGCAGACTCTGTCCGTGTCCACTCTGCAGAAACTGAGTGGACACATGTGTTATCCATCCGCTCTGCTCAGAAGCGGATCCGTGAGCGGAGTCTGCCCCATCTGAAACGGGCCTAATAAGACCCCTTTTGCACTGAGGCAGTTTTCAGGCGTTTTAGAGCTAGCCTAGAAATGGTACCTGCAAAGCACCTGAAAACTGCCTCCCATTCTCTGCAATGGGTGCTTTCACACCCGGGCGGTACGCTTGTCCTGCAAGAAGCATCTTTGGGGTGGTTTGGGAGCACTGTATACAGTGGCACAACAGTGACATTAGCAAGAACTGGAAGTCCGCCGCAATGTATACAGTGCTCCCAAAATGCTCCTGCCCATTGCAATGGAAGCGCCGCATCACGGGAGTTTTTAACCCTTTTTTTGTTAGAACTCTCTTAATCAAGTAGATTTCAATCCTGGCAGCATAAAATCCTCCTCGTGACAACACCTCCATTACTATATGACTCACATGCCACACCAAAAATAAAACAAAATCACACATACAGTAGTGTAATAAAGCTTATAAATAAAAAATAAAAATACACTCACATAAAGCTAGTGCACACAAGCAGTATACATAGCATATAATTAGCAGGAATCCACTCTCTCATTTTCCTGCAGTTTGCTGCTATCCATATTTAAACTTTTGTTTCTCACTGTGGGTCAGTTTATTTCTCCGTGTTTGTAGGCACACCGGATCCTGAACATGTTGCCAGACTCCATCTCAATGCATTTACGTCATGAAAGACTTTGTCAAGAGTCTTTTTTTGCATTTTATTGGGGGTTTTCAGCTGTAGCAGCTTTTCTGTAAGTTGATTTAATTTTGTGAGTTTTCTACACTGTTCTAGATCTTTTTCTTTTGAACACAGGGTGTGGTGAGATCATTTTTACATTTTTATTGGGATGGTTGGATGGATTAAGTGGAAAAATTTCATTCTCTATAAATTATGAAACAAATGCAAGTCCAATAGTCTTAACTATGATTATTATCTATAAACTGGAAATAAAGGCTAATTTGCCTAAAAAAAGGGGGGAGGGGAAAAGATTTTCCCCAGGGACTTTTAAGGTGCTGTTTAAATCGACAATGTAGTCAAAAATTCAAAAAATCTGTACAATCATATTGAATAAAATTACTGTTTTATTGAATCAAGATTAAAATATCTATGCCTCACATAGAGAATGAGACATGATTGTAAAAACAATTTGACATAGGCAATTTCACCCAAATTTATTCACATTAAACAATGCAACATAAAGCAACTACTTAAAGGTGCCATGACAATCTGCCGCTCGACATGTTTCGCTCTAATACGAGCTTCTTCAGGAGTTTAAAGGCAATGATTGTGGTGGACTCTAAATGGGAGAGTAGACAATAATCAATACATAAGTAGTTTAAACATATATAGAATACAACTGATAATATTGGATTCAATTGACAAAGTAGAGATTGGTACAGAGCATTTAAATGCATACACATACATTTAGAAATCAAACAATTCAACCAAATATACATAGAAGATTTGAGTTTACACATCTTACCAGGCTATAGTGCATCAATGCGACATAAATACTTCAATAGAATGACAAACTGCTGTCAATTTCAAACCGGGGAGTTCTCATATATGAGGGACATCGCTGCCATAGTGTGACCACAGGGGAATATAAAGTATTAAAACGGCCCTTTAAAAAGCAAGATAGATTGAAAATTAGAAAAGAGGGATCGCATCCAATATCCTTCCCATTTAGTTTGGGGAGTATATTACCTTTGGTAGAACCAATCATGGATTCTTGCCTAGAACCTAAAGGTCTCACGGCATGTACACATTATGTGAATAGGGATGGCACCATGGTCTAGTAAACTAGTCACTGATGACTGCACAATGGGGAACGATCACCATCAGGGCTGTTTTCTAGATAGAAAAAGGGGAATGCAATAAAAGGGACCATTAGAGTTCAAAAAGTGCAGCTTACTGTCAGTTAATGGCAGGGCTGCAGAGAGAGAACTTACTTGGAGACAGTAATCCGGCACGCAGGCTTGAGAAAGCTTCACGCTGCCTCTGTGGAACAGCGCCGGTAGCAGAACTGTGAGCGGTGTATAACCGCCTTTATATACCCCCATCACGGCGGCGTCTGGCCTCGCCGCCGGGATGCGGACGCTTGTTGAGACTAGCCACGTCATGACGTGGGGGGACGTGGCGGCGTCGTTCTGACGTCAGCAACGTTCCTGGGGCTTAGTGCGCATGTCGGTGTCGTTTTAGAGCCTGTAAAGCATCTAGGCGCCAGAGGCGCCATCTTAGCTAAGGGAAAAAGTCAGGGAAATAAATATAGCTGGAAGCATTATGCCTGTCTTTAAATACTGTTGCTGTTCTAACATTGGAAGAATATTCCCAAGGGTACATAATGAAGGCTCATATGCATCACTATTTGGTGTCAAGCCCCCACCATGACATGACCGGACCCAATTAAATAGGGCCACCACCGTGGGGGCGATTGGTTCTTCACCTCCAATGGTGGGTGCCCCGGGCGTCCGTGTGGTCTAAATTGACAGAGATGGTCCCAATATGAAAATATTTAAATATTTCCGGGGAATTGTTGCCAAATATTGGAGATAGGAGCAAACCTTATAGGTATATGTTTGCAACCACAGCCTGCAAGATGTAAATAACAACAACTCAGTGGAGGTTCAATGACATCAAATGTAACATACACAATACATATGGTCATATTACAACTATTTCTATCCATTTTATGGCTCATTCATACATATGATGCCAAATCAGTTCAGAATTAAAAATACTGAATATAGTTAATGACCTGAAAAGAAAAAGAGAGGACGGGGAAAAAAAGGGGAAAGAACAAGGGGGGAGAGAAAAAGAACAAAGAAAAAGCAAGAGAAACCGGGAAATGAGAAAAGAGGGACAAGGCCAAACCAAGGCTAAGGATGCTTCAGTTTTCAAAGAAATGGCTTAAAACTGAACGCATCATTCATGCCTGGATGCTGGAGGGCCAACAACTCGTGTATCCAACGTGCCTCCTTTTGAAGGAGGAGCTTATCGTAATCTCCCCCTCTATCGCCAGGGGGAATATGTTCCAAAGCAAAAAAATGTAAGCAATTAGCGTCAAAGTTATGCTGCAGGCCAGCATGGCGGCTGATGGGGGTCTCCATTCTTTTTTTCTGTATCAGGGAGACATGATCCCTGATTCGACAGAAAAAGGGTCTCTTAGTCTTCCCGATATAAAACATCTTACATTCGCATAGCATAATGTACACTATACCAATGGATTGACACGTTACTGCAAATCTTGGTTTAAATAGATGCCCGTTGGGCAATAAAAGACTTCGGGTCGCCAAGATATATCTGCAATAGGAGCAATGATGGCAGGGTCTGCTGCCCCTGTCAGCCTCTTTAATTTTGACAGTGTGGCTTTCATAATGGCTATGTACCAACGAATCCCTCAGAGATCGACATCGTCTGAAAGTAATCTCCGGATATGGATTTAAATGTTTGGCCACTTTCTCGTCTCCCATTAATAAGTACCAATACTTCTTAAGGATGTCACGTGTTTGTTTATGTTGACTAGAGTAAGTAGTGATGAGTCTGACTCCAGGATTCGCTTTTTTGGATCTGGTGTTATGTAAAAGAGAGGCTCTATTTTGATTTTTAGCTCTAAGGTATGCTTTTTTAAGGCATTTTTTGCTATATCCTCGATTCAGGAAGCGTAGACGTAAACATTTAGCTTCCTTTTCAAAGTCAGACTCATCACTACAGTTGCGCTTTGCTCGCAAGTATTGCCCATAGGGCACACTAGTAATAAGGGGAACTGGGTGGGAACTGGTGGCATGGTGGCCCTATTTAATTGGGTCCGGTTATGTCATGGTGGGGGCTTGACACCAAATAGTGATGCATATGAGCCTTCATTATGTACCCTTGGGAATATTCTTCCAATGTTAGAACAGCAACAGTATTTAAAGACAGGCATAATGCTTCCAGCTATATTTATTTCCCTGACTTTTTCCCTTAGCTAAGATGGCGCCTCTGGCGCCTAGATGCTTTACAGGCTCTAAAACTACACCGACATGTGCACTAAGCCCCAGGAACGTTGCTAACGTCAGAACGACGCCGCCACGTCCCCCCACGTCATGACGTGGCTAGTCTCAACAAGCGTCCACATCCCGGCGGCGAGGCCAGACGCCGCCGTGATGGGGGTATATAAAGGCGGTTATACACCGCTCACAGTTCTGCTACCGGCGCTGTTCCACAGAGGCAGCGTGAAGCTTTCTCAAGCCTGCGTGCCAGATTACTGTCTCCAAGTAAGTTCTCTCTCTGCAGCCCTGCCATTAACTGACAGTAAGCTGCACTTTTTGAACTCTAATGGTCCCTTTTATTGCATTCCCCTTTTTCTATCTAGAAAACAGCCCTGATGGTGATCGTTCCCCATTGTGCAGTCATCAGTGACTAGTTTACTAGACCATGGTGCCATCCCTATTCACATAATGTGTACATGCCGTGAGACCTTTAGGTTCTAGGCAAGAATCCATGATTGGTTCTACCAAAGGTAATATACTCCCCAAACTAAATGGGAAGGATATTGGATGCGATCCCTCTTTTCTAATTTTCAATCTATCTTGCTTTTTAAAGGGCCGTTTTAATACTTTATATTCCCCTGTGGTCACACTATGGCAGCGATGTCCCTCATATATGAGAACTCCCCGGTTTGAAATTGACAGCAGTTTGTCATTCTATTGAAGTATTTATGTCGCATTGATGCACTATAGCCTGGTAAGATGTGTAAACTCAAATCTTCTATGTATATTTGGTTGAATTGTTTGATTTCTAAATGTATGTGTATGCATTTAAATGCTCTGTACCAATCTCTACTTTGTCAATTGAATCCAATATTATCAGTTGTATTCTATATATGTTTAAACTACTTATGTATTGATTATTGTCTACTCTCCCATTTAGAGTCCACCACAATCATTGCCTTAAACTCCTGAAGAAGCTCGTATTAGAGCGAAACATGTCGAGCGGTAGATTGTCATGGCACCTTTAAGTAGTTGCTTTATGTTGCATTGTTTAATGTGAATGAATTTGGGTGAAATTGCCTATGTCAAATTGTTTTTACAATCATGTCTCATTCTCTATGTGAGGCATAGATATTTTAATCTTGATTCAATAAAACAGTAATTTTATTCAATATGATTGTACAGATTTTTTGAATTTTTGACTACATTGTCGATTTAAACAGCACCTTAAAAGTCCCTGGGGAAAATCTTTTCCCCTCCCCCCTTTTTTTTAGGCAAATTAGCCTTTATTTCCAGTTTATAATTAACTATGGGATGTGGTGCTTTCAGTTGACTATCTCTGTCCTCCCTAAATCCTATGATTATTATCTACCTAATCGCTTTATGTCAGGTACATGGCATACCAATACATGGAAGCTGTCAGAGGAACATATTGATAAATCCCCCCGCTTTTAAGACATGCGAGGGTGTAATATGAATTTCCTTTGCTATAAAAAATTGGAGTGTGAAAACTTTACAAGAATTCAGTAAAGCTGGGTACACACTATAAGAAAATTGGAAGAAAAATTCCATATGAGGAACAATCAATATGCGATCGTTAGTATAGTGCTTTCGACAGCTGAATCCTGACTGTTCAGATGCAAGGAAACAAAGGTGCAAGCTAGAAAATTTTAATCATATGTGAACACAACCTCTGATTTTCGCTCAATGTGTAGTTATCATACGGAAATAAACGAATAGAAAAAAACATGCATTATCAGGAGCAAAGAATGGCCTGGAAGATGGGGGCAGCAAACATACAAATCATACACAAAAAGAGGATGTTTGCCTTTGTCGTTTGAAAATTTTCATACAAGTTAAAACCAATGTCGGTTACATCATGATGCGCACCTTCGTGGAAAATCAGACAACCGTTCGTGCGATTTTGTTATAGTGCTGCGCACCCCACTTAATACAGCACCAGGGAAGCTGCTTGTAATATTATATTGAACATTTCCAGGAGCACTAAACAAGCCCACCTAACCACTCCATAAATGTTTTTATTTCTACCAAAGCTTAGTTTTATGTTTAATTCCAGGTACACATTTATTGGACTTGTACGTAGTTTCAATGTCACATTCAGATAGCTAAGATTACTTTCAAAGTATGACAGCATTATACAGCTAGTTCCGGGTTTGTGACAAACATGCTTAGTCACTAAAAATTATAAGAGCACAGAGCGCCATCTTGTGGTTGTGCTCAACAAACAAATTGATTTGCAGAAGTCTGGATACATACAGTGTGCATTATAAATTGGCACAAATTATACCCAAATTAGTCTATAGATCGGGTTTCACTATGTTCTTAGCGTTTTTCCTCCTTCGCCAATGCAAAGCAAGCAGATCCCCATATACTGCAAATTAACAAATGATAGAAAAAAATCTGGGATGAGGAAAGCCAGTTAAAGAGGAACTGCATTCTGCTCACATAATTTGTAATAAAAACATCTTTGCCATTCTGAAGCTTCCCTCCAATCACTTTGCATATTATCTTATATATACTGTGATTCTGTACTTGCCAAATATGCTGCAGAAATCTCCCTCCACTAAGTCTCGCTGCATCCATTTTAACTGTGGGTAGCTGAAGCTGCTGCCTGTTCACTTCCTGGATTTACACAGACACACAGAGGCATACCTCTAGCTCTGCAGCCCTGCAGCTCTCATTGACCCTCTTATGGCTCATCCCTCTTCCCTTCCTGGCAAACTCTCACAGACCTAGAGAGAGAGCTGTGCATGATGTCATAAGTCTAGGCTTTTTACCAGACAAGAAACAGGAAGTGGGCTGTATAAGGTATTTACTGGGAGGGAAAAAAATGTTTTACTATCCAAAGTTAAAATAACAAGGGCAGAAGATTTAATAGATTGGAAAGTTGAAAAAATGACTGAAGGTCCGCTTTAGCGACTTCACTGTATGAATGCATAAAAAGCAGAGGGCAGTGTGAAGTGTAAACTGCAATATCTGTCGAAGAGTGTTAGTATCTGCTCTCTTTTACAACCAGGCCCCTTAAAAGAGAAGTATAGCCAAAGCTATTTTGACTATACTCCTTCTGGGATCACAGGAGTGCAGTTCGTTCTGCACTCCTGTGACCCGTTTTCAGCCAGTGGGCTTTAGTCACTCCATATGGTCTGAATCCACCCAGAAGCCTGGACCAACACCTGGCATACATCCTTGAACGCATACATCCCTAAATGCAAGTATGTATTTCATGTGAAAAACATGAACCAACTTATCGCTTCCCTGCTATGGGTAGTCCTAAGGACATGTAGTAAATCTAAATGTCCTTGTCCAAGATCCTAAAACTCCAGATCCCAGATGCAACTGTCCTTAAATGGCACATGTCGATGAGTGAAATTTCAAAGATATAAGAAAACAGGAAGCGCAATCACCTGACACAATAAAACACTTTATTATCAAAAGTAAAGACAAATATAATTTCACTCACGTTTCACGAGGAGCAGAGGGCTTTGAATACAGCCATCATTGTGAAGAGGAACAATGAAACCGGGGCCAGTGATGTGGTGTTGATCACAAGTAAATCCTCCTGGAGCACTTCCAGGTAGCTGTCAAGATGGAAAAGGTGGCTCTATCCCGTGCCTGGATTGATGTTGGGGGTCCTCACTACCAACTTCTGCAAGGATAGCCAGGATTGGTAAGAATCTTTTTGCTCCTAGCAAATTTAAAGGGTCCAGGTTGTCGATTAAAGACATAAGGCAGTCCCCGAGTTACGAACGGGTTAGGGACTGCCTGTTTGTTCTTAAGTCGGATTCGTTTGTAAGTTGGAAGCGCATGCGCAGAACGGCAGAGACGTCGTTTTCCAATGTTTTCCGATGTTCATGTCAAGTAGCGGCGCATGCGCAGACGTTGTTTTCTGCTGTTTTCCAATGTGCCCGCCGTCGAAAAGTGGCCGCGCATGCGCAGAACGTTACGCCGCCTCCTGTTCGTAAGTAGGAGTCGTTCGCAAGTCGGAGGTTCGTAACTCGGGGACCTCCTGTACCTATTTTAATATACATGAACTGTTAAAAAAAAAGCAAGTGCTTAGCTTGTCAATGTATTTTGCATGAGCAAAAGAGCCTCTCAACACTGGCAGTAAAAGTTTTAACTTCAAGCTGTTTATAAATTGTTCCAAATAATTTGTGATATGTGGCCTGAGATGTCTATGGGTTTTAGCAGAGCCATGCACATCAGGTTCAATGAACATAGAAGGTTGATTGACAGGATAACAGTGTACCCAGGCCTTTATCACTACATAAAAATAGTGAAATAGCGAAATAGCGAAAGTCCCGCGCTCGCCCCCGTCATCCTCATCCTCTTTTTTTTTACCTGTTTAGGGTGGGTCCTTCCGAAGGTGCCACAGCTTACAGACCTTATTATGAGCCTCTAGTCTGTCCTGAATCCTAGCCATCATTTTCTCCATCAATTCCACATCCTTAATTCTGGAGAAAAGGGCCTCTAAGGAAGGGGGGATGCAGCGTTTCCAGTTTAGGGCTATAAGACAGCGTGCTGCTGTGAGGACATGACATACTAGTTTTTTATAGGGTGTGGGAATCTTTAGAGGAGACAGGCCTAGTAGAAAAAATTCTCCAGCACCTATCGGAGCTAGTAGGATAAGTGGCATTAAGTACATCTGGGGTCCAGAATAAGAGGATTTTGTACATGTTAGTACGTGTTTTCTTTATATAGTGTACAGATTGGACTCTTTGCTGCTTGGCACCATATCACCCGCCACTGTTCTATGGGAATTTCCTCATTGAGGGCTTTCTCCCATCTTGTCATGTAGGAGTGGTTGCCCTTTTTGTCTGGGGGGCAGACATTCAGTATTTTTTAGATATCTGATATTAGGCCCTTTTGAACATGACCTGGCAGGATTAGATTTTCAAAAGGGGATGGGGGGCGAATTGCAGGTCTGGGGCAATAGTAGTGTCTGATTTGCAGATACCCATAAAACACCTGTCATGGTAGATCGCAGGGCCGGTCCCAGGCGGGTGCACGGGGTGCAGTGCACCCAGGCGCCAGAGAGGTGGGGGCGCTGAAGCGCCAGAGTGCTCCCCTCCCTCCTCCTCCTCCCCTCCGTGTCCAGAAATATCCGGCCGTGCCGGCGCCGCTGTGCTTTACATTGCTAGAGCGAGCCTGTCCCCCCTCCCTCCTCCTCCTGTCAGAGGAGAGCAGCCGCCGGAGATCGGAGCGGCTGGTCTCTGTGTTGAGAGAGACCAGCCGCGCAGTGACTTCGCTGGGGGGAGGGGGGGCGGCCCGTGCCTGCAGCCTGACACAGGTTCTCTCTCTCCTCCGCTGTCTCTCACTCCCGCTCGATCTGTTCTTCACCCGGGCGGCGCGGCTGCACACTGTCCTCTCTAGCTGCTGCCCGGGTGTTAATGTGTCTGTCTGTACTAATGGGGGGGGTTGTCCTGGGGGGTCTGTACTAATGGGGGGGTTGTCCTGGGGGGGCGGTCTGTACTAATGGGGGGTTGTCCTGGGGTGTCCGTACTAATGGGGGGGTTGTCCTGGGGGGTCTGTACTAATGGGGGGGGTTGTCCTGGGGGGTCTGTACTAATGGGGGGGTTGTCCTGGGGGGGCGGTCTGTACTAATGGGGGGTTGTCCTGGGGGGGTCTGTACTAATGGGGGGGTTGTCCTGGGGGGTCTGTACTAATGGGGGGGTTGTCCTGGGGGGTCTGTACTAATGGGGGGGTTGTCCTGGGGGGGCGGTCTGTACTAATGGGGGGTTGTCCTGGGGGGTCTGTACTAATGGGGGGGTTGTCCTGGGGGGTCTGTACTAATGGGGGGGTTGTCCTGGGGGGTCTGTACTAATGGGGGGGTTGTCCTGGGGGGGCAGTCTGTACTAATGGGGGGTTGTCCTGGGGGGTCTGTACTAATGGGGGGGTTGTCCTGGGGGTCTGTACTAATGGGGGGGGGTTGTCCTGGGGGGTCTGTACTAATGGGGGGGGGTTGTCCTGGGGGGTCTGTACTAATGGGGGGGGGTTGTCCTGGGGGGTCTGTACTAATGGGGGGGTTGTCCTGGGGGGCGGTCTGTACTAATGGGGGGTTGTCCTGGGGGGGTCTGTACTAATGGGGGGGTTGTCCTGGGGGGTCTGTACTAATGGGGGGGTTGTCCTGGGGGGTCTGTACTAATGGGGGGGTTGTCCTGGGGGGTCTGTACTAATGGGGGGGTTGTCCTGGGGGGTCTGTACTAATGGGGGGTTGTCCTGGGGGGGTCTGTACTAATGGGGGGGGGTTGTCCTGGGGGGTCTGTACTAATGGGGGGGTTGTCCTGGGGGGGCGGTCTGTACTAATGGGGGGTTGTCCTGGGGGGGTCTGTACTAATGGGGGGGTTGTCCTGGGGGGTCTGTACTAATGGGGGGGTTGTCCTGGGGGGTCTGTACTAATGGGGGGTTGTCCTGGGGGGTCTGTACTAATGGGGGGGTTGTCCTGGGGGGTCTGTACTAATGGGGGGGTTGTCCTGGGGGTCTGTACTAATGGGGGGGAGTTGTCTTGGGGGGGTCTGTACTAATGGAGGGGGGATTTGTCCTGGGGGGTCTGTACTAATGGAGGGGTTTGTCCTGGGGGTCTGTACTAATGGAGGGGGGTTGTTCTGGGGGGTCTGTACTAATGGAGGGGGGGTGTTTGTCCGGGGGGTCTGTACTAATGGAGGGGGGGTCCTGGGGGGGTTCTGTACTAATGGAGGGGGGTTTGTCCTGGTGGGGGGTCTGTACTAATGGAGGGGGGTTTGTCCTGGTGGGGGGTCTGTACTAATGGAGGGGGGTTTGTCCTGGTGGGGGGTCTGTACTAATGAAGGGGGGATTTGTCCTGTTGGGGTCTGTACTAGTGGAGGGGGGGTTCTCCTGGGGGGTCTGTAGTAATGGAGGGGGTTTGTCCTGGGGGGTCTGTACTAATGGAGGGGGGGTTTGTCCTGGGGGGGTCTGTACTAATGGAGGGGGGGTTTGTCCTGGGGGGTCTGTACTAATGAAGGGGGGATTTGTCCTGTGGGGGTCTGTACTAGTGGAGGGGGGTTCTCCTAGGGGGTCTGTACTAATGGAGGGGGTTTGTCCTGGGGGTCTGTACTAATAGAGGGGGGGTTTGTCCTGGGGGTCTGTACTAATAGAGGGGGGTTGTCCTGGGGGGGATCTGTACAAATGGAGGGGGGGTTGTCCTGGTGGGGGTCTACTAATGGAGGGGGGGGTGGTTTGTCCTGGGGGGGTCTATACTGATGAAGGGGGGTCTGTACTGAGAGAGGGGTTTATACTTAGTGGGGGTCTATACTTAGTGGAGGGAGGTCTGTACTGAGGGGCGACTGAAGTTGGTGGAAGGAGGGTGACACCATGTTATTCTGCACCTGGTGACACCAACCCTAGTGACGTCACTGCAGCTGCAGGCTCTTCTTTCGCCCCTTCCCCTCCCTCTCCCTCTCCTCCGCACGTGCACTGCTATACTAGTGAGCGGCGCTGGCCAGCACAGCCTCCCACTATGTTTCTTCCCCCGCCTTCATATCAGCCAGGGAAAAATAGAATAGAAAAAGGAGGATTGTGGGACATGTAGTCCCGAGGACTGGCAGCCCCACTGTAACACGGAAACTGCAGTCCACACAGCATGCTCAGCTAAATGGGAGAGAGAGAGATACAGGAGCCTGGGAAAGCTTTCAGGGAAGTGCACCCAGGACTCCAGAGGGCAGTGCTCAGGGAACACCATCAGAGAGGAAACCCCGCTGCCCTGCGCCACCAGAGGGAAAGTCACACAGCCTGGTGCCATCCCTGGCGGAGAAAGGAATGGAGTCATTGCCAGAATACAGATCTGGGTGCTACCCAGCGGAGTCACCACGGGCAATTCAGAGTGAGCTTACTCCTGATCAGAGGAACCCTCGCTGGGTCAGGTGAGAGGGCCAATCGGCCATTATCTACTAATGTCCATAGGAACTGCAGTCTCTGACCATCTCCTGTATTATATCTGCAGTCTCTGACCTTCTCTTGTATCATGTCTGCAGTCTCCGACCATCTCCTGTATCATGTCTGCAGTCTCTGATCATCTCCTGTACTATGTCTGCAGTCTCTGATCATCTCCTGTACTATGTCTGCAGTCTCTGACCTTCTCTTGTATCATATCTGCAGTCTCTGATCATCTCCTGTACCATGTCTGCAGTCTCTGACTGTCTCTTGTATCATGTCTACAGTCTCTGACTATGTCCTCTACTATGTCTGCAGTCTCTGATCATCTCCTGTACCATGTCTGCAGTCTCTGATCATCTCCTGTACTATGTCTGCAGTCTCTGATCATCTCCTGTACTATGTCTGCAGTCTCTGATCATCTCCTGTACCATGTCTACAGTCTCTGATCATCTCCTGTACCATGTCTGCAGTCTCTGATCATCTCCTGTACCATGTCTACAGTCTCTGATCATCTCCTGTACCATGTCTGCAGTCTCTGATCATCTCCTGTACCATGTCTGCAGTCTCTGATCATCTCCTGTACTATGTCTGCAGTCTCTGACTGTCTCTTGTATCATGTCTACAGTCTCTGATCATCTCCTGTACTATGTCTGCAGTCTCTGACCATCTCCTGTACTATGTCTGCAGTCTCTGATCATCTCCTGTACTATGTCTGCAGTCTCTGATCATCTCCTGTACCATGTCTGCAGTCTCTGATCATCTCCTGTACTATGTCTGCAGTCTCTGATCATCTCCTGTACCATGTCTACAGTCTCTGATCATCTCCTGTACTATGTCTGCAGTCTCTGATCATCTCCTGTACTATGTCTACAGTCTCTGATCATCTCCTGTACCATGTCTGCAGTCTCTGATCATCTCCTGTACTATGTCTGCAGTCTCTGATCATCTCCTGTACCATGTCTACAGTCTCTGATCATGTCCTGTACCATGTCTGCAGTCTCTGATCATCTCCTGTACCATGTCTGCAGTCTCTGACCATCTCCTGTACTATGTCTGCAGTCTCTGATCATCTCCTGTACCATGTCTGCAGTCTCTGATCATCTCCTGTACTATGTCTGCAGTCTCTGACTGTCTCTTGTATCATGTCTACAGTCTCTGATCATCTCCTGTACTATGTCTGCAGTTTCTGACCATCTCCTGTACTATGTCTGCAGTCTCTGATCATCTCCTGTACTATGTCTGCAGTTTCTGACCATCTCCTGTACTATGTCTGCAGTCTCTGATCATCTCCTGTACCATGTCTGCAGTCTCTGATCGTCTCCTGTACTATGTCTGCAGTCTCTGATCATCTCCTGTACCATGTCTGCAGTCTCTGATCATCTCCTGTACCATGTCTGCAGTCTCTGATCGTCTCCTGTACTATGTCTACAGTCTCTGATCATCTCCCGTACCACGTCTGCAGTCTCTGATCATCTCCTTTATTATATCTGCAGTCTCTGATCATCTCCTGTATTATGTCTGCAGTCTCTGATCATCTCCTGTACCATGTCTGCAGTCTCTGATCATCTCCTGTACCATGTCTGCAGTCTCTGATCATCTCCTGTACCATGTCTGCAGTCTCTGGACATCTCCTGTACCATGTCTGCAGTCTCTGATCATCTCCTGTACCATGTCTGCAGTCTCTGATCATCTCCTGTACCATGTCTGCAGTCTCTGATCATCTCCTGTACCATGTCTGCAGTCTCTGATCATCTCTTGTATCATGTCTGCAGTCTCTGATCATCTCCTGTACTATGTCTGCAGTCTCTGATCATCTCCTGTACTATGTCTGCAGTCTCTGACCATCTCCTGTACTATGTCTGCAGTCTCTGACCATCTCCTGTACTATGTCTGCAGTCTCTGACCATCTCCTGTACTATGTCTGCAGTCTCTGACCATCTCCTGTACTATGTCTGCAGTCTCTGATCATCTCCTGTATTATGTCTGCAGTCTCTGATCATCTCCTGTACCATGTCTGCAGTCTCTGATCATCTCCTGTACCATGTCTGCAGTCTCTGATCATCTCCTGTACCATGTCTGCAGTCTCTGATCATCTCCTGTACCATGTCTGCAGTCTCTGATCATCTCCTGTACCATGTCTGCAGTCTCTGATCATCTCTTGTATCATGTCTGCAGTCTCTGATCATCTCCTGTACTATGTCTGCAGTCTCTGATCATCTCCTGTACTATGTCTGCAGTCTCTAACCATCTCCTGTACTATGTCTGCAGTCTCTGACCATCTCCTGTACTATGTCTGCAGTCTCTGACCATCTCCTGTACTATGTCTGCAGTCTCTGACCATCTCCTGTACTATGTCTGCAGTCTCTGATCATCTCCTGTATTATGTCTGCAGTCTCTGATCATCTCCTGTACTATGTCTGCAGTCTCTGTCCAGCTCTTGTACCATGTCTGCAGTCTCATTCCAGCTCTTGTACCATGTCTGCAGTCTTTGACCGTATCCTGTATTATGTCTGGGGACTCTTTCTAACAGAAGCCCTCTCTGTGTGCATCAGAGAGGTTCCCCTCCAGGTCTCATTAGTGTTCTCTCTTCCTGTATTTTCTTTATTGTTAAGAGATCATGGGAGGATTTCAGGGTAACAAAGACTTCTTAGGGGAGCAGCTCTGTATTTGAGTCGTTGCCATAGAATCATTTGTAAAGGGGTGGAGTTGGTAAGATGACCACGCCCATGTGGGGGCGCCAGAAATATTTCTGCACCCAGGCGCCGGTGACCCTAGGATCGGCCCTGGTAGATCGAATTTAGTCTGAAGGTCGACAAAGGGTAGCAACTTGCGTGATCTGGGGTCCACTATATGCCCATAGTGAAACAGGTCCTGTGATGTCCATGGGTGTGACATCTGATGGGTGAGGCTATCGGGCACCTTGGGGTTACAGACAAATGATGTCAGAAACGATCTCTCAGATGACAGCCCATCGGGCTGTGACAAGTTTGCGCCACATCGGTCTAAGTTGGGCCATAGAGCCCAGCAGGCGTTCGGGTGCTACCTCTGCATTCGCACTCCAGAGTAAGCTATTCAGGTGGGTCGGGGCTAGCCATATTTTTTCTATTTCTGTCCATTTGTTGTAGGACCGTTGGGTGAACCATGAGGCTACCGCTCGTAGTTGGGCTGCCTGATAGTATTTATTGAGGTTGGGAAATGCGAGGCCTCCGTCACTGCGTGCTGCCATCAGAACCAACCTAGGTATTCTATGTCTTTTGTAGTTGCAAGTGTATTGCAATAGGTCGGATTGAAGTTTTTTCAGGTGTTTGTAGAGTACGGGTATGGGTAGTGTTTGGAAGAGATATAAAAGCTTCGGGAGAATCGTCATTTTAACTGAGGCTATCCGCCCTAGGAGGGAGATGTGGTGTTTTTTCCACTGGAGTAGTAAAGATCTGATCGACCGGTAGAGGGGGGGTGGAAATTCTCTAGGTATAGGGTGTTGAATTTTGGTGTGATGTCGATCCCTAGATACTTCAGGGCGATCGTTTTTCAGCTGTAAGAGAAGTTGGTTTTTAAATGTGTGATCTCAGTTTCGGGAATATTAATAGGCAAGGCCTCAGATTTGGATGTGTTTATTTTATATCCCGAGAGGGCTCCATAGTGGTCTAGTTCTGCGTGCAAGTTTGGAAGAGTTATATGGGATTGGGTCAGTGTGAGGATAATGTCGTCGGCAAAGATAGAGTTTTTAAACTTTTTACCACTGACCGAGATGACCCGTATATTAGGGTTGCTGCGAATTGAGTCAGCTAGGGGTTCAACGCAAAGTGCAAAGAGCAGGGGTGAGAGTGGGCACCCCTGCCTAGTGCCAATAGCCACTGAGAAAGAGGGGGAAAAGGTAAAGGGGGTCCTGACCTGGGAAGATGGGTTAGTGTAGAGGTGTCTAATCGCCCACAAGAAGGGCCCCCGAAATCCCATATGGCCTAGCGTGGCGAACAGAAAGGACCACCCTAAGCGGTCAAAGGTTTTTTCGGTATCCAGGCTAAGTAGCAAGGCTGTCGAGTTCTCTCTGTTCGCCACGTCCACCAGATCTATCACTTTTCTAGTGTTCTCGCCTGCTTGTCTGAGTGGGACGAAGCCCACCTGGTCCTTATGGATCAGGGAGGGAAGAATCATATTTAGGCGAGTTGAGAGCAATTTTGTAAAAATTTTATGGTCTGAATTCAGTAGTGCGATAGGTCTGTAGTTAGCACATAAAGAAGGGTCCTTGTCTGGTTTTGGAACTAGGGTGAAAAAGGAGCGCTGCATATCCGGGGGAATGGGGGTCCTGGAGGAAGGCGTTGAACAGTTTGCATAAGTGGGGGAGTAAAAGAGGAAGAAAGGATTTATAATATTTGTAGGGCAATCCGTCCGGGCCTGGGGCTTTATGGGTGGGTAGGGATTTAATAGTCTGTTCTATTTCTTCTTCAGTGATCGGGGTGTTTAGCGATAGTAGGTCAGAGGATTGGAGATGGGGGATCCCGCTTCGCTCCAGATATTGTTGCATGCGGTGGGAGAGGTCAGGGGAGGGGGGATTACTGGGGATGTCCTGTTTGTTATAGAGGTCTTTATAAAAGTCAGCAAAGGTATGGGCAATCTCTGTGGGGTGGGATAGTAAGTGGCCTGATTTGCTTTTAATCTGGTGAGGAGTCTGCATGTGGGAGTTTTCACATAGTTTCTTTGCCAGAAGGGAGTGTGCTTTGTTCCCTTAGTCATAGAATAATTGTTTCAGTCTGATCAGTGCTTTTTCAACGCGGCCTAACGCTAATTTGCTTAGGATTGCTCGCAGATTAGTGATCTTTTTAAGGAGAGATACTGTAGGGGTGAGTTGTAGCCGTCGCTCAAGGTCCCGATGTTCCCTCTCTGTTTGCAATTTTGTGGCCACTGCATCTTTTTTCATGGCAGAAGACAGTGCCATGCATCTACCTCAGAGGACTGCCTTGTGGGCTTCCCATAGTGTGGGGATAGATATGTCTGGAGTGTTATTCTCTGCAAAGTAGATTCCCGAGCAGGGAGGTGTTGGAGGAGAAATGTGTTCAGTTTCCAGTTATACTGCCTGCGGTTGGGGGAGCCTAGGTCTAATGTGAGTAGGATAGGGGCATGGTCCGACCATGAGATAGGGAGTATCTGTGTTGTGCGTATTATTTTGAGTGTGGGATTATTAACAAAAAAATAGTCAATGCGGGAATGTGTGCGATGGGGGGCTGATTCAAACTCTGTGTCTAAGTGACAAGTTATTGCAGTGATCCCGCATTGCAGAAAGTAAAGTTCAACTACTTTTGTGCTTGGCAGATCTGCGGGAAGAGTCTGTGTTAGAGGTTAGAGGGAGGGACTTTCTGCCAAAATGTGGGCGGCGTAGGTGGTGTAGCCACTAAGTCCCAGTCAGGTAGTTGGGGGGTTTGTATCCCCAGGATATCGCAGAAAGCAAGTAGATCCTCTGGGTATCGTAGCATGGCTGACTTTCACCTTGAGGCTGAAGGGAAATCCCCATTTGTAGGGAATTGATTCCTCTTGCAGTGTGCGCAGTAAGGGCTGGAGAAGCCTGCGTTTTTGCAAAGTGATCCAGGAAAGGTCAGGAAACAGTTGCATTTGGGCACCATCAAATGTCACTTTGTGTGCCAGGCGGGCTTGTCACATAATTTCTTCCTTGAGAAGGTAGGAGCTAATCCTGCAGATGATATCTCCCGGCTTAGAGGTGGCTCTCTTGGGGTGCAAGGCTCGGTGGGCTCTGTCCATCTCTATATGTTTTGCAGGAGGTTTGCCTAGGGGGTTGTTGAATAAGGTCTGCAGCGTTGATTGCAGGTCTTCGGAGTCCTCTGGTTCTGGAACGCCTCTTATTCGGGTGTTGTTTCTGTGTCCTCTATTATCGAGGTCTTCTATGTGTCACTGCATGTCTCTGAGCAGGGATCTATGGTCTGCTCCCTGAAGTTGTGTCCTCTGCACTGCCAGTTTTGTTTCCTGAATTTCTTCTTCGGCCATTTCTGCTCTGTCTGCAAGTTTTTTGAGGCCTGATTGGAGGGCCTGGAATTCTGAGGGACAGATAGATTTCACATCCTCTATCAGTTGCCTAAAGTCCTCTTTTGTCGGCATGGTTTGCAGGTAGGTGTGCCACTGGGGGGGTAGAGGTGGCACTTGAGTAGGCCCCTGATATTGGGGGGGTGATGGCGGGAATGGTGGGGGTTGGTGGGGGCTCATTTTAGCCATTCCAGAGGCCAGGTGTGGTTTCAGTGCCGGTGGGTCCCATGGTTCTGTCCAGTTTGCTGTCTGGGCTGGCTAGGGGGCCGTACACTGTGTGCCCCTGGTAGATGGGGGATCGGGCCTTTTGAGCATATGTGGCCCTTTGGGATGGCTGGGTTCTGGATGCACTTGGGTCCCTTGAGCGGGACAGTCTCTGTGCTTTAGGGGGTGGCAGCTGAGGCCCAGGATGTCACATGTATCCCCACAGGCTCTTGAGGTGTCAGGCTGGTGGGATATGCAGGGCCCAGTAGCGCCGGAAAGTCCAGAAAAAAAACTGAGGAGGTGGGGGATCCAGGGTCTGTCTCATGAACGCAGGGATCCGAGGCTGTCCTCAGTAGCCTCGGAAATGCTTCCGAGCATTGCGTGTAGTGCTGGAGGAGGGGTCAGACATGCCGGTCTGGAGCCCACGTGGCAGGGCCTCTGGGTAGGTGGGGAGGTTTGGAGTACTCACCGCTCCGGTGTATGAGGCGGATTCCGCGCGGCCTGTAGCTGCCGGTTGGGGACCTGTGGAGGTCCGGTGCAGAGTGATCCGAGGGGGAGAGCTGCATGGGAGTCGGAGAGCGGGGTGCATTTTTGTCACAGAGACTGATGTCTTTCGAGCAACCTCTTCCCATTACTAGTTCCTCTGTGCTTAAGAAGGATGTATGCTTGGAGGGCGTGGCCGGATGTGATCGAGGCAGCAAGTGTTTCCCAGAGGCTCCGTTTATCCTGACAAAATCCGTGCTTTTGGAGCATTCCTATTACCACCCAAACTTAAAAACCAGGTGGGGGAAGGAGTCTGGAGCAGAATGATGCATTCCGCGTCCTCAAAGAAGCACCAGAAAGCCGCGAACGAACAGCGCCATACCCGCTCTATGAAAGACGGAACGAAAGACTCCGCCCCCGCCATCTTGCCAGCACGGACATCAGCAAAGCGCGCCACGCTGACTTCTGGAAAGATGGCGACAGAAAGTGAAACTGCTGAGATGGAGCTTGCAGAGGATCAAGCAGAGGAGTCTCAGGGAGCTGTGGATACAGACGCCATAATTCGTCCGATCCTAGAAGCCATAAACGCCAGTAAGTCGGAACTCATGGGTAGAATAGATCATCTATCCTCTGAATGTACCCTGATAAGGCACGACCTAGACAAGATCCGGGGGCGGCTTACCACGGTAGAAACGAGGGTCTCAGATGTGGAAGACATTACACACTCTCAGGGGACAAATATAGCTGAACTGAAAGATATGGTGCTTGCCCTGCAGCGTAGAGCCATAGATGCTGAAGACCGCCAGAGGAGAAATAACATCAGAGTGGTGGGCCTTCCTGAAGGGGCAGAGGGGGACAAGCCTGTACTATTTGCTGAAGGTTTCTTCAAACAACTCCTATCGCTGAAAGATTTGCCCCCAACATATGTGGTTGAAAGAGCCCACAGAGTACCAACAGGGCGCAGACCGCCAGGAGCGTTCCCGAGACCCCTTCTGGTCAGGTTCCTGAATTATAGAGACCGGGATATGATTTTGGCCAAGGCCAGACAAGTTCAGGAGCTGAAATTTGAAAACACAAGAGTAATGTTTTTTCCTGATTTTTCGGCAGCCACACAGCAGCAACGCAGGTCATTCAACGACATACGTAAAAGATTGAGAGACAAAGAGATCCAATACAGCATGGTATACCCGAGTAAGCTCAGGATTCAACATAAGGGCAGCGTGAAATTCTTTGAAGATCCTGGAGAGGCCAGTGACTGGCTAGACAAGGAACTTTCCTAAAAATGCATGAGACTGAATTCAACCGTAATTGAGCTGCAAGTTGCACCTGTTGTGCGTTGTTGAGTGGCACATGTTTATATCCTTAACACTCAGGAAACAGGGGAATAAAGAGCAAGAAGTATTGCAATCATTCCAAACTGCACAAAGTCAGATCTCATAGGAATCCTCAATTCTCCAGAGAATCTCTACATAGAACCAACATCCAGCTATACAGGAGTCCAGCGGGACAGAGTATCAGGAGGAGAGCAAAGACAACGCGCCAACACGGCAGTGAAAAGCTTCAGATACAGACCGCGTTGACAATCTATAATTCCAGACGGGGGACGGCTACATGGAAATTCTCTACATTTTGGCAAGGAAGGAAGGACCTTTTTCCCGTCAGGTGTAGAGGTACTTTTTCTATGCTACATAATATTATTTTACTACGTTATTATTTTTACGTTTTTTTTTTTGGATGCTCCAAACAAAAAATTTTTAAAAAAGGAGCGAAGAGGAAACAGAAAGAGTGGACATTGAGCTGCAGAACTGTTGATCGCAACGACCAAATTCCACAAGAAGGTTTTTTTTGATGTTTTTTGGGATGAAGCTACCTACCAGAACTGTTTTTGAGTTTAGTTGGGGACTTTTCTCTGGTATAATAGCAGGGGGGGAAGGTACATTTGTCACAGCCCATAGGTCCAAATTCTCTAAATGGTATGGATATTTATTAATATGTGTGGATGTGGGAAGCGCCGCTGGGAGGAGAAGATTGGGTCCCCTGATGTTCCAAATTACTGGACATTTAAACAAGATAACTTATGACAGATAAAATAAATATAGTGTCCTGGAATGTCAGGGGACTCAATAACAAGTTCAAGAGGGCCTCAGTCTTTCGTTACTTAAAACATTACAAACCTCACGTGGTGGTACTGCAGGAGACACATCTAGAGGGAAGTAGGGTGTTGGCCCTACGAAAAAGGTGGATACAAAGAGCAGTCCATTCCACATATTCCACGTTTGCAAGAGGAGTGTCCATTCTCATTAGTAGATCTGTTTCTTGCACTATTCACCATGTAATTACCGATCCAGAGGGCAGGTATGCTGCAGTGATAATGGATATTTTTAATAGTCAAATGTTATTAATAACTGTATATGTGCCCCCACCTTTCCAAGTCCAAATTCTATATGACATGGTAACAAGACTGGCACAATTTTTACACTTGCCCCTGGTGGTGATGGGGGATTTCAATGCTGTGTTACATGCGGCCTTGGACTCCTCCAACCCAGGCAGGACAAGCTCGGAAGAACTGAAGAGTTGGGCCACCACGGTTGGACTAGAGGAGATATGGAGATGGAAACATCCGGCTGAAAAATGTTTCTCCCATATTTCAACAGCACATGGCTCTTCAGCGAGAATAGACTTAGCTTTTGGTAATAACACCATGTTACAATATGTGTCTAGTATAGAGTACATAGCTGGGGGTCTGTCGGACCACAATCCCCTCCTCCTCACCTTAGCCGTGGGTACGAAGGGGGAGAGAGGGAGTTGGCGCCTGTCTCCAGAATGGTTGCAGCACGAACAGGTTGCTGCCCAGCTGGAGGAGGCGACAAAAAACTACTGGCAGTGCAATGTTGATTCGGCAGAGCCACCAATGGTCTGGGACGCCTATAAGGCGATAGTAAGAGGGGAATCCATATCGGCTATCAAGACAGCCAGGGTAAATGAAAATGAGGAATATAAAAATATCCAACAGGAAGAAAATGAACGGGCCAAGGCATATGCAGCAACCCCTTCGAGGGAATTGTTTGAATCCCTCCTTGAGGTCAGAAGACGTCTGTCACTGCAGGTTAAAGGAATGACAAAAATAGAGGAATCCCAGAGGGCACATAAAATTTTCGCTGAGGGAGATAAAAATGGGAAGCTCCTGGCCATGCTGGTAGCAGATCACCCTCCGATGGCTTACATCCCAATTATCAAAAATGGGAATGGAGAGCTGGTCAGTGATCCGGTACTTATCATGCAGGAATTTGTGGACTTTTTTTCGTCGTTGTATTCTCCCATTCCTCCTTATGACAGGGAGGAGTTGGATAATGTAATGCGAAATCTACCGATACCTAGATTATCGGAGGAGGACTGCAACATTCTGGAAGCTAAAATAACAAAAAAAGAAATAGAGGCCGCAATATGCGCCTTTCCGCCCAATAAGGCCCCCGGGCCGGATGGTATACCGGCGGACTTTTACAGGGCCAACATTGAACAATTAGCAGGTAGATTCAATTGGCTATTGGAACATTGTCTAGAGCACTCCTCCCTACCTGACTCAATGATGGAAGCTTATATGATTCTCATACCAAAACCAGGGAAGGATCTGACAGAATGTGCATCATATCGTCCAATTGCCCTTTTAAATTCAGACCTAAAAATCTTAACTAAAGTACTAGCAACCAGACTGGCCCAGGTTATTCAGACTATAGTGAATATAGACCAAACCGGCTTCATGCCAGGAAAATCGACCGACACAAATCTTAGGAGACTGTTTACACATCTACAGCTTCCCCCCACGGACACTGAATCAAAAATAGTGGTATCTCTCGATATAGCAAAGGCCTTTGATTCGGTAGATTGGCAATTCATGAATAAGGTGTTAGAGGTCATGGGATTTGGACCACAATTTCGAAAATGGGTTTCACTGCTATATAGTAAACCCAAGGTGGCGATTCGTATGGGTAGGAGGGTGTCTCCTTTTTTTGAAATAGGAAGGGGCACGAGGCAAGGGTGCCCTTTGTCCCCCTTCCTTTTCGCTCTTGTGATAGAGCCATTAGCCATTGCCTTAAGGGTCTCCGGGAGGGTTCAAGACATTAAAGTGGGCACCATACACGAAACAGTTGCACTTTATGCAGATGATATGCTCCTGTTTCTGTCAGACCCGAAAAACTCACTATCTGTGGTACTGGAAATCCTGGATGATTTTGCAAGGTTTTCGGGGCTACAAGTGAATTGGAACAAGTCCTCAATACTTCCTTTAGATGAGAGAGCAAGGGAAGGGGTTGACCCCGATCTGCCACTACAATGGGTAACGTCTATGAAATACCTTGGGGTAAAGATCACAGCAAAAATAGAAGATTACATGCCCCTTAATGTTATTCCACTGATAGCCTTCCTCAAACAAAAAACGCAGGCGTGGTCCAGACTTCCATTGTCTTTGATAGGCAGGATCAGCCTACTCAAAATGAAGGTCCTGCCGGTAATATTGTACTTTTTGAGGCATGCTCCAGTGTGGATACCAAAATCTTTTTTTCGGCAACTAGACGGTATAGTAGGCTCCTTTTTGTGGGCTCCCAAACTTCCCAGGGTTGGGATTAAGGTACTTCAGGAACCAGCAGACGAGGGGGGCCTGGCCCTCCCAGATTGGCATAAGTACTACCTGGCAGGGCAGATGGTTTTTGCCCGCAGATGGCTAATAATGGACGAAGGGGACGCTGCCACGGTGTTGGAGGCGGCTCACCTGGGGTCCTATGAAAGTTTGCGTATGGCATTGTTCAGGGGGCTTAGATCTGAACTACCATTGACTTTATCTATGAAGGCTACAATAAAAGCATGGGACATGGCGATACATTTGGCATCCCCAAGCTATCTGGGTCATTCACCCACAACGCCGCTGTGGATGAATCCTGTGCTACAGCACTTCTACAACTTGCCTGACCCCATGATATGGGCAATAAAGGGGATTAAGACATTAGGAGACATAACAGCTTTTGGAGATCTTCTGACGTTCCCTCAGCTAAAATTAAGACACAATTTAGAAAACGCCTATCTATTCCGTTACTTACAACTTCGACATGCCTATCAGTCGCAATTCAGAGTACGTAAAGTAGAGTCTTTGACATCCACTCTTGAGTCAATGCTATCAGAGGAGGCTCTGGACAAACCCCTCTCCAAATCATACAAAGAATTTTTTAAAAGTACACCAAAAGCTATCACAAAGACCAGAAGTAAATGGGAAATGGAAGTTCCGGAGCTCCAGGGGGAGGACTGGGAGGAGATATGGGATCAACCATTTAAGCATTTGGTATCAGCCAGAGATAGGCTGATTCAATTCAAATTCCTTCACAGGTGCTATTACACTCCAGCAAGACTAGGAAAAATTTATGGGCTGACTTCAGCGGAGTGCTGGAGATGCACTTTTTCCCCGGCAGACGCCAGCCACATTTTCTGGACCTGCCCACAAATAAAGGGATATTGGGAGGGGGTCCTCTCATGCGTCTCGGACCTCCTCACAATACCTATTCCACTGAGTATTAAGGTGTGCCTGCTGGGTTTGGTTCAGGAGGTGGTGCAGACTAGAGCCTTAAGAACACTGCTCAATATTCTGCTTTTCTACGCCAAAAAGGCCATCCTACTAAAATGGAAGGATCCCCAAGCGCCAGATGTCGCATTTTGGAAAAAGTTGGTAAACAATATGATGCCTTATTATAAATCTACGTATCAAGCTAGAGGTTGTAAAAATAAATTTAACAAGGTATGGCAGGCATGGTATGGAGATGAAAATACACTAGGTTAATCAAAATAATACGAGATTAACAATGACAGGTAGAGGGTAACTTACTAATGCGAGGTAACGCCAATTAACATAGAACCAGGAGGATTGATTGGAAAACGAAGGATTGGGGAATTACATTGTAATAAATCACTCTGACCCAGCGGTGCAACAACTTTACGTAACAATTTTATTTTACAGGAGCTATTAAGTATACGCTAGCTACTTGAATTAGACTTGGGCTGTGACAGGGAGGGAGGGGGGAGGGGGATTCCAGGGGGAGGGAGGAGGGAATTAGGGGGTAAGACTCGTTGTTGGGCCCTGCGAGGCCAAATCTGGGCTCTGTCATGTTGGCAGCCTAGAGGTTGTTGTATAAATGAAAACTTCAATAAAAAGAATTTAAAAAAAAAAAAAAAGAAGGATGTATGCTTTGACTTTAATGAAAACCAGTGTAAATACAAACATGAATGTTCTTTCTGCACATGGCTCACCCACTAAGAGGGTTCTTTAACCACTTCCCACCCCGGCCTATAGCAGAATGATGGCTGGGCAGTGGTTCAGTTATCCTGACTGGGCGTCATATGACGTCCTTCAGGATAACAGCCGCCGCGCGCCTTAGATTTCATTAGGATGCCATAAAAAAATTTGGGCTACTATTACTTGGTCAGAATATTCAACTGCCTGGAATAGGTGGATTACATTTAATAAAGACTTTGGTTTATCATCTGATTCGGCTTCTCAACAAACTGTTCTGTTTTTTATCTGCTATCTAATGCAAAATAAAATATCTTTTAGCCACATAGTAAAATTGAATAATTCTTCAAATTATCAAAGCTTTCCCACCGCACTAGTTATTTTGTAGTGAAGCAAGCACTCAAAGGTTGCAGAAGGGCTAATGTCGAACCAGATGATAGCCGCCCTCCTTTTGTAGACCTTTTAAAAAAGATTTATTTATGCACCCCTACTGTGTGTTTTTCAAATTTTGAATCTCTTATGTCAATGTTGCCTTCATTTTAACATTTTTTGCAGCTCCCACGATTTCTGAATTAGCTACATCTAACAAAAAAAGCGAGTCAGGTATCCTTTTTTGATGATTTCATTTTATAGGACTGATATGATATGTCTGTTTCTATTTGCATTAAAAGAAAATTAAGGCAGAACAATTAGGACTTAGGCGCTGGATAAATTTATATTCTTGTGAAAACCTTGTTATTTGTACTGTTTCAATTCTAAAAAAAATATTTGGCATTTAAACCTCATCCTAATTTTCTTATTCATTTAAACAGATCACCATTAACTAAATCCCTATTCAATTTTGTCTTTAAGTGTTGCATTTCAATGCTTAATCGAAGTCATTTAGGATTCTCTTCACGCATTGAGAATAGGAATGGCAATTGAGGCTGCTAAGCTAGATTTTGATGATGCTATAATTAAAATTAATGGTAGATGGGAGTCCCATAAATTTAAGATCTACATTAGACCTGAAGCCATTTAAAGATGCTATGCTTTTATTCCCGCGCTGCCTATTTGTAAAGATGTGCTTTTTAAAATTCAAACTGCAAAAAATGTGCCCAAAACATTATTATAAAAAACTAGAACTAGTGAGCGGCTGCAAACAAATCTGTGTTCCCACAAGGACAAAAAATATTACAAGAAATAAACATGTTACATCACCTTTTATATCCATGTAACCTAATGCAAATCAATCAAATATACATATTGTAAACAAATGTTATAAACAAACAAATCTAAAATAATTGCTTTCCACTTGCTCACAATATTTTATGCAATTTGCACATAAATGTGGCCAATATTAATTTCAGTGTTCTTAAAAAAATGCCCAATGAGAATGTTCCAAATAAACAAAATGAATATGCAGTTTTGTGAAATCTTCACACCATGCTCAAATATATCCTGAACAAAGTATTTGATTAATCTCACCACCTTTTTGTGCCTACACACTTACCTTCACAGATGGACCTGTATAAAGGTTACAAGTTCCTTCCCTTTTGGGAATTACTCCTACTCACTTTCCGCCACTGATATCAATAATACTCCTCCTCATATGCTCAGGGATAGTAGGACTTGGTATATAATTCCTTGCACAGAAATAAGGGTGTGTGGTCCCTTTAAGAAATCGGCCTCACTGTGTTCTCCACTTTGCAACCAGACTCACAAGACATAGGGACCCCTCATAGTGTAGTATGACAGGACCAAGCCTATTTTTTCACACTTGTTGTTTACAAGTGAACCAGTTGCCGATTGCCTCACGGCGATATACGTCGGCAGAATGGCACGGGCAGGCAAAATCATGTACCTGTACGTGATCTAACTCCCGCGGGCGGGGGGTCCAATCGGCCCCCCCGGTGCCCGAGGCGGTTGGCTTCTGTCCGGGAGCGATCAGAGGTGAGGGGGAGGCCATCCATTCGTGGCTCCTCCCCTCGCCATCGCTCCCAGCCAATGAAATCCTTCCTCTGCTGCTGTATAGTAAACAGCGGCAGAGGAAGTGATGTCATCTCTCCTCTCCTCATCTCTCCTCGGCTCGGTATTTTCCGTTCCGGCGCCGAGGAGAGAAGACATCAATGTGAGTGCACAACACACACACACAGTAGAACACGCCAGGCATACTGTACACCCCCCGATCACCACCCCCTGTCACACTGACACCAAGTGTCAGTTTGTGACAGTGTGGTAGGGCAGTTAGTGTTAGCCCCCTTTAGGTCTAGGGTACCCCCCTAACCCCCCCTAATAAAGTTTTAACCCCTTGATCACCCCCCCCCGCCGCCAGTGTCACTAAGCGATCATTTTTCTGATCGCTGTATTAGTGTCACTGGTGACGCTAGTTAGGGAGGTAAATATATAGGTTCGCCGTCAGCACTTTATAGCGTCAGGGACCCCTATATACTACCTAATAAAGGATTTAACCCCTTTATTTCCCCCTAGTTAACCCTTTCACCAGTGATCACCGTATAACTGTTACGGGTGACGCTGGTTAGTATAATTTTTATAGTGTCAGGGCACCCGTCGTTTATTGCCTAATAAAGGTTTAGCACCCTGAGCACCCAGCGGTGATATAAGTTAGGTTTAGGGTCAGATAGGGTCTGCGTCGCCCCAGGCAGCGTCAGGTTAGCGCCAGTACTGCTAACACCCACACACGCAGCATACACCTCCCTTAGTGGTATAGTATCTAAACGGATCAATATCTGATCCGAGCAGCAGTTTAGGGTTCCCAAAAACGCAGTGTTAGCGGGATCAGCCCAGATACCTGCTAGCACCTGCGTTTTGCCCCTCCGCCCGGCCCAGCCCAGCCCACCCAAGTGCAGTATCGATCGATCACTGTCACTTACAAAACACTAAACGCATAACTGCAGCGTTCACAGAGTCAGGCCTGATCCCTGCGATCGCTAACAGTTTTTGTGGTAGCGTTTTGGTGAACTGGCAAGCACCAGCCCCAGACAGCGTCAGGTTAGTGCCAGTAGCGATAACACCCACGCACGTACCGTACACCTCCCTTAGTGGTATAGTATCTGAACGGATCAATATCTGATCCGATCAGATCTATAATAGCGTCCCCAGCAGTTTAGGGTTCCCAAAAACGCAGTGTTAGCGGGATCAGCCCAGATACCTGCTAGCACCTGCGTTTTGTCCCTCTGCCCAGCCCACCCAAGTGCAGTATCGATCGATCACTGTCACTTACAAAACACTAAACGCATAACTGCAGCGTTCGCAGAGTCAGGCCTGATCCCTATGATCACTAACAGTTTTTTTGGTAGCGTTTTGGTGAACTGGCAAGCACCAGCGGCCTAGTACACCCCGGTCGTAGTCAAACCAGCACTGCAGTAACACTTGGTGACGTGGCGAGTCCCATAAGTGCAGTTCAAGCTGTTGAGGTGGCAAGCACAAGTAGTGTCCCGCTGCCACCAAGAAGAAGACAAACACAGGCCCGTCGTGCCCATAATGCCCTTCCTGCTGCATTCGCCAATACTAATTGGGAACCCACCACTTCTGCAGCACCCGTACTTCCCCCATTCACATCTCCAACCAAATGCAGTCGGCTGCATGAGAGGCATTTTCTTTATGTCCTCCCGAGTACCCCTACCCAACGAACCCCCCCAAAAAAGATGTCGTGTCTGCAGCAAGCGCGGATATAGGCGTGACACCTACTATTATTGTCCCTCCTGTCCTGACAATCCTAGTTTTTGCATTGGTGAATGTTTTGAACGCTATCATACACTAGTTGAGTATTGGAGTACAGCATTGCACAGACTGGGCACACTTTCACAGGGTCTCCCAAGATGCCATCGCATTTGGAGAGACCCGAACCTGGAACCGGTTACAGTTACAAAAGTTACAGTTACAAAAAAAAGTGTAAAAAAAAAATATATAAAAAAAAAAAAAAAGTTGTCGTTTTATTGTTCTCTCTCTCTCTATTCTCTCTCTATTGTTCTGCTAGTTTTTACTGTATTCTATTCTGCAATGTTTTATTGTTATTATGTTTTATCATGTTTGCTTTTCAGGTATGCAATTTTTTATACTTTACTGTTTACTGTGTTTTATTGTTATCCATTTTTTTGTCTTCAGGTACGCCATTCAGCTGCAGCGCAGATTTATTTATCTTGATAGCAACAGCGTTTGCTCCCACGATATATAAAGCCGTGACTCCAGCGGAGGTGATATATGCTGAAACATGGGGGCAGCAGGGGCGGAGGAGCGATTTGCTCCTACCTTTTGCGGGAGGATGCCCCCATGCTTCGGCTTATATAAATGGTGCATGTATGCCCATCATTAGAAGTGGGTGGATGAAGGGAGGTATTCTAATGGTGGGCATACCCACCGATCAATCTCTTTTTTTCATTCAGCCCACAGGCTGTATGAAAAAAAAAAAGATTACAATATATGCCCAACAAGGACCAGCAACGTACTGGTATGTTGCTGGACTTTGAGTGGTTATACCAGAATGATGCCTGCAGGTTTAGGTATCATCTTGGTATCATTCTTTTCAGCCAGCGGTCAGCTTTCATGTAAAAGCAATCCTAGCGGCTAATTAGCCTCTAGACTGCTTTTACAAGCAGTGGTACGGAATGCCCCCCCCCCACCGTCTTCCATGTTTTTCTCTGGCTCTCCTGTCCCAACAGGGAACCTGAGAATGCAGCCGGTGATTCAGCCAGCTGACCATAGAGCTGATCAGAGACCAGAGTGGCTCCAAACATCTCTATGGCCTAAGAAACTGGAAGCTACGAGCATTTCATGACTTAGATTTCGCTGGATGTAAACAGCGCCATTGGGAAATTGGGAAGGCATTTTATCACACTAATCTTGGTGTGGTCAGATGCTTTGAGGGCAGAGGAGAGATCTAGGGTCTAATAGACCCCAATTTTTTCAAAAAAGAGTACCTGTCACTACCTATTGCTATCATAGGGGATATTTACATTCCCTGAGATAACAATAAAAATGATTAAAAAAAATTAAAGGAACAGTTTAAAAATAAGATAAAAAAGTAAAAATGTAATAAAGAAAAAAAAAAAAAAAAGCACCCCTGCCCCCCCTGCTCTCGTGCAAAGGCGAACGCAAGCGACCGCCTGGCGTCAAATGTAAACAGAAATTGCACCATGCATGTGAGGTATCACCGCGAAGGTCAGATCGAGGGCAGTAATTTTAGCAGTAGACCTCCTCTGTAAATCTAAAGTGGTAATCTGTAAAGACTTTTAAAGGCTTTTAAAAATGTATTTAGTTTGTCGCCACTGCACGTTTGTGCGTAATTTTAAAGCATGTCATGTTTGGTATCCATGTACTCGGCCTAAGATCATCTTTTTTATTTCATCAAACATTTGGGCAATATAGTGTGTTTTAGTGCATTAAAATTTAAAAAAGTGTGTTTTTTCCCCAAAAAATGCGTTTGAAAAATCGCTGCGCAAATACTGTGTGAAAAAAAAAATGAAACACCCACCATTTTAATCTGTAGGGCATTTGATTTAAAAAAATATATAATGTTTGGGGGTTCAGTAATTTTCTTGCAAAATAAAATAATTTTTTCATGTAAACAAAAAGTGTCAGAAAGGGTTTTGTCTTCAAGTGTTTAGAACAGTGGGTGATGTATGACATAAGCTTCTAAATGTTGTGCATAAAATGCCAGGACAGTTCAAACCCCCCCCCCCCAAATGACCCCATTTTGGAAAGTAGACACCCCAAGCTATTTGCTGAGAGGCAAGTCGAGTCCATGGAATATTTTATATTGTGACACAAGTTGCGGGAAAAAGACAATTTTTTTTTGCACAAAGTTGTCACTAAATGATATATTACCCCAAAATTCTGTTGCTTCTCCTGAGTACGGGGATACCACATGTGTGAGACTTTTTGGGAGCCCAACCACGTACGGGACCCCGAAAACTAAGCACCGCCTTCAGGCTTTCTAAGGGCGTAAATTTTTGATTTCACTCTTCACTGCCTATCACAGTTTCGGAGGCCATGGAATGCCCAGGTGGCACAAAACCCCCCCAAATGACCCTATTTTGGAAAGTAGACGATTGGCGATTGGTTTTCTGTGCCCTGTACGCAGCTAGGCTCCCAAAAAGTCCCACACATGTGGTATCCCCATACTCAGGAGAAGCAGCTGAATGTATTTTGGGGTGCAATTCCACATATGCCCATGGCCTGTGTGAGCAATATATCGTTTAGTGACAACATTTTGTAAATTTTTTTTTTTTTGTCATTATTCAATCACTTGGGACAAAAAAAATTAATATTCAATGGGCTCAACATGCCTCTCAGCAATTTCCTTGGGGTGTCTACTTTCCAAAATGTGGTCATTGGGGGGGGGGGGTTGTACTGCCCTGCCATTTTAGCACCTCAAGAAATGACATAGGCAGTCATAAACGAAAAGCTGTGTAAATTCCAGAAAATGTACCCTAGTTTGTAGACGCTATAACTTTTGCGCAAACCAATAAATATACGCTTATTGACATTTTTTTTACCAAAGACATGTGGCCGAATACATTTTGGCCTAAATGTATGACTAAAATTGAGTTTATTTAATTTTTTTATTAACAAAAAGTAGAAAATATCATTTTTTTTCAAAATTTTCGGTGTTTTTCTGTTTATAGCGCAAAAATTAAAAACGGCAGAGGTGATCAAATACCATCAAATAAAAGCTCTATTTGTGGGAAGAAAAGGACGCAAATTTCGTTTGGGTACAGCATTGCATGACCGCGCAATTAGCAGTTAAAGCGATGCAGTGCCAAATTGTAAAAAGTGCTCTGGTCAGGAAGGGGGTAAATCCTTCTAGGGCTGAAGTGGTTAAAATAATTTTTTTTGGCTAGAAAATTACTTAGAATCCCCAAACATTATATACTTTTTTCAGACACCCTAGAGAATAAAATGGCGGTCGTTTTTAATACTTTATGTCACACTGTATTTGTGCAGCGCCCGATCGTGGAATGGCAACAAACATTGACAGTTAAAAATCTCCATAGGCGAAGTTTAAAAATGTCTGCAGGTTACTAGTTTTGAGTTACAGAGAAGGTCTTTTTTTAGAATTATTGCTCTTGTTCTAACGATCAACGATCTAACGATACACTGTCCCTTTCAATAAAATGTTTTGGATCACTCTTATTCCTATTACAAGGAATGTAAACATTCCTTGTAATAGAAGAAAAGCACCTCTTCTGCCGCCCATAAAAGTGATCTCGCAGTGAATCCGCCACGGAGATCACTTTTATCCTAAAGCGAACCACCTGTCGTTTAAAAAAAATACTATTTAACATCAAAGTAGCAACGTATATTCACGGTGGGCAGTCTGGAAGTGGTTAAAATCACTTTTATTACAATAAAAATTGCACTTACAGAGATAGAGAAATGAATGCACATCAAAATGACAGTGGAGCCGGTATTGCCTGTCAATTGTGTTACCCAGCTCAGCTCTCCTTGTGTATCGTGACAGTCATATGGTTTGCTCAGGAGACAGAGGCCGGGCTCGCTCCTACAGCTTATAGAATGGTGACTAAATGACAGGTGTTTCCTCAAACTCTGGTTAATCGATACTTACAGTGGCTTGCGAAAGTATTCGGCCCCCTTGAACTTTTCAACCTTTTGCCACATTTCAGGCTTCAAACATAAAGATATATAATTTTTATTTTTTGTGAAGAATCACCAACAAGTGGGACACAATTGTGAAGTGGAACGAAATCTTTTGGATTTTTGAAACTTTTTTAACTAATAAAAAAATGAAAAGTGGGGCGTGCAAAATTATTCGGCCCCCTTGCGTTAATACTTTGTAGAGCCACCTTTTGCTGCGATTACAGCTGCAAGTCGCTTGGGGTATGTCTCTATCAGTTTTGCACATCGAGAGACTGAAATTTTTGCCCATTCTTCCTTGCAAAACAGCTCGAGCTCAGTGAGGTTGGATGGAGAGCGTTTGTGAACAGCAGTTTTCAGCTCTTTCCACAGATTCTCGATTGGATTCAGGTCTGGACTTTGACTTGGCCATTCTAACACCTGGATACGTTTATTTGTGAACCATTCCTTTGTAGATTTTGCTGTATGTTTGGGATCATTGTCTTGTTGGAAGATAAATCTCCATCCCAGTTTCAGGTCTTTTGCAGACTCCAACAGGTTTTCATCCAGAATGGTCCTGTATTTGGCTGCATCCATCTTCCCCTCAATTTTAACCATCTTCCCTGTCCCTGCTGAAGAAAAGCAGGCCTAAACCATGCTGCCACCACCATGTTTGACAGTGGGGATGGTGTGTTGAGTGTGATGAGCTGTGTTGCTTTTACGCCAAACATATTGTTTTGCATTGTGGCCAAAAAGTTCGATTTTGGTTTCATCGGACCAGAGCACCTTCTTCCACATGTTTGGTGTGTCTCCCAGGTGGCTTGTGGCAAACTTTAGACAATACTTTTTATGGATATCTTTGAGAAATGGCTTTCTTCTTGCCACTCTTCCATAAAGGCCAGATTTGTGCAGTGTGATTGTTGTCCTATGGACAGACTCTCCCACCTCAGCTGTAGTTCTCTGCAGTTCATCCAGAGTGATCATGGGCCTCTTGGCTGCATCTCTGATCAGTCTTCTCCTTGTCTGAGCTGAAAGTTTAGAGGGACAGCCAGGTCTTGGTAGATTTGCAGTGGTCTGATACTCCTTCCATTTCAAAATGATCACTTGCACAGTGCTCCTTGGGATGTTTAAAGCTTGGGAAATCTTTTTGTATCCAAATCCGGCTTTAAACTTCTCCACAACAGTATTACGGACCTGCCTGGTGTGTTCCTTGGTCTTCATGATCACATGATCACAGAGCAGGTGCATTTATACAGATACTTGATTACACACAGGTGGATTCTATTTATCACCATCAGTCATTTAGGACAACATTGGATCATTCAGAGATCCTCGCTGAACTTCTGGAGTGAGTTTGCTGCATTGAAAGTAAAGGGGCCGAATAATTTTGCATGCACCACTTTTCAGTTTTTTAATTGCTAAAAAAGTTTAAAATATCCAATAGATTTCGTTCCACTTCACAATTGTGTCCCACTTGTTGGTGATTCTTCACAAAAAATTAAAATTTTATATCTTTATGTTTGAAGCCTGAAATGTGGCAAAAGGTTGAAAAGTTCAAGGGGGCCGAATACTTTCGCAAGCCACTGTACATAAGAATATCAAAATAAAATTATAGAATTGGTATATTATTAATAAATACCTAAAAAACTCCTTAATATGATAAAAACCCAATTTAAAAACTGATATTAAATTAAAGCTTATGATCCATACAAATACCCATGCTGCAAAAGACATCAGGCATGACGAAACGCGTACGAAGGAGGCTGCTGTGACATAATTGTGTTACTGAAAGTCCACTGGAAGCCATTTTTTTTATTACTGGCCGGAGAGTGTGATTACAAGCGCAATTGCAACATTTTAAATTCGAGTGTTATACTGTGCTAAATAAAGGATCTTTTTAACTGATTTACGCTATGTGGAGTTTTCTGCTTCTATTCCCTATATAAATCCTATGGATGGATGTGTAATTGAGGAGATTCCTGTGACGTATTATTGGTGATGATTGGAGTACACCTAATCTTTTGAGGACTTCACAAAAAGAGATATCTTTGACATTATTATATTGATGCGTTACCTGGTGGAGGCTCTTCTGGTTCTTTTCAGGATACCTTCATTTCTAGTTTTTCACGTTGGTGGATGTGGTCATTTCTTTTTCACTCCTTTTTTGGACATCTATACTTAGGATTTCACATTTGGACTCTTTATATGTATCTTTGCTCAATATATGAGTACTATATATTTCTATGTGGGGTTAATTTTATTTTTCAGTCACATTATATACACTTTTGTGTATTGGAATTAGTGCAGTATGTTTTTTTGCAATATTTGTGACTATGTTAATATCTCATAGTATGTTTGCAGCTTTTTCCATCTAATATTTTTTCATGCACCTAAGCGCAGTTCAGGTTACTTGACACTACTTTACATTAGACCTAACTTGTCTATTTGTTTTCTAGGTGGAAACTAAAATGGCTGGACCAGTGGAGAATTCTTATATATTCTGGGCACAAAAGAGGGCAACACAGTATATTTGCTCTAGGAACTAATCTACGGATTTAAAATCTTTTCATGTTTTTTGGAAAGGTATCAGAGGGCTGCAATGGAATGGCCTGGGTTTTTTTGTACTTTGGCCAAAGGGCCAGTGCTACCACTAGGCACACTAGGCAGCCGCCTAGGGTGCCCAGCCACTGGTGTACTCTCTTCTCTCTGCAGCAAGTAACTAAGTCTCAGCATCAGCAGGCAGCCACTGCTGAATGAATGGAAACAAGCAAACATTCATTGATGGGCACTGGTAGGCTGCATTGATGGGCGCTGATGAGGCTGAATTTGATGGGCGCTGGTGAGGCTGCATTGATGGGCACTTCATTAAAAAGGTGGGGTACACATCGGCAGGGCAAAGGGGGATGGAGTTGCAAAATTAGGTTTCTCCTAGAGCAGTGGTTCTCAACCTGGGGGTCGAATGACGATTTGCTAGGGGTCACCAAATCCTGTGCTGTTCCTGAGGCTCTCCCAGCCTTCTTGTGGCCACCCAGCTGGCCTGTTCCTGGAGCCTGCGGCCGCCCACTCAGCCTCTTCGCAGCCGCCCATTCAGTTCACGGCATGGCTGGGGGGCAGAGACTAGAGTTCAGCTGACTGGTGAGGAATGTGAAGTGGGAGGGGCTGAAGGAGACCCTATCTCCTGATTTCGGCATAGGGGTTACTGCTGCGAGACACCACAAAGTCGGAGACACAGTGAAGCCAGAGACACAGTGAGTAACACTACCTGTGATTATAGTTGCCATTAAAAGTCCCCACTACAGTTCTCAGATCAGTAGATAACGTGAGACAGTGGAAAAAACTCCTGCGCTGTCAGCGGACTTCTATACTAAAGGGCCACTGCTGCAACACCTAAAAGACTGCTCCAAACAGACAAAACAATAATATAGGTAGGGGGGTGGTAGTTGCGCTGTGATAGGAAGGGAATAAAGGGAGGGGGAGGGGGACTATACTAAAGTGCATGTGACAAATATGCCAGATGACCTGAAAACATCAGTCAAATATGTGAAAAAGAGGAAGCTGACGTGTGCAAATGAATGGTAAACTACAAGGGAGTACCACTTAGTGGTGTATGCAAAAAGTGCTATCATCAAGCAACAAAGAAAATATTTCGAAATACATATCAGCAAGCAGTGCACATGGGTATGAAAAGCAGCTAGACAAGTGCAAAATCCCAAAGGTGGTCGAATACAATAACTTAAAACGTGTAGAATATGCTAAACAATATATATGAAAAACGAATGATTCATTAAATATCAACAAAATGAATACATAAATGAAAAAATGTTATGAAAAAATGTCAAAGTATATAGAATAGTCCCAGTGGTAAATGTTGGTAAAACACCAACACTTAGCAGCTAGCAAATAAAATCCAAAAATAAAAATAAAATACACATGAAGAAAATATAAAAAAATAAATTTATATCAAAAAATGTGACAACAGTCCCGCCACCAGATGTGACACTTCTGAATGGAAATCCAAAAAAAACAATGGTGTAAGTAAAGGGAGGGGAGTGATCTTCAGTGGGGGCACCTCCGTGTCCACAAGCCCCTTACCTTACAGCTGTAAGGTATAAAGCATATATATTAGAAGCCCAGCAGATAGGAAAATCCAAAAGTGCAGCAGATGGCGTTGATCAAGGATGCGGTATGTCATATGCAGAAAAACAAGACAAACAGCATATGGTATAATTCCGTTTGATGTGGAGGGCACAGGAGGGGAGGAAGAGTGGGAAGAGGGGGAGAGGGGGGGGTTGCACTCACTTGTGAACAATGAGCGCAAGCCTCAACCCACGAGCGCCGAGCTCGTATAATCCCAAATGCTGGCTAAGAATCCTCCAACGTATCTTCGCCTCCTGCTCCTCACCGCCCGTCATGCAGCGTTAAAATGTGCAGTATAAAAAACAAAGAACCGCACATAGCGTGATCCCGTATAGAATACACTTTAATGAGTAGGCCAGAATATCATACACTTACATTAAAAAGACAGCTGGGGGGGTAATGTATCCACGAGCGCCGTGCTCGTCACATCCAGCTGTAGTGTGGCAACGTCCCGTGCTCCTAACGCGTGTCGTCACGTCACGTGACTTCTTCAGAGGATCCTCTGAAGAAGTCACGTTTTACCAACATTTACCACTGGGACTATTCTATATACTTTGACATTTTTTCATAACATTTTTTCATTTATGTATTCATTTTGTTGATATTTAATGAATCATTCGTTTTTCATATATATTGTTTAGCATATTCTACACGTTTTAAGTTATTGTATTCGACCCCCTTTGGGATTTTGCACTTGTCTAGCTGCTTTTCATACCCATGTGCACTGCTTGCTGATATGTATTTCGAAATATTTTCTTTGTTGCTTGATGATAGCACTTTTTGCATACACCACTAAGTGGTACTCCCTTGTAGTTCACCATTCATTTGCACACGTCAGCTTCCTCTTTTTCACATATTTGACTGATGTTTTCAGGTCATCTGGCATGTTTGTCACATGCACTTTAGTATAGTCCCCCTCCCCCTCCCTTTATTCCCTTCCTATCACAGCGCAACTACCACCCCCCTACCCAGATCAGTAGATAACCTTGATCAAGAGCACCTAAGTTGGCTGATCAGAACTTCCCTAGCACTGCCACTGATCCCACCCCCCATCAACATTGCCACTCATCCCAACTCCCCGTCAGCACTGCCACTCATTCCATTCCCCCCACCCCCCCACCAAGGAGTAAGAGAAGGAATAAATATAGAGAATACGTGGAAGGGGGAGGAACAAAGAAAAAGGGAGAGAAAGAATAGGAGAAAGAACAAGAAAGATGGCTAGAGAGAGGGATGGGGGAAAAAACAAGAAATTAGGATAGAGAGAGATAAAAGGGAAAGAAAGGAGAACAAAGGAAAAGAGTGGTACTGTTATGGTTATGCAATAGAGTTTGTTTGTCAGCTTACCTGTCTCCATGTGTTCATCTCTAAAGACCAGCTGTCTCTCACCTGACTGCTTTTATTAACTCTCCTCTAGCATGGCTCCACCCCAGCTCCTATTAGAGAACTCTATATTAACCTCTGCACTGCAGGCCAGCCCTGCTGATCAACCTTTGTGTGTTTGGCTTCCTGTTCCTGCCTGCCGTGTGCTCTACGTTTGTTTCTGTTCCCAACCTTTGGCGTGTCCCCGACCATCCCTGTTTGCCTGTGACCCTGAACCTTGGCGTGTACTCTGTTGTCCTTGTCTGCTTGTGGCCCTGACCTTGGCTTATTCCTTTACTATCCCTATCCTCCTGTTGCCTACTGTGGGTGTGAGCTGGGTGACCCAGGGGGTCGCGACCTGGAGCCAGTTACAGCCCAGTCTATCCTCACCACTAGAGGCTCTGGTGAACACCTGCTGGCTCTTAAACTCCGCGCCCCAGGGAATCCTACGCTCCAACCCCGGTGGGATCCGTGTTGGTGTTCCAGCGGCCCTGCCTTCCTTACACCCGGACTCCCATCCGCAGCAGTCAGCCGTAGGATCCACTACCTTGCCGTGCAGTCCTGATCCCAACAGTGTGCATCTGTCACCTAGCCTCAAGGTGACCTGACAGGTAAATCCACAATGTACCATAAGGGGTTTTAATACTGTACAAGTGAAAGACTCAGGGAGTGCTAAATATCCATAGGTTAGGGGCGCAAATTACTTGTCTTGCCTTCGGTGCTGACAATCCACGCTATGAAAATAATTTTACTGTTAGGGGTCCCCACAACTTGGAAAATTTTATCAAGGGGTCACGGACTAGAAGGTTGAGAACCACTGTCCTAGTGTGTCAAAAATCCTTGCACCAGCCCTGTTTGGCCAGCTCCAGATATTGTAATTATTAATCTTGGAGGTATTGAAATTTCCAAAATTAAAACATTAGATCTGCCATTTAGAATTAGGAGGGATTTACATTGTTTTGTTATTGTTTTCAAGAATGTTGAGACCCATACTACTAAATTTTTTTCTCAAATAATACTTTGTTTGGCCTGGCTTTCTTCTCCCTTTTTCAAGCCATTTGAAAAAAATAGGAAACGTTTGAATAGTGCTTTATAAAAATGTTTGCCTATTGTAGGTGTTTTTTTAATTTAGACACTTTGAACTTGAGAGTGGTTTAGACAGTCTATACAGACAGGATGGGTTGCATTTTTCAGACATACAAAAAAAGGGGGTTTGGGACTTTTAAATGAAGCAATTAGGTAGTGGAGATAAATAATAACATATTTAAATTGCATTATGAAATGTTTATTGGTTATAATAAATAACAAACAATAAAAAGAGTATGCGTTTCATATACAGTAACAAATGTATTCATTTCATATAAGTATAAGAGTTATACACATAATGTAATAAGAAATATGCACGTATGCAACACATAGTTTGATATTAAGAGTAAGAGAGCGTAATATTCTTGGCAGACACATGCCTGGTACCGATCGATACATTCGCATGGTGTATATATCATTACCGAGTAATGTAGTTGAAAGGAACAATAATATAAATGGGTAAAATTCCATATAAAATGTAGCTGGGGCATCAAAAATAGAGCTCGACGCGTTTCGTGGGCGTTCCCACTCATCAGGAGCTGATGTACCCCAAAATTCCTAAAAATACATATAAAGACAATGAGCCATGATGTCTATGTGTAAAAGTAAAAAATATCAAGTATGTAAATGAATGAATGTTGGTATATCCAAATAGTTGGATCGAGCACACTCACCAACCCGGACAGCAAGTGCAGTGCGCGGCGATGGGCGCAGGACGGGCCAGAAGCATAACCCCTTCACGGGAGCTGAGGCGGTATAGATATAGATGCAACAACGGGCGGGATGGGGAAGAACAGGATGATGCAAAAAGTGTTGAAAATCAGGAGTATGTTGTGATGGGATGAGAGCAAGAATATCTGAAAATAAAATATAGTGTATATATATAAATTTACAATAGTGTTGTACTAATAACAGTGATCAATCTGAATGGTGGATGCAGTGAACTCAAAAGAAGTGAGGATGTGAGTGATAAAAAGGGTGGATGAGCATTGGGAATCTATATATTACACATGAGTGACAGTGGAGGTGAAAATGTAGAGTGACCAAAGTGGGATGAAAAGTGGTAGTGATGGTTACGAAGAAAAGGGTTGACAGTGAGAGAAAGGAGGGGTGAAACAGGGGGGTAAATTCACCAAAGGGGGGAGACATCTGAACCCAGATGGAACAACAACAACCTACCCCATTGTGGCAAATCGGAGCATCACCAGCCAAACGTGGACCGCAAGGCTGGTGTGCAATCATCCCAGGAAGAGACCAGCCGTGTGGACAGCCAGCTCCAAGTGGGGAATATAAATATGCCGCCAGCGCCACGTGGGTGACATAGAGGAGGGGCCGCCGCACCTGAGCTGAGTGTACACTCAGCGGTCGGCGCGGAGGAAATCCTACCGTGATGACACCGGGATGGACACGCTGTACGTCGGCGCGGTGACGTCAGAATGTGACGTCACACGCCCGACGTAGGATACGTGGCGCCGATGCGCAGAGGGGCGTCCGCCCAACGTCTCCCGTCACAAAGTGAATGGGGAGAAGGGGAGGACCCGCTGGCGCATCGCAGCTCCCGCAGAGAGGAAGACCAGCGACGCCCAAACGTCCAATGCACCACACACCAGCACAGAGACTGGCCAGGTGGAGGGCGCACCCGAAATCCCTATAAGGAGAAAGCCATGTGTGGCAAAAGATCGGTTACCAAGGTGCTGCCTAGGAACATTAAAAAATAACATAAAAATAAGGAAACAATTGTAAACAATATGTCCATGACTAAATTCAATGTGAATAATGTATAAGCCATAATGGGGCAGTATCTTGCATATGATAATACCCTGTAATAAAGGGCAAAACTCACACCGGGAGGGTAGGGGAACACTACCAATCCCATATACCTAATTGCTTCCATCCCGATAATTAATGAACAAAGGGGGGGAGTTTGGGACTTTAAATGAGGCGCAATTAAGTGCCTCCATCCCGATATTTGGTAATACAAAAAAAGGGGGTTTGGGACTTTTAAATGAAGCAATTAGGTAGTGGAGATAAATAATAACATATTTAAATTGCATTATGAAATGTTTATTGGTTATAATAAATAACAAACAATAAAAAGAGTATGCGTTTCATATACAGTAACAAATGTATTCATTTCATATAAGTATAAGAGTTATACACATAATGTAATAAGAAATATGCACGTATGCAACACATAGTTTGATATTAAGAGTAAGAGAGCGTAATATTCTTGGCAGACACATGCCTGGTACCGATCGATACATTCGCATGGTGTATATATCATGCATTTTTCAGACATAAGATTGGATATTCTCAACCTAGGTTTTCAAACCCGTATTGAATAGGCCGCCGTTAAGGGTGATGCTCGTCTTGCTTTGGGTCAGGCCTGGCTGTTAGGGTACTAAAGTTTGGTATACACAGTTAGTTTTTTTTCTCATTCAGCTGGTGGGCTGAATGAAAAAAAAAAGGATTCCTTTAGCCACACAATCACGGTGGATGGAAGAATCCTCTCTGCCTGTGACATATTCTGACAGCTGGGACTCTCTACTGTCAGAATACACTGATCAGTGGCTGCAGACGCTGATCGATGGAAGTTTTCCAGTGTGACCGTTTGACAGAAGTCAGTCTAACGATCTACTTCTGTTGAACAGGGAGGGCCACACATACAAATCAAAATTTGGCCAGGCCCTGCTGAACCAGATTTATTTCAGTCCGTCTGTACCCACCTTAAGTTATGTTTAAGGCTTGATTCACACCTATGCATTTTTAGTGCTTTTTGAATTTTGCAAATTTGCTCTGCAGAACGTGTTCCATAAGAAACCATGTTAACCAATTCAGTACCGCCCATAGTCATATGACGTCTGCAGAGGGATCTCCTATCCTGGGCGGGGGCGTCATATGATGTCCTGGGCTTCCCGGCCGTCTGGGGGGCGCGCGCACTTGCTGCGTCACTTGGGAGCTGATGCGCGTGCCCGGCGGTTGCAATGTCGGCCAGGCACCCGCGATTGCCCGGTAACAGAGCCAGGACGTGGATCTGTGTGTGTAAACACACAGATCCACATCCTGTCAGGTGAGAGGAGACCGATCATGTGTTCCGTGTACTGATTAACACGATCGGTCTCCTCCCCTTGTGAGTCCCCTCCCCCTTCAGTGAGAATCACTCCCTAGGTAACACAGTTAACCCCTTTATCGCCTGCTAGTGTTAACCCCTTCCCTGCCAGTGACATTTATACAGTAATCAATGCATTTTTATAGCGCTGATTGCTGTATAAATGTGAATGGTCCCAAAATGGTGTCAAAAGTGTCCGATATGTCCACCGCAATGTCGCAGTCACGATAAAATTGCAGATCACCGCCATTACTAGTAAAAAAAAAAAAGCCATACTGTCCCCAATATTATAAACACTATAACCAGGGCCATCTTTAATTTTGATTGGGCCCTGGGCAAACATTTTCTTGGGGCCCCCCCTCCATTCTGAGACATACAAAAAATAGCAGGTAGACTCAAAATCAGTTTACTGCAGCAGATCACGCAGAGATTGCCATTGTTTGCCAGAGGTTACAGCCTATCATTACTGCTCAATGGCTGGTTTCTAGAGGTTACAACACATAATTTCTGCTTGCCGATTGGTTGCTAGAGGTTCATGTACATTATTAGCGCTCACTAATTGGTTGCTAGGGGTTACAGCACATCATTAGCACTTACTGATTGGTTGCTAGAGATTAAAGCAGATCACTACTGTTTGCTGATTGGTTGCTAGAGGTTCATGCACATCATTACCTCTCACTGAGCAGTGGAACAATCCCAAATAATTGAGCAAGTAAAGAGGCACATTAATACACATACTACAGGAGAGGTTCAGAGACTGCGGACATACTGCAGGAGACAATCAGAGACTGCGGACATACTGCAGGAGATTACCAGAGACTGCGGACATATGGCAGGAGACAATCAGAGACTGCGGACATACTGCAGGAGACAATCAGAGACTGCGGACATACTGCAGGAGACAATCAGAGACTGCGGGCATACTGCAGGAGATTAACAGAGACTGCGGACATACTGCAGGAGACAATCAGAGACTGCGGACATACTGCAGGAGACAATCAGAGGCTGCGGACATACTGCAGGAGATTACCAGAGACTGCGGACATACGGCAGGAGACAATCAGAGACTGCGGACATACTGCAGGAGACAATCAGAAACTGCGGACATACTGCAGGAGACAATCAGAGGCTGCGGACATACTGCAGGAGACAATCAGAGGCTGCGGACATACTGCAGGAGATTACCAGAGACTGCGGACATACTGCAGGAGACAATCAGAAACTGCGGACATACTGCAGGAGACAATCAGAAACTGCGGACATACTGCAGGAGACAATCAGAGACTGCGGAAATACTGCAGGAGACACTCAGAGACTGCGGACATACTGCAGGAGACAATCAGAGACTGCGGAAATACTGCAGGAGACACTCAGAGACTGCGGACATACTGCAGGAGATTACCAGAGACTGCGGACATACTGCAGGAGACAATCAGAGACTGTGGACCTACTGCAGGAGACAATCAGAGACTGCGGACATACCGCAGGAGACAATCAGAGGCTGCGCACATACTGCAGGAGATTACCAGAGACTGCGGACATACGGCAGGAGACAATCAGAGACTGCGGACATACTGCAGGAGACAATGAGAGACTGTGGACATACTGCAGGAGACAATCAGAGACTGCGGACATACTGCAGGAGATTACCAGAGACTGCGGACATACTGCAGGAGACAATCAGAGACTGCGGACATACTGCAGGAGACAATCAGAGACTGCGGACATACTGCAGGAGACAATCAGAGACTGCGGACATACTGCAGGAGATTACCAGAGACTGCGGACATACTGCAGGAGATTACCAGAGACTGTGGACATACTGCAGGAGACAATCAGAGACTGCGGACATACTGCAGGAGACAATCAGAGGCTGCGGACCTGCTGTAGGAGATTACCAGGGACTGCGGACATACGGCAGGAGACAATCAGAGACTGCGGACATTATACAGGAGATGGTCAGGGAACTTTCAGCAATGCACAGCTTTACAGTTAAATAACACAGCTCAGGGTTTAAACAGTCAGGCATTCTATGGTTGTAAGGACATGCCTGGCCAGCCAAACTCACTACATACATTCAGTACTGTGGGAGGGGCTTCCACTCTCTGCTCTCACTAAAGCAGCTGGGAGCTCCACTGATGCTTTGTTGGGTGGGCCCTGGGCCCACATCACCCGTGAATGGTCGCCTCGATGACAGCTTTGCAGAGCGCACAGAGGACATGGGAGGATGTATTCCGCGCTAGCCAGCTGAGAGGGGTGGGGCCGGGAGCTCCACTGACGCTCTGACCCCGCCCACGTGCAGCCTGTGTACTCGGAATAGAGCGCCTGTAGTGAGAGCCAGTGATCGGAGTGGGAGTGCATTGGAGCTCCCGGCCCCGCCCCCGGACCTCTGTATTCACCAGCCAGTATAGAGGGGGCGGGGCCGGAAGCTCCACTGACACTCCCACTCCAAACACTGGCTCTCACTACAGAAGCTCTTTTCCGAAGTACACAGGCTGCACGTGGGCGGGGTCAGAGCGTCAGTGGAGCTCCTGGCCCCGCCCCCTCTCAGCTGGCTAGCGAGGAATACATCCTCCCGTGTCCTCTGTGCGCTCTGCAAAGCTGTGATCGGGGCCCCAATTCACGGCTAGCGCGGGCCCCCCAACAAAGATTGGGCCCAGGCAAGTGCCCCGTTTGCCCTGCGCTAAAGACGGCCCTGACTATAACTTTTGCGCAAACCAATCAATATATGCTTATTGTGATTTTTTTTACCAAAATATGTAGAAGAATACATATCAGCCTAAACTGAGGAAAAATTTTTTTTTTTTTTTTAATTAGGATATTTATTATAGCAAAAAGTAAAAATCATTGTGTTTTTTTTTTTAAACTTGTCGCTCTTCTTTGGTTTATAGCGCAAAAAATAAAAACCCCAGAGATGATCAAATACCACCATTAGAAAGCCCTATTTGTGGGGGGAAAAAATATGATAAAAATTTCAATTGGGTACAGTGTTGCATGACCGCGCAATTGTCATTCAAAGTGCGACAGCGCTGAAAACTGAAAATTGGCCAGGACAGGAAGGGGGTGAAAATGCCCAGTATTGAAGTGGTTAAATGGGCTGTAGTGCAAATCTGCAAAATGCAAAAAGCACTAAAAATGCATAGCTGTGACTCAAGCCTTAAGGAGTTTTCTGTATTTATTACTTGAGTCCTAATGAGCAATTGGTACCCTACTAATTATTGTCATTAAAGGAGTTATAAAGTCAGAAGGCTTTTTTTATCTTAGTGCATTCTATGCATTAAGCCTTCTGTGTGCAGCATCCCCAGCACCCCCTAATACTTACTGGAGCCCCATCTCTTTCCAGCGTTGTTCACGAGTGTCTCATCCGTCCAAGACACTCCCTTCTGATTGGCCGAGACACAGCAGCGGCGCCATTGGCTGTCGCTGTTGTCAAAGTCAGTCAGCCAATCGGGAGAGCTGTGACTCGGCTCGGGTGTCCCCATAGCAAGCTGCTTGCTGCGGGGGCACTCAACAGGAGGGAGGGGCCAGGAGCACCGGCGAGGGACACGAGAAGAGGAGGATCCGGGCTGCTCTTTGCAAATCCACTGCAACAGAGCAGGTGAGTATAACATTGTTTGTTATTTTTATTGAAAAAAAAATGAGAGTTTACAATCAGTTTAATAAAGTTGGTATTTGGACAAACAAAAGTCAAACCGATAAAAAAGTGTCATGGCCTTTAAATGGCAAGTTTGGTATCTTGTGTTTTTATTCAACCACAGCCCCGGAAAGATTTACCCCCCCTCATGACCAGGCCATTTTTTGTGATACGGCACTGCATTACTTCAACTGACAATTGCCTGACAATAAAAGTGATGTCCTTTTTTACCCACAAATAGAACTTTCTTTTTGATTACTCATAAAAAAATGTAATTTCTTCATCAGTTTAGGCCAATATGTATTCTGCTACATATTTATAGTTTAAAAAATCCCAATAAGCGTATATTGATTGGTTTGCGCAGAAGTTATAGTTTCTACAAACTAGGGGATATTTTTATGGAATTTTTATTTATTTTTAATTTTTTTTACTAGTAATAGCGGCGATCAGTGATTTTTAGCGGGACTGTGACATTGCGGCGGACAAATCTTACACCTAACTGACACTTTTAGGGGACCAGTGACATTATTACAGTGATCAGTGCTAAATAATATGCACTGTAACTGTACTAATAACACTGGCAGGGAAGGGGTTAAAATCAGTGACGATTAAAGGGTTAAGTGTGCTAATAGGGAGTGTTTTTCTCTGTGGAGGGAACGCTGTGACTGGAGGAAAACAGAGGAAAACCAGGCAGCAGCAGTTAAAATCCTTACAGAGGGCCTCCATGGTTGCCTGTGAGTGACCTAATAACCCACTCCTTTTGACACATACAGCCCGGCGTCGAGAGGTCAGTGCACACCAGACTCCCTGAGCTCAACGGAAGCCCAAGCCGAATCAGGCTTCCCATAAGAAAAGAGTGCAGATACAAGCCACCAAACAGGCCCAGCCGGCCACTTCTCTCAAATTCCCTCCCAAGTTAGTGGGACCTTCTCCAGTTGTCTCCATCCAGGTGGAAGGAGTCTACACCAAGGCCCTCCTGGATACTGGAGCTCAAGCGACCCTCCTCTATAGAGACTTTTATGACAGGCACCTCAAACACCTTCCAATACAGAAGTTAAAAGAGTTAGAGATATATGGTATTGGGACCCAGAATTTCCCCTATGATGGCTATCTACCCATCAGACTAACCTTTGACCTCTCTGTACCTGGGAAGGCTGAGATGTTTGATACTTTGGCAGTGGTCTGTCCTCGTCCACAAGGGGCTAGTAAAAGTTCCCTCATCATCGGGACTAATACTGACCTTGTCAGAAGACTGTTAACACCTCTTGTACAAGGGCAGGGCACTTCAACTCCAAGTGTGCACCCAACGTTGAGACCAGCCTACCAGCGCCTAGTGCAAGAACAGAAGGCCCCAGCTGAAGGAGTAGGAAAAATCTGGTGCTTGGACCGGAGTGAGAAGGTTTTACAGCCCGGTGAGGTGGCTTGCTTGAGGGCATCTGTCAAGCTGAATTGGAAACAACCAGGCCCTTTCATTGTCCTTCAAGTGGACGGTCAAAAGGAAGACAGGGGGTGGGAAATAGTTCCTGAAGTGGTCCCAACTAAGGCATTACAGAGAAGTCATGGGAAGATCTCGGTTAGTGTTTGCAACACAACAGCCTCACCTGTGAAGATGCCAGCTCAGATGCTGTCTCACCCGGTGATTTGAAAGGAGGAGGAAAAGATGAAATCCCTGTGGGAGAGTTCTACCTAAAGAATACTCCTCTCTCACCTGCCTGGATGGAAAGGGCCAACACCCAGCTCCTAAGATGGCGAGCTGCATTCTCGAAGAGCGAGTTTGATGTTGGACATGCAAAAAGTGCCACACACTGGATCAGTCTTCAAGAGGACATGCCTTTTCGAGAAAGAGTTAGACGGATTCCTTTAGGGGACTTGGAGGACCTGCGAGAACAGCTGGCAGAACTGAAGAGAACAGGTGTCATCCAAGAGTCTCGGAGTCCATACGCTTCCCCAATAGTGGTGGTGAGGAAGAAGAATGGGACGCTGCTGTTGTGTATTGACTACAGGACACTAAACAGAAGGGCCATTCCTGATCAATATACCACCCCAAGGATAGAAGACGCCTTACAGAGCCTATCGGGGGTGAAATGGTTTAGCGTGCTAGATTTGAAGAGCGGGTACTACCAAATCCCCATGCACCCTGAAGATCGGGAGAAGACCGCTTTCATTACCCCAGTGGGATTTTTCGAATTTGACCGCATGCCTCAAGGCCTGTCTGGCGCCCCAGCCACCTTCCAAAGATTGATGGAGAAGACTGTCGGTGACATGAACCTGATCGAAGTATCGGTGTACTTAGATGACATCATCGTGTTTGGCAAGACTTTGGAGGAGCATGAAGAGCGACTGGAAAAGGTCCTGAAGAAACTTCATGACGAAGGCTTGAAGCTCTCCATGGAAAAATGCCAGTTTTATCAACTTCAATTACCTGGGCCATATTGTGTCTGGTGAAGGAGTAGCCACAGACCCTCAGAAGCTGGAAGCTGTTACCTATTGGCCGAAACCCACTAATATGACCGAGCTTAGGTCATTTCTGAGATTCTGCTCATATTACCGGAGATTCGTTCAATAGCTCAATGAGCTATTGAAAAGTAAAGAGGAAGACGATGATCCAGATTCAGTTAAGCCTATAAAACCAGCAGGAGGGCCCAGGAAGCCCAAAGAGTCCATCCAGGAACTGTGGCCTGCCCAGTGTGAAGAGGCTTTCAGGCAGCTGAAGTGGAGCCTTACAACTGCCCCAGTCTTGACCTATGCAGATCCAGCTAAGCCGTACGAACTGCATGTAGAAGCCAACCAAGATGAGTTAGGCGGAGTGTTGTACAAAGAACATGATGGGCACTTAAGGCCTGTTGCCTATGTGAGTCGGAGTTTGGCACCCACTGAGAAGAACTACCCCACACACAAGCTTCAATTCCTGGCCTTGAAGTGGGCAGTAGTGGATAAACTGAGGGATTATCTGTATGGAGCAGAGTTCACAATCAAGACCGACAATAATCCTCTCACATACCTACTCACTACCGCCAAGTTGGATGCCACAGGCCACAGATAGTTGGCTGCCCCATCAGGTTTTACCTTCAGCCTGAACTCCCGGCCAGGGATCGGGAACAAGGATGCAGATGCTTTGTCGAGAAGACCCCACTGTTTCGGAGACTCCTCAGAAGAGTGGTCTCAGCTGACCCCTGAGGGGGTGAGAGCCCTTTGTCAAGGAGTGGACAGCAAGCAAGAGTTGGAGCCAGGGCTGAGGAAGTTGGAGTGTCCGTTGCTGGGGTGCCCAGGTGCTATTGCAGTGTCACCCAAATCAGGCATGAAGGTCTGCCAAAGCTTTCAAAAAAAGACCTGCGTAGGGACCAGTTGGAAGATCCTCTCTGTAGTTTGGCATTAAAGGCTTTAGAGAGTCAATGCCCTGACTTGCTCTTTACTGCCTCTCTAAGAGAGGGCCGTTTACTGCACCGTGGGTGGGATCGATTACAGCTGCAACAAGGGGAGGTCTACCGAAGAGGTCCCTCTGAAGTTTCTGAAGAGAAATGGCAGTTGTTCCTACCAGAGAAACATCGGGAGACAGTGTTAATTGCTCTGCAAGACCATCATGGCCATCTAGAGTCCGAGAGGACTTTCCAACTGGTGAGGGACCGATTCTATTGGCCCCAAATGCGGACTGAAGTTGAGGGCTACTGCCACTCTTGCCTTCTATGTATTCAAAGGAAGACTTTACCCCAACGAGCCACCCCAATGGGCCACCTCCAGAGCCAAGGACCATTGGTGTGCATTGACTTTCTGTGCTTGCAGTCTGATTTGAGTGGGCAGGGAAATATCCTGGTGATAACCGACCATTTCGCCCATTATGCCCAGGCATTTCCCACAAAGGATCAACAGGCATCCATGGTGGTCAAAGTCTTAGTAGAGAAATTCTTTGTGCATTATGGCCTGCCCCAGCGTATCCACTCCAATTAAGGGAGAGACTTTGCGAGCAGCCTCATTAAGAGACTTTTAGAATTGCTAGGCATCAAGAAATCTAGAACCACCACGTACCATCCTCAAGAGGATCCCCAACCAGAGAGATTCAACAGAACTCTTTTGAATATGCTTGGAACTCTAACTTCAGAGCAAAAGCAACACTGGAGCAAGCACATAGCCGCTATTGTACACGCTTACAACAGCACTGCAAATGATGCTACAGGATACTCTCCTTATCGCTTGATGTTTGGGCGAGAGGCCCGGCTGCCAGTAGATCTAGCTTTCAGCACCTCTCCGGACCATACCTCAGCAACTTCCCACAGAGGGTTTGTGGACCGACTGCGGAGAAGCCTGAAGACTGCCTATGATAAGGCTCAAGCTGCTTCAGATGCTCAAGGACAGAGGAACAAAAGAAATTTCGACCTCAGGGTGCGAGTACAGGATTCACAACCAGGTGATAGAGTGTTGCTGAGGAATCTAGGTGTACCTGGGAAACACAAATTGGCTTATCGCTGGAAGTCACAGCCCTATGTTATCTGCAAACAACTCCCAGGACTGCCAGTGTACCAGATTCGGCCAGAGGGATGCACAGGCCCACCAAAGACTTGGCATCTCAATCATCTTTTGCCTCTGTCGGAGGCAGTCGGTGTACCACTGCAGCAAGATTCACCGTCCACATCCACCACCTCTCAGAGGCCCCGACCAGTGACTAGATCTCAGTCTGTGCCTCTTGCTGTAGATGATGAGGACAGCGAAGACGAAGAGATGGGAATAGACTGGTTGTGGCCATTTCCCACACAAGAGATTACTACCACCCTTTTTTCTCATCCCACGGTGACAGACAGTGGAGTTCTCTGACCAGAGGCCCCCCCCCCCCGAGTTTGTGCCGCAGGACAGCTCTTTGGAAGATCTGAAAGACCCCCAATCTTCCTTGTTAGAAACAGACTCAGAGGGTTCTTGTTCCTTCATTGAAGCGGAAATGCAGGAAGCTGAAATGCAAGAAACTGAGATACAGGAAGCTGAAGTGGATGTGCAGGAGGAAGAAGTGGCCGTGGAGGAAGACGATACCAGTGTGCCTGTAGCACCAGAACCTAAAGAACAGAGAGCGAAGAGAGTTATCCAACCACCCAAGAGACTAACCTTTGACATTCTGGGTGAATGCTCTGAGGAGATTTGTCTTACTTCAAAAAGGACTCCTTAAAGTGGAGGGCCACCCTGAAAAAAAAAAATTCACCAAAAATCCTAAAAAAAAATAACAAAAAAATAAATTGAAAAAAAATATTTTTTTTAAACTTACCTGAACTCTTGTTGCTAGTCAGTCTTCCTAATCTGCCTCTTCCTATTCCGCGGCATGTTCTGCTCCTAGCTGAGCGGCCCCGTTGCCTTCTGGGAACTGTGTGTGTTCCCAGAAAACCACGGGGCCATTCACAGATCGCCGCGCTGCTCGCGCGTGTGCAGTAGGAAACTGGCAGTGAAGCCGCAAGGCTCCACTACCTGTTTCCCTTACCTAGGATGGCGGTGCCGGGACCCGAGAGCCGAGGGACGGGTCGGCCTCGGGCGGCCGACATCCCAGGACAGGTAAGTCTACTTATTTAAAGTCAGCAGCTACAGTGTTTGTAGCTGCTGACTTTAAAAAATTTTTTTAGCTGGCCGGAATCCCGCTTTAAATGCCTGGTCCTTCCACCGCTGATTTGGTGGAGGACAACCCCATCTCACCCCCCTGGCACATCTATACAGGACACTTCAGTGTCAGTAGCAAGTGGACAGCACAGTGTTCCTCCTTGTGACAATTGGTGGAAGGCTCCTCTGTCAGTTCTGTGTCATGGTATGAACCGTTTGAGTTTAAACTATTCTTATGATAATGCAACTTGTTTGTTGTCATGTGTGCATTAACCTATTTTTTCCGCTTGCATATAAAAGCATGTAACAGATCACGAACTTTGACTGTCTTTGGGTACCAAAGATTTCAAGTGGGGGGAGTATGTAACGCAGGGGTTGTGACCAAAGTTATCATGCTAAACCATGTGTTGTTTCTTAAGTAAGGGTTTGGCTCCCTCTAGTGGCCGCTAAAACTTTGTCATGACCTTTTCTCCATTTTAGAAGAAAACAGTTATGCATTGTGGGATTGGTAGTTTATGAGGAAGTGACTCATGTGCTTAACTCAGTCTGGGAACTACTGACCCACAATGCCCAGTTCACAGACCCACAATGCCAAGTCACAGAACAGCCTGCTGGGTAAACAGATAAAAAGGACAGTGCGGCCATCTTTCGGCCTCTTGGGGCGCCATTCAACAACCAGCAGGGAGGTCTGTGTTGTGTGACCAAAAGATTGCGGCCTGCACGCCGTGGAGCGGGGTCGCCAGCCTCTGAGGGACTTCAAGATACAGCCCTACGAGCCACACAAGCGGATCGGTATGCAGTGCCAGGACGTCTGGAAGTCCCATCCCAGCCATCCGGAAGAGAGGTACAGGGTGGCGGTGCCATCTTTCATCCGACTGAGACATCAGAAGAAGAGCCTGAACGGAGCCTCACAGCCTTTGGGTCTACTTGGTGAGAAGGGCACATGCCTATTTGAATAGAGTACATTATTAACTGAGTGTGTTATCTACAGACTGCTGGTGAGACTTGCAGTCCCACAGGAGTGATCTCACTTTTTCACAGGCTGCATACAGTTAAACTTTAGGATTTGTTTCTCTGTGCTATAAAGTCAATACTGAACTACACCCATTGCTAGGGAGGAAGTATTATAAGTGCCTTCTATTTGCAAGTACACAATTACCAGCGCATCATCTGTCCTACAGTTTGCTTTCTTCTTGTTTCCCTGTTTGGATTTACACATACACTACCGTTCAAAAGTTTGGGGTCACATTGAAATGTCCTTATTTTTGAAGGAAAAGCACTGTACTTTTAAATGAAGCTAACTTTAAACTAGTCCTAACTTTAAACAAATATACTCTATACATTGCTAATGTGGTAAATGACTATTCTAACTGCAAATGTCTAGTTTTTGGTGCAATATCTACATAGGTGTATAGAGGCCCATTTCCAGCAACTATCACTCCAGTGTTCTAATGGTACAATGTGTTTGCTCATTGGCTCAGAAGGCTAATTGATGATTAGCAAACCCTTGTGCAATCATGTTCACACATCTAAAAACAGTCTAGCTCCTTCCAGAAGCTACAAAACTGACCTTCCTGTGAGCAGATTGAGTTTCTGGAGCATCACATTTGTGGGGTCAATTAAACGCTCAAAATGGCCAGAAAAAGAGAACTTTCATCTGAAACTCGACAGTCTATTCTTGTTCTTAGAAATGAAGGCTATTCCATGCGAGAAATTGCAAAGAAATTGAAGATTTCCTACAACGGTGTGTACTACTCCCTTCAGAGGACAGCACAAACAGGCTCTAACCAGAGTAGAAAAAGAAGTGGGAGGCCGCGTTGCACAACTAAGCAAGAAGATAAGCACATTAGAGTCTCTAGTTTGAGAAACAGACGCCTCACAGGTCCCCAACTGGCATCTTCATTAAATAGTACCCGCAAAACACCAGTGTCAACATCTACAGTGAAGAGGCGGCTGCGGGATTTTGGGCTTCAGGGCAGAGTGGCAAAGAAAAAGCCATATCTGAGACTGGCCAATAAAAGAAAAAGATTAAGATGGGCAAAAGAACACAGACATTGGACAGAGGAAGACTGGAAAAAAGTGTTGTGGACAGATGAATCCAAGTTTGAGGTGTTTGGATCACAAAGAAGAACGTTTGTGAGACGCAGAACAAATGAAAAGATGCTGGAAGAATGCCTGACGCCATCTGTTAAGCATGGTGGAGGTAATGTGATGGTCTGGGGTTGCTTTGGTGCTGGTAAGGTGGGAGCTTTGTACAGGGTAAAAGCTAAGGAAGGCTATCACTCCATTTTGCAACGCCATGCCATACCCAGTGGACAGCGCTTGATTGGAGCCAATTTCATCCTACAACCGGACAATGACCCTAAACACACCTCCAAATTGTGCAAGAACTATTTACAGCAGAAGCAGGCAGCTGGTATTCTATCGGTAATGGAGTGGCCAGCACAGTCACCAGATCTGAACCCCATTGAGCTGTTGTGGGAGCAGCTTGACCGTATGGTACGCCAGAAGTGCCCATCCAACCATTCCAACTTGTGGGAGCTGCTTCTAGAAGCGTGGGGTGCAATTTCTCCAGCTTACCTCAATAAATTAACAGTTAGAATGCCAAAGGTGTGCAATGCTGTAATTGCTGCAAAAGGAGGATTCTTTGATGAAAGCAAAGTTTGATGTAAAAACAATGTTATTTCAAATACAAATCATTATTTCTAACCTTGTCAATGTCTTGACTCTATTTTCTATTCATTTCACAACGTATGGTGGTGAATAAGTGTGACTTTTCATGGAAAACACAAAATTGTTTGGGTGACCCCAAACTTTTGAACGGTAGTGTACTGCAGTCTAATACCATAAGCTAGCTGAAGATTCTAAGACAAGGAACTTTTATCATCTTCTACAAAGCATCACAGTTTACTTTGCATTTGGAACATTGCATTACAACCTAGGGGGAGCCCTTAAGTACAGGATATATACATTGCATTGTACTGTTGCATTGTCATGACATTATACTGGAGATCTGGTGTGTGTGCTTTGAGTTTTCAGTGGGAAGATGCTTAATATAAGTTTTGGAGGATATTGGGTCCCACTGTGCACCTGTCTGCATATACTCTCTATGGTGATCATTGAATCTACGGTTTCATATATACATTGACTGTTATCTGTTGTCATTTATTACCTTTAAGTTATCACACTGTTCCTTGTGTTTAAATTTCCATTTCAGTAAACTATCTGAATGGTTAGTTGATATCCTGTGTGAGTGTCTATCTATTATTACAGCTGGTGAAGTGATGGGTTCCAAGGTTACGGTAAATATACTGTATAGTGTATAATTACTGTGCTTCTCTTTCCTGCTAGGTCCCACACTAATATTACCATACAGGTGTGTCAGAGGGGTTGAGACCGTTCTTTGGGGTTGAGAGGCAGGGTGCAGAATTGAACATTCATCAGCAGCTCCTACGGGGGTAGTGCTACATATACCTTTCACACCACCATTTTATCTGACATCTGTTACTCCACACCTTGGAAGACCTATTAGCTCTGGAAGTGACTATGTTTTTTGTATCTCTTCTGTTGTAGGATGTTCCATCTCTGTGTGCCGTCAGGCATGACAAAGGGGAATCCACCCCCCTAAAATGTGCCACTTAGATTACCTTTTACACACTTGCCTTTGGCCGTGTTCCAGAGCTGGTAGTGTGGAGCCCCAGTGAGGAGTTTGATCCAGGCATGAGAGTGTGCCACCTTTCCCCGATCTGAAAGATACCACACCACTGGCCTCAGTGTCAGTGCTCACCTTCATCAGGATGGCTGTGTACAAAATGCTCTGCTCCTCATGAAATATGTGAGTGTAATGGTATTTGTCTTTGCTGTAAGAGCCCTTGCACACTGGGACGGTTTGCAGGCGCTATTGCGCTAATAATAGCGCCTGCAAACCGCCCCGAAAGTGCCGCTCCTTGCATTCCAGTGTGAAAGCCCCGAGGGCTTGCACACTGGAGCGATGCGCTGGCAGGACGGTAAAAAAAGTCCTGCCAGCAGCATCTTCGGAGCGGTGAAGGAGCGGTGTGTATACCGCTCCTTTACCGCTCCTGCCCATTGAAATCAATGGGACGGCGCGGCTATACCGCCGGCAATGCGCCTCTGCAGAGGCGCTTTGCGGTGGTATTTAACCCCTTCTCGGCCGCTAGCGGGGGTAAAACTGCCCCGCTAGCGGCCGCATACCGGCGGTAAAACGCCGCTAATAATAGCGGCGTTTTACCGCCGACGCCGCCCCCCCGACCCAGTGTGCAAGGGCTCTAATAATAAAGAGTTTTATTGCGCCAGATCATTGCACTTCCTGTTCTCTTTTATCACCACATGTTTCTGCTTGTCATTGATTTGGCAGGCTGCTGGCAGTGGACTGTACATTGCACCTATATCTCTCTAATGTCCTGAAAACACCCAGTTTTTACATTGCAGGTGCCAAACTGCCTGTATGCATGTGCCCATTCAGTTACTGTCAAGTTAACCCATACATGCTGATAAATTTGGTATAGGCATCTTGTCATCATTGACCTCTAGACACAAAAGGAACTAAATTCCTAAAGCTGTGCAAAAAAGAGCAGATAGAGGGCAGGTGTCTAGTCCCCAGTGTTGTCTGCAGTCTCCCTGCAGCTGATCTTTTATCTATTTCTCACTTATCATGTCTTGTTCTGCATTGTGTCTCTGTGTGAACGCAGCCATCTTCGTAAAGGCAGGGGTTTGCTTCCCCCGTGTCAGAGCCTCCAGCAAAGTAAACCGTGAGCAGTACTCTAGTGACATCACCAAATCTCACTCCAAATCTCCCATGAGTAGCAGGCAGAAGCAGCAGGACCTTAGATCTCACACAGCAGATATACAGCTATGAGGAGTGCCTAGGCCCTCTTCACATACTAGTAAATGGAATGCTATTTTTCACGAGGAGCTAAAAGGTAAATTTTTCAGGGTATAGCTTGGACACAATTAACATTTCTAAATGTTCCCTATAACAAAGCAAATCTTCACTGTTTGCACGTTTACTTTTATTCAGCCTATACATTGAAGTGAGCGCCAGACTTCCAGCACTAATGTTTACAGATCCAACTGTAGTACAAAGATCATAGGTTGCTCACGCAGCCATTCCTTCCATCGAAAGAGGGTAGATTATTTATACACACCTCGTTGAAAAGAATGAAAGATTACTGTACTGGTGCTTATTGTACTATTATTGTACTATATGGGCTGCATAAAAGTAAAAGGTTTCCCTTGAGACAGAAAATTTTTCAAATAAACTACTGCACTATTACTTGCTTAAAGGTGAGCAGCTGCAGGCACTACAATTTGACAGAATATTGTGTAACATTCAAAAAAGAGGAACTCAATCTGTGCTAGAATAATTCAACAAATAATAAAAACTGCAAAGTGACTGTGCAGCGTACATACAATCGAACAGCAAAGAGTTCCATAAGAGAGCTTTGATCCAGGATATGATGTCTTAGATAAGAAATAATATGATTGTAAGGCATAACCTGATAGAATACCGACTTCCATTGAATATGTAAATATAATGTTTATTGTGGAATGAAATGTGTCTCGATGCTGACAAGCCTCAGTGGTGGTTAGGGGCAGCTGGACTGGACAATAGGATCAATCAGCAACAGGTAAGGGTACATACAATGAATCTCAATGCATAACTGAATACATATATTCACAGAAAACGTACCAAGTGCTTATAAAGTGAAAATATACAATTGAAAAATGTGCAATAAAAGGAAAGTCCATAGAAAGGGGAAGCCACTGGTGTTCAACTTAGTTGTTGTTAAGGAAAAACACATAAGTCCTTTCAAGAGATCACCGCGGTATGCACATCCAACACCCAAGGAATGGTTAGGTACGCTTACCAAAATTCATGGACCCAAATGCCAGAAGCACTGAATCAAACAGGCAGCAGAAGAAATATATATCCAAAGTGGTAGTCTGTAAAACAAATCCCTCAATCCAACATGGTATCTCTTGGGGGAAAGGACTTCTTTCTCAATCATGCAGTCCAACCATCATAAAAGATAAAACATCTCCGCATAGTGTAAAACCATTGATACAAATTTTATTAAAAAGTGTAAATCACTCACATTTAGGCATACAGAAAACCATTTAATCAAATCCTCTCATAGACTGGATCATAAAAGCAACATAGAACGCAATGACATGGACATCGACCCGACACGTTTCGTTCAATAAGACATCATCTGGGGTATGGGTCCCCATCCGTCATTGCGTGTAGATATAGAAAATTCATCCAATGAAAGCTAATAAATTGATTATCCAACCTGTAAACCTAAGCTTATTACAGATCACTCCGGAAATGTCCTCTAAGATGTGCGCCTCACTCCTCAATTTGGTCTATACAACTGCGCATGTGTCACCTCAAACCTCAAATTCATAATAGATAGGGGAGGTGCGCATGTGTACAAACGTCATCTGGTGTACATATTACTTGTTACATATTAGTGTTATTTTTATTATTGTTAACTACAGACGAATATCCTGTCAGCATGATCTTCAACACATAACCAGCTATCAAGCATTTTTTTTACATGTTATTGTCAGGGCCGTCTTTAATTTTGATTGGGCCCTGGGCAAACATTTTCTTGGGGCCCCCCCTCCATTCTGAGACATACAAAAAATAGCAGGTAGACTCAAAATCAGTTTACTGCAGCAGATCACACAGCGATTGCAATTGTTTGCCAGAGGTTACAGCCTATCATTACTGCTCAATGGCTGGTTTCTAGAGGTTACAACACATAATTTCTGCTTGCCGATTGGTTGCTAGAGGTTAATGTACATTATTAGCGCTCACTAATTGGTTGCTAGGGGTTACAGCACATCACTAGCACTTACTGATTGGTTGCTAGAGATTAAAGCAGATCACTACTGTTTGCTGATTGGTTGCTAGAGGTTCATGCACATCATTACCTCTCACTGAGCAGTGGAGCAATCCCAAATAATTGAGCAAGTAAAGGGGCACATTAATACACATACTACAGGAGAGGTTCAGAGACTGCAGACATACTGCAGGAGACAATCAGAGACTGCGGACATACTGCAGGAGATTACCAGAGACTGCGGACATACTGCAGGAGACACTCAGAGGCTGCGGACATACTGCAGGAGACACTTAGAGGCTGCGGACATACTGCAGGAGACAATCAGAGACTGCGGACATACTGCAGGAGACAATCAGAGACTGCGGACATACTGCAGGAGACAATCAGAGACTGTGGACATACTGCAGGAGACAATCAGAGACTGCGGACATACTGCAGGAGACAATCAGAGACTGCGGACATACTGCAGGAGACAATCAGAGACTGCGGACATACTGCAGGAGACAATCAGAGACTGTGTACATACTGCAGGAGACAATCGGAGACTGCGGAAATACTGCAGGAGACACTCAGAGACTGCGAACATACTGCAGGAGACAATCAGAGACTGCGGACATACTGCAGGAGATTACCAGAGACTGCGGACATACTGCAGGAGACAATCAGAGACTGCGGACATACTGCAGGAGACAATCAGAGACTGTGGACATACTGCAGGAGACAATCGGAGACTGTGGACATACTGCAGGAGACAATCAGAGACTGCGGACATACTGCAGGAGACAATCAGAGACTGCGGACATACTGCAGGAGACAATCAGAGACTGCGGACATACTGCAGGAGACAATCAGAGACTGCGGACATACTGCAGGAGACAATCAGAGACTGCGGACATACTGCAGGAGACAATCAGAGACTGCGGAAATACTGCAGGAGACACTCAGAGACTGCGGACATACTGCAGGAGATTACCAGAGGCTGCGGACATACTGCAGGAGACAATCAGAGACTGCGGACATACTGCAGGAGACAATCAGAGACTGCGGACATACTGCAGGAGACAATCAGAGACTGTGTACATACTGCAGGAGATTACCAGAGGCTGCGGACATACTGCAGGAGACACTCAGAGGCTGTGGACATACTGCAGGAGACAATCAGAGGCTGCGGACATACTGCAGGAGACACTCAGAGGCTGTGGACATACTGCAGGAGACAATCAGAGGCTGCGGACATACTGCAGGAGACAATCAGAGGCTGCGGACATACTACAGGAGACACTCAGAGGCTGCGGACATACTACAGGAGACACTCAGAGGCTGCGGACATACTACAGGAGACAATCAGAGACTGTGTACATACTGCAGGAGACAATCAGAGACTGTGTACATACTGCAGGAGACAATCAGAGACTGCGGAAATACTGCAGGAGACAATCAGAGACTGCGGAAATACTGCAGGAGACAATCAGAGACTGTGTACATACTGCAGAAGACAATCAGAGACTGCGGACATACTGCAGGAGACAATCAGAGACTGTGTACATACTGCAGGAGACAATCAGAGACTGCGGAAATACTGCAGGAGACACTCAGAGACTGTGTACATACTGCAGGAGACAATCAGAGACTGTGGACATACTGCAGGAGACAATCAGAGACTGTGGACATACTGCAGGAGATTAACAGAGACTGCGGACATACTGCAGGAGACAATCAGAGACTGTGGACATACTGCAGGAGACAATCAGAGACTGCGGACATACTGCAGGAGACAATCAGAGACTGTGGACATACTGCAGGAGACAATCAGAGACTGTGGACATACTGCAGGAGACAATCAGAGACTGTGGACATACTGCAGGAGACAATCAGAGACTGCGGACATACTGCAGGAGACAATCAGAGACTGTGTACATACTGCAGGAGACAATCGGAGACTGCGGAAATACTGCAGGAGACACTCAGAGACTGCGAACATACTGCAGGAGACAATCAGAGACTGCGGACATACTGCAGGAGATTACCAGAGGCTGCGGACATACTGCAGGAGACACTCAGAGGCTGCGGACATACTGCAGGAGACAATCAGAGGCTGCGGACATACTGCAGGAGACACTCAGAGGCTGTGGACATACTGCAGGAGACAATCAGAGGCTGCGGACATACTGCAGGAGACACTCAGAGGCTGTGGACATACTGCAGGAGACAATCAGAGGCTGCGGACATACTGCAGGAGACACTCAGAGGCTGTGGACATACTGCAGGAGACAATCAGAGGCTGCGGACATACTGCAGGAGACAATCAGAGGCTGCGGACATACTACAGGAGACACTCAGAGGCTGCGGACATACTACAGGAGACAATCAGAGACTGTGTACATACTGCAGGAGACAATCAGAGACTGCGGAAATACTGCAGGAGACAATCAGAGACTGCGGAAATACTGCAGGAGACAATCAGAGACTGTGTACATACTGCAGAAGACAATCAGAGACTGCGGACATACTGCAGGAGACAATCAGAGACTGTGTACATACTGCAGGAGACAATCAGAGACTGTGGACATACTGCAGGAGACAATCAGAGACTGTGGACATACTGCAGGAGACAATCAGAGACTGTGGACATACTGCAGGAGACAATCAGAGACTGTGGACATACTGCAGGAGACAATCAGAGACTGTGTACATACTGCAGGAGACAATCAGAGACTGCGGACATACTGCAGGAGACAATCAGAGACTGTGTACATACTGCAGGAGACAATCAGAGACTGTGGACATACTGCAGGAGACAATCAGAGACTGTGTACATACTGCAGGAGACAATCAGAGACTGCGGACATACTGCAGGAGACAATCAGAGACTGTGTACATACTGCAGGAGACAATCAGAGACTGCGGACATACTGCAGGAGACAATCAGAGACTGCGGACATACTGCAGGAGACAATCAGAGACTGTGGGAATACTGCAGGAGACAATCAGAGACTGTGGGAATACTGCAGGAGACAATCAGAGACTGCGGACATACTGCAGGAGACAATCAGAGACTGTGGGAATACTGCAGGAGACAATCAGAGACTGCGGACATACTGCAGGAGACAATCAGAGACTGCAGACATTATACAGGGGATGGTCAGAGAACTTTCAGCAATGCACAGCTTTACAGTTAAATAACACAGCTCAGGATTTAAACAGTCAGGCATTTTATGGGTGTAAGGACATACCTGGCCAGCCAAACTCACTACATACATTCAGGACTGTGGGCGGGGCTTCCACTCTCTGCTCTCACTAAAGCAGCTGGGAGCTCCACTGATGCTTTGTTGGGTGGGCCCTGGGCCCACGTCACCCGTGAATTGGGGCCCCGATGACAGCTTTGCAGAGCGCACAGAGGACATGGGAGGATGTATTCGGCGCTAGCCAGCTGAGAGGGGCGGGGCCGGGAGCTCCACTGACGCTCTGACCCCGCCCACGTGCAGCCTGTGTACTGGTAATAGAGCGCTTGTAGTGAGAGCCAGTGATTGGAGTGGGAGTGTCATTGGAGCTCCCGGCCCCGCCCCCGGACCTCTGTATTCACCAGCCAGTATAGAGGGGGCGGGGCCGGAAGCTCCACTGACACTCCCATTCCGATCACTGGCTCTCACTACAGAAGCTGTTTTCCGAGTACACAGGCTGCACGTGGGCGGGGTCAGAGCGTCAGTGGAGCTCCCGACCCCGCCCCCTCTCAGCTGGCTAGCGCCGAATACATCCTCCCGTATCCTTTGTGCGCTCTGCAAAGCTGTGATCGGGGCCCCAATTCACAGCTAGCGCGGGCCCCACAACAAAGATTGGGCCCTGGGCAAGTGCCCCGTTTGCCCTGCGCTAAAGACGGCCCTGGTTATTGTTACAAAAATGTGATATTCTTTCAGTTTCAAATATATGAATAGTGACAGTAGTACTACTACGAGGACATCTAGTGGCAATAGATGTAAATTGCACACCACAATATAAAGTTTCTATACAGTGAATGCTGTAAATGACATTCATAGACTTTGCAGGTAGTGGCAGATGTAACCTGTTTATAAAAAATGTAATATCCCAATGTGAATTCAGACCAAAAGGCTGAGAGGTTTTCAATCCAATAAACCTATCTGCTTCAACATTTTAAAAATAATTTATCACTTTGTGTCTGCAATTCCACTTTCACAATCCTTCCACTTGTGTGCCAAAAAGGGCCACTTCCGAATTATGAATTAAGTCTCTAAAATGTTTTAACAAATTAGTCACTTTTCCAGTCTTAAAATGGTTCTAAAGGCTGAAGGTTTTTTACCTTCATGCATTATGCATGAAGGTAAAAAACCTTCAGTGTGCAGCTCCCCCCTCAGCCCCCCTAATGCTTACTGGAGCCCGATCCCAATGCAGCGATGTGCACAAGAGCAGAAGCTCTCCCTGGTCTCTCCCTCCTCATTGGCTGACACACATATGTCTCATATGTGTCTCATAGACACACAGGTGGCTCGGGAGTGAGCAAGCACGAGTTCTCCCAGAACAAACAGCTTGCTCTGAGAGCACTCAGCAGGGGGGGGGGGGGTGCCAATGGGAGACCCAAGAAGAGGAGGATCAGGCTGCTCTGTGAAAAAACACAACAGTTTAACCACTATATAGATATAGGCGGCTCGCTCTCGCTGCATGCTGGGGGAGCATGCCCGTGGGTCGGACAGACTCAATGTCCACCAACGACCTGCGAACGCCTAATACTGAGGCAGAACAGGGATCTGCCTTTGTAAACAAGGCGAATACCCGTTCTGACAGATGAGATGACAGAGATCTACTGTTCCCAGAGATCGGGTACAGTGATCTCTGTCATGTCCCAGTGAGCCCACCCCCCCCCCCCACAGTTAGAACACACCTAGGGAACACAGTTAACCCCTTGATCGCCCCCTAGTGTTAACCCCTTCTCTGCCAGTGTCCTTTTTTTTTTATTAATCAGTGCATTTTTATAGCACTGATCAATGTAATAATGTCACTGGTCCCCAAAAAGTGTAATTTGGGGTCAGATTTGTCCGCCGCAATGTCGCAGTCCCGCAGATCACCACTGTTACTAGTAAAAACAATAAAACATTTTTTTAAAAAGTCCCTAAATCTATCCCATAGTTTGTAGATGCTATAACTTTTGCGCAAACCAATATTTTTTTAACCAAAAATATGTAGAAGAATATATATCGGCCTAAACTGATGAATAAATGTGTTTTTTTATATATTTTTTTGGATATGTATTATAGCAAAAAGTAAAAAAATGTATTTTTTTTTTTTAAATTGTTGCTCTTTGTTTGTTTATAGCGCAAAAAATAAAAACTGCAGAGGTGATCAAATACCACCAAAACAAAGCTCTATTTGTGGGGAAAAAAGGACATCAATCTTGTTTTTGTAGAGCGTCGCACGACTGCGCAATTGTCAGTTAAAGCGACGCAGTGCCGTATCGCAAAGAAATGGCCTGGTCATGAAGGAAGCAAATCCTTCCGGGGCTGAAGTGGTTAATGTGTATGTCAAGTCAAAACGGGGAAGAACCACTACCATTTTTTTTTTTACTTCCATCCAGTGCACCGTTAGGGCTCGTTCACACTTACATTAACCTCTGAAGCGCAATCCATGTTCAGATCGCTCTGCATAGAGCAATTGACAGGCAGTGAGGAGCCGTTGTATCAACCCCTTGCCTCCTGGTTCAACCCCTTAAACCCCACACTAACGCCCTGCAACCGTATGCATTGCAGGGTACTTGCAGAGCAGCCCCATTCTCCTGAAAGCGCCAAGGGTATAATTCCGCGGCATGTGTAAACCTCTGGCCATTGTCTTTACAGCTAAAAAGGGGAGAGGTATAAATGCAGCTCAACCACAGATTTAACTTCACTTGACGATGACAATGATTTACCGCACAGGAAGTGTGTGTGTGTGTGTAGGGGGGGGCACAACTCTCCAACAGAAGCACAGACAGAAATAATTATAGTTATTATGTAGTAATGTTTTATAGATATTATGCCTGTAATTATGTAATTATAGTTAATTATGTAATATAGTATAGAAAATCCAAGAACCCCTGTAACATTTTTTTTATTTTTGTCTGCATTTCTGTTGCAGATTTTCCTGTAAAACTGTTGTAGGTAAGGCTGACCATACGTTATACAATTTTTTTGTACAATCTTCCATTAGATTTACCAAAACTATATAATATGAGGTCAAACCTAAACACTTTCAATTTGTATGCAGTCAGGCAGGTACTTGCACTACATAGTTGAAGGTAAATCTAAAGGAAGTTGAAGAAGGAAAATTGTATGATGTATGGCCAGCTTAAATCTCCTTAATGGAGCCCTGGACAGCAAGAAATACCAGACAAGGATTCTAATCTTTCCCCATTTCATTACCAGTTAAAAAAAAAACTTAAGTTCGACATGCTTTAAAGTGTATCTAAAACCTCTAATAATAAACTCCTCTTTGCTCCTTTTGGGCTTGTTAAATATACCATTGAAACAATATATATTGTCTATTCAATAAGTATGAAAAAGTATTTGTTCATTCTGCCAGAAATGCGGTGAGCTCTATCTTCCTGTAGTAATCTGACAATGCAATCTCAGACACTGTTATCAGTCCTTCCTGAATTCTCTCACTGGGCAACAGAATACTTCTCCTATGTTATGGATGTAGCACCCTCTAGTGTGCTACTAGATTAATGCAGGCAACTTTAGGTATCACTCATGGTTAGTTTGTGAGTCAGAAATTGGGTCAGGGTTCCTGCAGGTCAGGCTGGATGGCTTCACAGGGGAAGGTCTCTGGATCTGGAAATTTGGAGAAACTTCTAGAAGTTAGTGTGCAGAGGCCAGGAGGGCTGATCTGCATACTTAAGGGAGCTTGGCCAATCCCCAGGCAGAATTTCCTGTCAGGGTGGCTGAGACAGCCCTTAAATATGCTAGCAGGGGAGTGCTGAGGAGTCGGTGGCCTAGGAGGGACAGCTGGGCCTGGGAGGGGAGGCGGCTCTGCCTCCAGGCTGGGCTTGGCCTGGTTTGGCCTGGCTTGAGAAGATCCTGACAGCATCATGGTTTGGAAAGAAATCTAGCCTAAGGAGCAGCAGAGAGCAAAGGGGACAGACTACGTACACCAGCACACCCAAGTATTTACAAGGCGAGAGACTGCCACATGTAGCAACCTTTCAGGAGGACAGCGCTCTGCTTAACCCTTCCTATCCCTTGTCCTGGGAGATCTTCAGAGCAGCCAAGTGGGCTGGTAGTTCTTGCAGGCAGTAGAGTTGGGAGCAGTTTCTACGGTGAAGTTGGGGATACTCCTGAATGCAGCTTTTAACTAGGGATGGGCGAACGGTTCAGCCCGAGCATAAGTTCGGGCCGAATTTTGGTTGTTCGGGTGTTCTGCAGAACATCGAACAATATGCGGTGTTCGGGGCAAATTCGAAAGCCGCCAGAACACCATTAAAGTCTATGGGACATTAACAGGCAAAATCAAAAGGGTTCATTTTAAAGGGCTTATATGCAAGTTATTGTCATAAAAAGTGTTTGGGGACTCGGGTCCTACCCTAGGAGACATGTATCAATGCAAAAAAAAGTTTTAAAAACGGCCGTTTTTTCGGGAGCAGTGATTTCATTAATGATTAAAGTGAAACAATAAAAGTGAAATATTTCTTTAAATTTGGTACCTGGGGGATGTCTATAGTATGCCTGTAAAGTGGCACATGTTTCCCGTGTTTAGAACAGTCCCTGCACAAAATGACATTTCTAAAGGAAAAAAAGTCATTTAAAAGCAGGGATGAGCCCGATGTTCGAGTCGAACGTAAGTTCGACTCGAACATCGGGTGTTCGCCGAATAGCGAACAATTTGAGGTGTTCACGGCAAATTCGAAAGCTGCGGAACACCCTTTAAAGGTCTATGGGAGAAATCAAAAGTGCTAATTTTTAAGGCTTATATGCATGGTATTGTCAAAAAAGTGTTTGGGGACCTGGGTCCTGCCCCAGGGAACATGTATCAATGCAAAAAAAAGTTTTAAAAACTGTGTTTTTTTCGGGAGCAGTGATTTTAATAATGCTTAAAGTGAAACAATAAAAGTGAAATATTCCTTTAAATTTTGTACCTGGGGGATGTCTATAGTATGCCTGTAAAGTGGCGCATGTTTTACGTGTTTATAAGAGTCCCTGCACAAAATGACATTTCTAAAGGAAAAAAAAGTCATTTAAAGTACTCGCGGCTATTAATGAATTGTCGGCCCTGGCAATACACATAAGATTCATTGAAAAAAACGGCATGGGGTTCCCCCACAGTCCATTACCAGGCCCTTTGGGTCTGGCATGAATATTAAGGGGAAATATGCGCCAAAATTAAAAAAAAAAAATGGCGTGGGCGTCCCCCAAAAATCCATACCAGACCCTTATCCGAGCATGCAACCTGGCAGACCACAGGAAAAGATGGGGGACGAGAGAGCACCCCCTCTTGAACTGTACCAGGCCACATGCCCTCAACATGGGGAGGATGCTTTGGGGTACCAAACGTAACCGGGTGACTTTGCCCCCTCTGACGTTACGGGGAAGCCATAGGGATGTCCCCGTGCATCAGAGGAGGGAGGGGTCACCCTGCGACGTCGGCGTGTGGCCCTGCCCTCAGTTATAAAAGAACTGTCACCTGAGAGGACAGTGATTACGGCGGGTACCTCCCATGGAGGTGGATCGGTGGCGGGGTGCGGGATTTTTTTTTTCGGTCCGGCGGAGCGAGAGAAGATGAATGGACTTCGTGGGACATTTTTATTTTTTAATAAAGGACTTGTCCCAAGCCGTGTCATGTCATTTTTACCATTTTCACACTTTTTTTGTGAAATGGTAGGGGTACATTTGTACCCGTTACCATTTCACACAGGGGGGGGCCAGGATCTGGAGGTCCCCTTGTTAAAGGGGGCTTCCAGGTTCTCATAATCCCCTTGCCCACAGACTCCCACAACCACCGGGCAAGGGTTGTGGGGATGAGGCCCTTGTCCCCATCAACATGGGGACACGGTGTTTTGGGGGCCTAACCCAAAGCACCCTCCCCAAGTTGAGGGCATGTGGCCTGGTACAGTTCAGGAGGGGGGCGCTCTCTCATCCCCCCTCTTTTCCTGCGGCCTGCCAGGTTGCGTGCTCGTATAAGGGTCTGGTATGGAATTTTGGGGGCCCCCCACGCCATTTTTTTGAAAATTTTGGCACGGGGTTCCCCTTAATATCCATACCAGACCTGAGGGGCCTGGTATGAAGTTTGGGGGGACCCCCACACAATTTTTTTTTTCAAATTTTGGTTCGGGGTTCCCCTTAATATTCATACCAGACCCAAAGGACCTGGTAATGGACTGTGGGGGATTCCCATGCCATTTTTTTCAATGATTTTTATGCATATTGCCGGGACCGACAATTCATTAATAGCCGCGAGTACTTTAAATTACTTTTTTTCCTTTAGAAATGTCATTTTGTGCAGGGACTGTTGTAAACACTGGAAATATGCGCCACTTTACAGGCATACTATAGACACCCCAGGTACAAAATTTAAAGGAATATTTCACTTTTATTTTTTCACTTTAAGCATAATTAAAGTGAAACAATAAAAAATGGCCGTTTTTGAAACTTTTTTTGCATTGATACATGTCCCCTGGGGCAGGACCCAGGTCCCCAAACACTTTTTGTGACAATAACTAGCATATAAGCCTTTAAAATTAGCACTTTTGATTATTCATGCTCGTGTCCCATAGACTTTACCGGTGTTCGCGTGTCCAAACAAATTTTTTGCCTGTTACCATGTTCTGCTGTGAACCGAACCGAAGGGTGTTCGGCTCATCCCTATTTAAAAGTACTCGTGGCTAAAATGAATTGTCGGTCCCGGCAATACAGATAAAAGTCATTGAAAAAAACGACATGGGATACCCCCAGTCCATTACAAGGCCCTTTGGGTCTGGTATGGATATTAAGGGGAACCCTGAACCAAAATTTAAAAAAAAAATTGCATGGGGGTCCCCCCAAATTCCATACCGGGTCCTTCGGGTTTGGTATGGATATTAAGGGGAACCCCGCACCAAAATTAAAAAAAAAGGTGTGGGGGGCCCCCTCTAAAAATATGGGTTTTAAGGGGAACCCCACGCCAAAATTAAAAAAAAGATGGTGTGGGGGTCCCCCCAAAAATCCATACCAGACCCTTATCCGAGCACGCAACCTGGCAGGCCGCAGGAAAAGAGGGGGGATGAGAGAGCGCCCCCCCCTGAACCGTACAAGGCCACATCCATGTCCAGTTCTGGGCACCAGTCCTCAGGAAGGATGTACTGGAAATGGAGCGAGTACAAAGAAGGGCAACAAAGCTAATAAAGGGTCTGGAGGATCTTAGTTATGAGGAAAGGTTGCGAGCGCTGAACTTATTCTCTCTGGAGAAGAGACGCTTGAGAGGGGATATGATTTCAATTTACAAATACTGTACTGGTGACCCCACAATAGGGATAAAACTTTTTCGCAGAAGAGAGTTTAATAAGACTCGGGGCCACTCATTACAATTAGAAGAAAAGAGGTTTAACCTTAAACTACGTAGAGGGTTCTTTACTCTAAGAGCGGCAAGGATGTGGAATTCCCTTCCACAGGCGGTGGTCTCAGCGGGGAGCATTGATAGCTTCAAGAAACTATTAGATAATCACCTGAATGACCGCAACATACAGGGATATGTAATGTAATACTGACACATAATCACACACATAGGTTGGACTTGATGGACTTGTGTCTTTTTTCAACCTCACCTACTATGTAACTACTATGTAACCACATGCCTTCAACATGGGGAGGGTGCTTTGGGGTAGCCCCCCAAAGCACCTTGTCCCCATATTGATGGGGACAAGGGCCTCATCCCCACAACCCTTGCCTGTGGTTGTGGGGGTCTGCAGGCGGGGGGCTTATCGGAATCTGGAAGTCCCCTTTAACAAGGGGACCCCCAGATCCTGGCCTCCCCCCCTGTGTGAAATGGTAACGGGTACAAATGTACCCTTACCATTTCACAAAAAAAGTGTCAAAATGGTACAAAAGACAAGACACAACTTGGGACAAGTCCTTTATTAAAAAATAAAAAAATAAAAATGTCCCACAAAGTCCGTTCATCTTCTTCTCTCACTCCGCCAACGGACCGAAAAAAAACAAACAAAAAAACAAAGCCGCAACCCACCTGCCTCCATAGGAGGCACCCGCCGTATCACGCGTCCTCGCAGGTGACAGTTCTTTTATAACTGAGGGCGGGGCCACACGGTGACGTTCCCAGGTGACCCCGCCCCCCTCTGACGCATGGGGACTTCCCTATGGCTTTCCCCGGGGGCGTGGCCTCCCGGTTACGTAAACGGGTAGCCCCGCCCCCCTCTGACGCTCCGGGAGATCCACGTCACCATGTGGCCCCGCCTTTAGTTATAAAAGAACTGTCACCTGCCAGGATGCGTCATATGGTGGGTGCCCCCCATGGAGGCGGGTCGGTCGCGGCTTTGTTTTTTTTCTTTTCTTTTTCGGTCCGTCGGTGGAGTGAGAGAAGAAGATGAATGGATTTCGTGGGACATTTTTATTTTTTTATTTTTTAATAAAGGACTTGTCCCAAGTTGTGTCTTGTCTTTTGTACCATTTTGCTTGTTCGGATAAGGGTCTGGTATGGATTTTGAGGGGAACGCCCATACCATTTTTTTTTTAAATTTTGGCACGGGGTTCCTCTTAATATCCATACCAGACCTGAAGGGTCTGGTATGGAATTTGGGGGGACCCCCACTCTATTTTTTTTTTAATTTTGTTTCGGGGTTCCCCTTAATATTCATACCAGACCCAAAGGGCCTGGTAATGGACTGGGGGAATCCCATGCCGTTTTTTTTTTTATGACTTTTATCTGTATCGCGGGGACCGACAATTCATTATAGCCACGAGTAGTTTTAAATGACTTTCTTTCCTTTAGAAATGTCATTTTGTGCAGGGATTGTTCTAAACACGGGAAAAATGCGCCACTTTACAGGCATAATTTTAATTTAAAGGAATATTTCACTTTTATTGTTTCACTTTAAGCATAATTAAGATTACTGCTCCCAAAAAAACGGCAGTTTTTAAAACTTTGTTTTGCATAGATACATGTCCCCTGGGGCAGGACCCGGGTCCCCAAACACTATTTATGACAATAACTTGCATATAAGCCTTTAAAATTAGCACTTTTGATTATTCATGTTTGTGTCCTATAGACTTTAACGGTGTTCGTGTGTTCTGCCAAATTTTTTGCCTGTTCGGTATGTTCAGGTGCGAACCAAACAGGGGGGGGTTCGGCCCATCCCTACTTATAACACACTGTGCTATTTTCTAAAAGGGACTGAGAGTTCCTAGTCCTCAAGAGGCTTTTGCTTTTGATCACCAAAGACTGTCAGTGTCCAGGAAGGAAGACAATTCAGTATCTTGTACATAGCAAGGAAGTTGTCCCCATTTATTGTTTCAACCCCTAATAAAACAACAAAACCAAGTTCAGAGTCTGTTTCTTGTGTCTGGATGGAAGTGAAAAATTCTTGTTGCCTGGCTGTGCATGAGTAGGGGAACCAATTACCAGCAGCCCCTGCGGGGGTACTGATACATGGAGAAGAGGAGTCCCAACACACTTTGTATGTTATAGTGAGAACACTGCCCCTCCGTAGATACAGTGATTGAGAATTTTACCTTAGGACAGGAAATGTGTTACTGGCAGGAATATCAGGCGAAAATAAAGCGCAATAAGGCTAAAAAAAAACAACTAAAGCAGCAGCTGCATATTAGGACCTAAGCTGCAGTATACAGTATAAAATTCTGTTCTTACCAGTAGGTTTACATACACTTTAATGTCTCTTCCTTTTCCCTCAAAAAATAGTAATCGTTTAGTACCTCCCAAACACCTGGGCAACTCTTTTACCAGAGGTTGAAAATATGATCCACCCACATGCGTAGATTCTTGTTATGAGATCTTAGCCCTGCTACGAGGTTGGAGATGGATGTGCTTATGACTCTTTGAAAGGTGGCGCAACACAAGTAAAATGGGTGATACAGATATTAATATTTTAGCAATTTCAGCAGACGAGATACCCAAACTCCCACCCTTCTGTATTAAAGGCAAACCCCACACAAAATGGGTAAAAACCTGTTTGGTCAGGTAGTAGGAATAAGCACAAATATTTACCTTCACTCACTTACCTGACAGCGGGTGACCTCTTCCACTGCCAGTGTCCTGGGTTGTGAGCAGACTGTTGCTGTCTTCCTGTACAATTCAGGACTGCTGGTCGTGCATTGTACTTGCAAACAGGCTTGATGGGCCTCAAATGCACTGCTACCCAAAATTACAGGGTCGGGTATGGCTCCACGAGCTCTATCAGACCACTCACCCTGTTGGATAACAGCATCTCTATTAAAAGCGATGCCCGCTTCTGGGTGGAGGCTGAATCCATTCTGGTTATCGGTCCTGCCAGATCTCGAGAGCATAGGGCAAGAACTACAGTATATGCTAAACAACTTAATAACCACAGATTCAAATACTGCAGCATGGGACAACTTTAAAAATCAAGCCAGTAGACTATTATCATTAAGAATAAACAGATTTAAAAATTCCTCTAAACTGCTATTACAGTTGACCACTGACAAACTACAGGAACTGGAACAGGTATACGCACAAGAACCCAATACAGATAATCTCCATAAAGTACAAATGCAATCCAGAGTAATAACCCAAATGCACATAGAGAAAGCTAAGCAACAGGTCTTTTTCAAAAAACAAAAAATCTTTGAACATGGGGAGCGAGCAGGTAAATTACTGGCATATTTAGCACATTTAAATGAAAAACCCCCAGTAGTGGTGACCCTAGCTACCCCACAGGGAGACGAGGTGACAGACCCACACCAAGTAGCAGACATATTCCTAAACTTCTACAGGAATTTATATAAAACTCAGACAATATACTCCGCACAAGAAATTAAAAATCACCTACACAGAATTCAATTCCCTAGACTCACATTCAGGGCCGTCTTTAATTTTGATTGGGCCCTGGGCAAACATTTTCTTGGGGCCCCCCCTCCATTCTGAGACATACAAAAAATAGCAGGTAGACTCAAAATCAGTTTACTGCAGCAGATCACACAGCGATTGCAATTGTTTGCCAGAGGTTACAGCCTATCATTACTGCTCAATGGCTGGTTTCTAGAGGTTACAACACATAATTTCTGCTTGCCGATTGGTTGCTAGAGGTTAATGTACATTATTAGCGCTCACTAATTGGTTGCTAGGGGTTACAGCACATCACTAGCACTTACTGATTGGTTGCTAGAGATTAAAGCAGATCACTACTGTTTGCTGATTGGTTGCTAGAGGTTCATGCACATCATTACCTCTCACTGAGCAGTGGAGCAATCCCAAATAATTGAGCAAGTAAAGGGGCACATTAATACACATACTACAGGAGAGGTTCAGAGACTGCAGACATACTGCAGGAGACAATCAGAGACTGCGGACATACTGCAGGAGATTACCAGAGACTGCGGACATACTGCAGGAGACACTCAGAGGCTGCGGACATACTGCAGGAGACACTTAGAGGCTGCGGACATACTGCAGGAGACAATCAGAGACTGCGGACATACTGCAGGAGACAATCAGAGACTGCGGACATACTGCAGGAGACAATCAGAGACTGTGGACATACTGCAGGAGACAATCAGAGACTGCGGACATACTGCAGGAGACAATCAGAGACTGCGGACATACTGCAGGAGACAATCAGAGACTGCGGACATACTGCAGGAGACAATCAGAGACTGTGTACATACTGCAGGAGACAATCGGAGACTGCGGAAATACTGCAGGAGACACTCAGAGACTGCGAACATACTGCAGGAGACAATCAGAGACTGCGGACATACTGCAGGAGATTACCAGAGACTGCGGACATACTGCAGGAGACAATCAGAGACTGCGGACATACTGCAGGAGACAATCAGAGACTGTGGACATACTGCAGGAGACAATCGGAGACTGTGGACATACTGCAGGAGACAATCAGAGACTGCGGACATACTGCAGGAGACAATCAGAGACTGCGGACATACTGCAGGAGACAATCAGAGACTGCGGACATACTGCAGGAGACAATCAGAGACTGCGGACATACTGCAGGAGACAATCAGAGACTGCGGACATACTGCAGGAGACAATCAGAGACTGCGGAAATACTGCAGGAGACACTCAGAGACTGCGGACATACTGCAGGAGATTACCAGAGGCTGCGGACATACTGCAGGAGACAATCAGAGACTGCGGACATACTGCAGGAGACAATCAGAGACTGCGGACATACTGCAGGAGACAATCAGAGACTGTGTACATACTGCAGGAGATTACCAGAGGCTGCGGACATACTGCAGGAGACACTCAGAGGCTGTGGACATACTGCAGGAGACAATCAGAGGCTGCGGACATACTGCAGGAGACACTCAGAGGCTGTGGACATACTGCAGGAGACAATCAGAGGCTGCGGACATACTGCAGGAGACAATCAGAGGCTGCGGACATACTACAGGAGACACTCAGAGGCTGCGGACATACTACAGGAGACACTCAGAGGCTGCGGACATACTACAGGAGACAATCAGAGACTGTGTACATACTGCAGGAGACAATCAGAGACTGTGTACATACTGCAGGAGACAATCAGAGACTGCGGAAATACTGCAGGAGACAATCAGAGACTGCGGAAATACTGCAGGAGACAATCAGAGACTGTGTACATACTGCAGAAGACAATCAGAGACTGCGGACATACTGCAGGAGACAATCAGAGACTGTGTACATACTGCAGGAGACAATCAGAGACTGCGGAAATACTGCAGGAGACACTCAGAGACTGTGTACATACTGCAGGAGACAATCAGAGACTGTGGACATACTGCAGGAGACAATCAGAGACTGTGGACATACTGCAGGAGATTAACAGAGACTGCGGACATACTGCAGGAGACAATCAGAGACTGTGGACATACTGCAGGAGACAATCAGAGACTGCGGACATACTGCAGGAGACAATCAGAGACTGTGGACATACTGCAGGAGACAATCAGAGACTGTGGACATACTGCAGGAGACAATCAGAGACTGTGGACATACTGCAGGAGACAATCAGAGACTGCGGACATACTGCAGGAGACAATCAGAGACTGTGTACATACTGCAGGAGACAATCGGAGACTGCGGAAATACTGCAGGAGACACTCAGAGACTGCGAACATACTGCAGGAGACAATCAGAGACTGCGGACATACTGCAGGAGATTACCAGAGGCTGCGGACATACTGCAGGAGACACTCAGAGGCTGCGGACATACTGCAGGAGACAATCAGAGGCTGCGGACATACTGCAGGAGACACTCAGAGGCTGTGGACATACTGCAGGAGACAATCAGAGGCTGCGGACATACTGCAGGAGACACTCAGAGGCTGTGGACATACTGCAGGAGACAATCAGAGGCTGCGGACATACTGCAGGAGACACTCAGAGGCTGTGGACATACTGCAGGAGACAATCAGAGGCTGCGGACATACTGCAGGAGACAATCAGAGGCTGCGGACATACTACAGGAGACACTCAGAGGCTGCGGACATACTACAGGAGACAATCAGAGACTGTGTACATACTGCAGGAGACAATCAGAGACTGCGGAAATACTGCAGGAGACAATCAGAGACTGCGGAAATACTGCAGGAGACAATCAGAGACTGTGTACATACTGCAGAAGACAATCAGAGACTGCGGACATACTGCAGGAGACAATCAGAGACTGTGTACATACTGCAGGAGACAATCAGAGACTGTGGACATACTGCAGGAGACAATCAGAGACTGTGGACATACTGCAGGAGACAATCAGAGACTGTGGACATACTGCAGGAGACAATCAGAGACTGTGGACATACTGCAGGAGACAATCAGAGACTGTGTACATACTGCAGGAGACAATCAGAGACTGCGGACATACTGCAGGAGACAATCAGAGACTGTGTACATACTGCAGGAGACAATCAGAGACTGTGGACATACTGCAGGAGACAATCAGAGACTGTGTACATACTGCAGGAGACAATCAGAGACTGCGGACATACTGCAGGAGACAATCAGAGACTGTGTACATACTGCAGGAGACAATCAGAGACTGCGGACATACTGCAGGAGACAATCAGAGACTGCGGACATACTGCAGGAGACAATCAGAGACTGTGGGAATACTGCAGGAGACAATCAGAGACTGTGGGAATACTGCAGGAGACAATCAGAGACTGCGGACATACTGCAGGAGACAATCAGAGACTGTGGGAATACTGCAGGAGACAATCAGAGACTGCGGACATACTGCAGGAGACAATCAGAGACTGCAGACATTATACAGGGGATGGTCAGAGAACTTTCAGCAATGCACAGCTTTACAGTTAAATAACACAGCTCAGGATTTAAACAGTCAGGCATTTTATGGGTGTAAGGACATACCTGGCCAGCCAAACTCACTACATACATTCAGGACTGTGGGCGGGGCTTCCACTCTCTGCTCTCACTAAAGCAGCTGGGAGCTCCACTGATGCTTTGTTGGGTGGGCCCTGGGCCCACGTCACCCGTGAATTGGGGCCCCGATGACAGCTTTGCAGAGCGCACAGAGGACATGGGAGGATGTATTCGGCGCTAGCCAGCTGAGAGGGGCGGGGCCGGGAGCTCCACTGACGCTCTGACCCCGCCCACGTGCAGCCTGTGTACTGGTAATAGAGCGCTTGTAGTGAGAGCCAGTGATTGGAGTGGGAGTGTCATTGGAGCTCCCGGCCCCGCCCCCGGACCTCTGTATTCACCAGCCAGTATAGAGGGGGCGGGGCCGGAAGCTCCACTGACACTCCCATTCCGATCACTGGCTCTCACTACAGAAGCTGTTTTCCGAGTACACAGGCTGCACGTGGGCGGGGTCAGAGCGTCAGTGGAGCTCCCGACCCCGCCCCCTCTCAGCTGGCTAGCGCCGAATACATCCTCCCGTATCCTTTGTGCGCTCTGCAAAGCTGTGATCGGGGCCCCAATTCACAGCTAGCGCGGGCCCCACAACAAAGATTGGGCCCTGGGCAAGTGCCCCGTTTGCCCTGCGCTAAAGACGGCCCTGCTCACATTAGAACAGGCTAAGCAACTAGACGCCCTCATTAGCCAAGAAGATATATCTGAAGCACTGTCCCAACTAGCTAAATATAAGGCCCCCGGACTAGATGGCCTGCCACTAGAATTCTACACTGCATTCCCTGAAATACTAGTCCCGAAATTGCAAAAACTATACCAACAAATATTTGAACATAAAACACTCCCTCCATCAATGCAGGAAGCACAGATAATAGTTTTACCTAAACCAGGAAAAGACCCCAGATACCCCGAGTCCTACCGCCCAATCTCACTACTTCAAGTGGATATTAAGATACTGGCCAAAATTCTAGCATCCCGCCTAAACAAAGTCATTCTTTCTTTAATTCACCCAGACCAAACCGGCTTTATGCCCGGGAAAAATACGGCCATGAATATAAGAAGACTTTTTCTAAATATTCAAGCACAACACGACAATCGAGGTACCAGAGTAGTGGTGGCCCTAGACACAGCAAAGGCCTTTGACTCAGTGGAATGGCCTTTTCTATGGGAATGTCTACAAGAATATGGATTCGGTCCCAATTTTATAGAGTGGGTACAAATACTCTACCAGTCACCAAAAGCACGTGTTTTCGTTAATGGTTGTATGTCAGAGCAATTCCCCCTAGAAAGGGGTACACGCCAGGGGTGTCCCCTCTCTCCACTGCTATATGCCCTGGCAGCGGAACCATTGGCCATAGCTATAAGAGCTACCATGGACATAGTGGGTCTCAGAATAGGCGACTATATAGAGAAGATCGGACTTTATGCTGATGACACGATACTCTATCTAGCGGATCAGGGCCCATCACTTCAAGCAGCTCTAGACACAATAGACAAAATGGGGAAATTCTCAGGCCTACGGATAAATTGGGAAAAATCACAGATACTCCCTATAGACCAATTTCCCCCAAATAATATACTTCCAGAACTACCATTAGTCAGAGTAAACACTATTAAATATCTAGGGGTACTGGTTACAAGAGACTTACGCGAATATACAGCCAATAACATAGAGCCATTGTTTAACATGATAAAAACCAAAACGTAAGCATGGTCCAAACTACCACTGGGAGTAATGGGGAGGATAAATATCATAAAAATGATTATCTTACCTAAGATCCTCTACATGGTATGGCATGCCCCACTATATATCCCCATAGGGATTTTCAAAAAAATGGAATCTATTTTGAACACCTTTGTCTGGGGACATCAAAGACATAAGGTAGCTTGGAATGTCCTTAAAAACCCTACAGATATGGGGGGAACATCTCTGCCAGATCTGCAGGAATACTACATAGCGGCACAACTGTCACATATGCACCACTACCATAATAATGAAAGACAACGATATAGTACACTAGTATCTAGTAGCCAAGACAGTCCCTTATTTACCCCACTTCAAATTATACTACGAGGGGGTCAGGTTCATAGGAAAGGTCCACAATTTAATGACGGGTTACTCAAACATCATCAACGAATATGGGGACTAGCCCAGAAAAAACTTAAAATAGGAAATATCCACTCGCACACTCCTTTATGGGCTAACGACCAGCTTGCGGAACTCAAAAAAATACCAGACCCTATTATGTGGGCCAGATATGGAATTATATACCTGCACCAAGTAATGGCAAGCACTAGGCCCAAAGCGTTTCAAACTCTTAAGGAAGAATACTCTATTCCGCAACAATTATTCTTTAAATACCTACAACTCCGACATGCCTTACGTTCTCAATTCAGAAACGAAAGTAGCATCTTGGAATATCCCCAAATCCTGGATATAATAATGGGAGCCGATTCGCAAAAATTGATATCTAACCTTTACTACTCCATAAGATTACCCAGAATTAGAGAAGTGATACAAAAAGCCAAAACAAGATGGGAAAGAGATATAGGAGCCGTTAGTGAATCAGACTGGGAGGAAATTCTAGAAAATGTTAAAGTAACATCTCCAAAACTGTCTGACAGGCTAACACAGACATACATTATTCACCAAGCATACCTTACTCCTAACATAAGGAAATTTCAACCTACACGGCCCATAGTATGTCCTCACTGCCAGGCAGAGAGGGGTAGCTTCTTTCACTTAATCTGGGAATGCACTATTATTCAAACATACTGGAATCAAGTGATTAAGTTCTTACACGACCAAATGGGTTCCCCTGTGGTGTTGGATCCAAAACTGTGCATACTCGGCCTTCTTCCAGACGTGGATATTGATAAATACCAAGCCACATTTATATCTGAAGTCCTGTTTTTGGCCAGGAAAGTGATTGCTAAGACTTGGATGCAGAACGTAACCCCCACCATAACAAGCTGGAAGAGGGAAGTTAACAATTCCCTCCCATACAAGCAGTTGATTTACAAACACAGGGGAAACAGTCACAAATACTCAAGGATATGGGACGGATGGCTGGGAGACGGGGAGACATGTGTATAGTAATGCGTGAAAACAAGAATATCAACACCTAATAACCAAAACGCACAACTATATAATAAACGTTCCAATTCAGTCTGTTAGAACTTTACAGAGCTATTAACAATAGATGTATCTTTGTTATGCAATGCCAGCCTTGCAAGGCGCTGATGTATGTAAACGTACCACATGTGATAATATTGTATGTCTCTATGCATAGACCTCAAATGAGCTGTATAAATTTATGCCTAATTTCAATAAAGACTATTTTCCCAAAAAAAAAAAAACCAGGCTTGATGGAGCGAGGAAAAAAGTATTTGTTCTTATTTCTCCACCCCTAGCCATATAAAAATATAAAATTTAGCTAATATAAAAATAAAATAAAAAAATAATCAATAGGGATATTAAATACTGTGCTGCTGGCTCCTACATTAGTCTCTAATCTTCCAGTGCAGCAGGGTTTAATAGAACTATGAACCTGTCAAAGGCACTCATCAGGTCTGCAGACTACCCACCCCTTCTGCCCAGCGCCTCTAGTCATAGAAGCTGTACTAAAGCTTTTATGAATATAATGTGATCTGCGAATAAAGGACAAGTGAATGTATAAAAGGTCCACTTCCTCCACTCATGTTCGCCCGATCGCCGAATTTAGAACATTATGGGGCGTTCGTGGCAAATTTGAGCACCACGGAACACCCCATAATGCACTGCAAGATCGCAGTGCATTGGCATCTTATGTTTGGCCATATCATGCACCTGATCTGCATGCTTTGGCCAATCACAGCGCGCTCTGCTGAGAGCCTTTGGCCAATCATGGCTCAGGGGGCTAAGTCAACGCCCCACACTATATAAGGCTGCAAAGTATCTCACAAAAGTGGGTACACCCCTCACATTTTCTTAAATACTTTATTATATCTTTTCATGTGACATTGAACATTGGCAACACTGAAGAAATGACACTTTGCTACAATGTAAAGTATTGAGTGTACAGCTTGTATAAGAGCCGGTTCACACTGGGGCGACTTGTCAGGCGACCTAGCCGCCTGACAAGTCGCCTCCCGTTCTGTACAATGGAACCGTTCTAATCTTAGAAGAAAGGTTCCTGTACTACTTTGGGGGCGACTTGCATAGACTTCTATACAGAAGTCGTCTTGCAAGTCGCCGTGGCAGTCGTGTGCAGGTCGCCTCGGTGAGGCGACCTGCAAGTCGTGCCGCTTCTAATGTGAACCGAGCTTTACAGTGTAAATTTGCTGTCCCCTCAAAATAACTCAACACACAGCTATTAATGTCTAAAGTGAGTACACCCCTATGTGAAAACATCCAAATTGGGCCCAAAGTGTCAATATTTTGTGTGGCCACCATTATTTTCCAGCACTGACTTAACCCTCTTGGGCATGGAGTTCACCAGAGCTTCATAGGTTGCCACTGGAGTCCCCTTCCACTCCTACATGATGACTAAAGAAGCTGAGGGTAAAGGTGATGAACTGGCCAAGCATGTCTTCAGACCTAAACCCTATTGAGCATCTGTGGGGCATCCTCAAATGGAAGGGGGAGGAGCGCAAGTTCTCTAACATCCACCAGCTCCGTGATGTCATCATGGAGGAGTGGAAGAGGACTCCAGTGGCAACCTGTGAAGCTCTGGTGAACTCCATGCCCAAGAGGGTAAAGGTAGTGCTGGAAAATAATGGTGGCCACACAAAATATTGACTCTTTGGGCCCAATTTGGACATTTTCACTTACAGTGGCTTGCGAAAGTATTCGGCCCCCTTGAACTTTTCAACCTTTTGCCACATTTCAGGCTTCAAACATAAAGATATAACATTTTTATTTTTTGTAAAGAATCACCAACAAGTGGGACACAATTGTGAAGTGGAACGAAATCTTTTGGATTTTTGAAACTTTTTTAACTAATAAAAAAATGAAAAGTGGGGCGTGCAAAATTATTCGGCCCCCTTGCGTTAATACTTTGTAGAGCCACCTTTTGCTGCGATTACAGCTGCAAGTCGCTTGGGGTATGTTTCTATCAGTTTATGCACATCGAGAGACTGAAATTCTTGCCCATTCTTCCTTGCAAAACAGCTCGAGCTCAGTGAGGTTGGATGGAGAGCATTTGTGAACAGCAGTTTTCAGCTCTTTCCACAGATTCTCGATTGGATTCAGGTCTGGACTTTGACTTGGCCATTCTAACACCTGGATACGTTTATTTGTGAACCATTCCTTTGTAGATTTTGCTGTATGTTTGGGATCATTGTCTTGTTGGAAGATAAATCTCCGTCCCAGTTTCAGGTCTTTTGCAGACTCCAACAGGTTTTCATCCAGAATGGTCCTGTATTTGGCTGCATCCGTCTTCCCCTCAATTTTAACCATCTTCCCTGTCCCTGCTGAAGAAAAGCAGGCCCAAACCATGATGCTGCCACCACCATGTTTGACAGTGGGGATGGTGTGTTGAGTGTGATGAGCTGTGTTGATTTTAAGCCAAACATATCGTTTTGCATTGTGGCCAAAAAGTTCGATTTTGGTTTCATCGGACCAGAGCACCTTCTTCCACATGTTTGGTGTGTCTCCCAGGTGGCTTGTGGCAAACTTTAGACGAGACTTTTTATGGATATCTTTGAGAAATGGCTTTCTTCTTGCCACTCTTCCATAAAGGCCAGATTTGTGCAGTGTACGACTGATTGTTGTCCTATGGACAGACTCTCCCACCTCAGCTGTAGTTCTCTGCAGTTCATCCAGAGTGATCATGGGCCTCTTGGCTGCATTTCTGATCAGTCTTCTCCTTATCTGAGTTGAAAGTTTAGAGGGACAGCCAGGTCTTGGTAGATTTGCAGTGGTCTGATACTCCTTCCATTTCAAAATGATCGCTTGCGCAGTGCTCCTTGGGATGTTTAAAGCTTGGGAAATCTTTTTGTATCCAAATACGGCTTTAAACGTCTCCACAACAGTATTACGGACCTGCCTGGTGTGTTCCTTGGTCTTCATGATGCTCTCTGCACTTTCAACAGAACCCTGAGACTATCACAGAGCAGGTGCATTTATACAGAGACTTGATCACACACAGGTGGATTCTATTTATCACCATCAGTCATTTAGGACAACATTGGATCATTCAGAGATCCTCGCTGAACTTCTGGAGTGAGTTTTCTGCACTGAAAGTAAAGGGGCCGAATAATTTTGCACGCACCACTTTTCAGTTTTTTAATTGCTAAAAAAGTTTAAAATATCCAATAGATTTCGTTCCACTTCAAAATTGTGTCCCACTTGTTGGTGATTCTTCACAAAAAATTAAAATTTTATATCTTTATGTTTGAAGCCTGAAATGTGGCAAAAGGTTGAAAAGTTCAAGGGGGCCGAATACTTTCGCAAGCCACTGTAGGGGTGTACTCACTTTTGTTGCCAGCGGTTTAGACATTAATGGCTGTGTGTTGAGTTATTTTGAGGGGACAACAAATTTACACTTTTATACTACTTTACATTGTAGCAAAGTGTAATTTCTTCAGTGTTGTTGTATGAAAAGATAAAAAAAAAATATTACAAAAATGTGAGGGCTGTACTAACTTTTGTTAGATACTGTACGTGTTGCATGGTCAAGAAGAGATTAAGGCATAATTATTGGGAGTATTATACATATTCCTTTCACTTCCTGTCCTATAACCACAACAGGAAGCAGTAGTGGTCCATCCATTAGGACAGCACGGACACCGCAGCCCCCCCCATCCATGTGTCTGGCCCCCTACCCTGTTTCCCCGAAAATAAGACCTAGCGTGATTGTCAGTGATTGCTGCAATATAAGCCCTACCCCCCAAATAAGCCCTACCCTGTTTCCCCGAAAATAAGCCCTACCCTGAAAAGAAGACCTACAAGGACTTTAACTAGGGCTTATTTGGGGGGTAGGGCTTATATTGCAGCCATCACTGACAATCACGCTAGGTCTTTTTTTCGGGGAAACAGGGTAATATACATTCAGGGCGCCGGACGTATGGATTCCTATGTTGTTTTTTTAACGCGGTTGTATACCCGCTGGCTTTTTTTTTTTCCTACACCTGCAAGGGAAAAGGCATAATGAGCTAGTATGCACCGCATACTAGCTCATTATGAGATACTTACCTTAGAACGAGGCGCCGGCATCTCACCCTGTCCACGCCGAGGGAGCTGAGATTTCCCCTCGGCGTGTCTTCCGGGTTTCGCGGCTCCGGCGCTATGAGTGGCCAGAGCCGCGCTGTCGTCACTCCCGCGCATGCGCGTGGGAGACTTCTGACCGGCAAGCTCCAGAGTTTGCCGGGCTGTCAGCCGAGAATCCCCTGTGCGCATGAGCCGCTGCAGTCAGCGGCTTATTGTAGGGGAATATCTCCTAAACCGTACAGGTTTAGGAGATATTTTTTTACCTACAGGTAAGCCTTATTATAGGCTTACCTGTAGGTAAAAGTTAAAAAAAAAGGTATACAACCGCTTTAAGCACGTAATTAGAGCCAGGGGCTCTAATAGGCTTCAAAAAAGGGTGGGTTCGGGGAGCAGAGCACTGCACCCTAAGCCCACCCAGTTGTGTAACAATAGCGAATGAATATATGCTATTGTCACACTGATTCTCCTCCTAGCCAATCAGGAAGCGGGAGAGACCCATCACCCGATTCGCTGAAAGTACAGGCGATCCTATTAGCCACCTAGAAGGAGGAGGGAGACGCATGAGAAGCCGCCGCCTGTTGCCCGGAGGTAAGGGTAAGTGCGGGGCCAACCGACTGATGGGGAGGAGGGGTGCGATTGACCCAACCGACTGATGTGCAGGGGGCGGGGTGGGTGCATTGTTTGCCGCTCCCCCCAAAAAAACACCAGCCGCCACTGACAGGAAGTGAGAGCATCCCCAGTTGTCACCAGAACCACTGTCCCCATTGGAAGATTTCCCTTTTATACCTGTTCTAGTGACAACTTTCGGGATTTCTGCTTTATTGGTTCAAGAAAAAGGGTACAAAAGTGATAACGATCATACAAAAAAAAAAGAAACATGTCTGAATGAAAAACAAACCTAGCCAGTATTTGTGTGAATGTAACCTTTGGTAGGGGATATCCCAAAGGTGAGAGCCACAGAGCCAAAGGACTAATAGGGACAGGCAAATCACATGAATTTCCACAAATAGGGTGTAAACGTTGGCATTTCTTTCACTTTCACTCTCGGTGAGATCGGTCATTGGGGAAATCTCCCTAATGGGAACAGTTATAAAGTTTCGTTTATCTGTATAATAAAGGAGGAAAGGGGAGGGGACAAGTCTTCCAGAAAAGAGGCAATAAGAAAAAAAAGAGATTAGTTCAGAGCCCGCCAGGTGACAGACATGGGGGGCCGTGGAAGGGGCAAGGAGCCAGACACCTGCCCTAAGCAGCCCAGGGGCAGAGGAAGGGGGGCCCTCAAGAGCAATGAGGAGCCGGGCAGAGGAAGGGGAGCCGCTAAATGTGATGGAGAGCCGGGCAGGGGAAGGGGAGCCGCTAAATGTAATGAGGAGCCGGGCAGAGGAAGGGGAGCCGCTAAATGTAATGAGGAGCCGGGCAGAGGAAGGGGAGCCGCTAAATGTAATGAGGAGCCGGGCAGAGGAAGGGGAGCCGCTAAATGTAATGAGGAGCCGGGCAGAGGAAGGGGAGCCGCTAAATGTAATGAGGAGCCGGGCAGAGGAAGGGGAGCCGCTAAATGTAATGAGGAGCCGGGCAGAGGAAGGGGAGCCGCTAAATGTAATGGAGAGCCGGGCAGAGGAAAGACAGAAGTTGCTGGAAGGGCTCAGGGACAAAGCGGCGCTAAGAAAGAGCCTCTGAGGAGAGCAGAGCAGAACACAGACCCGGGAGGGCACAAAGCCGCCCAAGCCAAGCCGAAGGGAAAGGTGCCGCCACTGGCCGCCCTCAATGGCAGGGGACTGAGACCCGTGGTAGAGAGTCTGAGCCTGAAAATGACTGACATCTCACGTGCTGCAATGAAAGTGAACCCGATAGTAGACACCATCATACGTGAGGTGTCACAGGAAGACCCTCTGTTCTCAGACATGGAATGGATGTCTACAGGGAGCTATTATGAAAAAGTGAAGGTGAGATTTTGTTTAATATTTTGTGTGTTTCACTTTGTTTGTAATTGTATTTTATTTTTATATTTATGTATTTTGCCTTATCTACATGTATATTTTATTTTTGTAGTCATGTGTTGTGCTTTATCTGTATTTTAAAGTGGTTGTAAACCCGAAGAAAAAAAAAAAAAAAAAACATTGTAAGAAAAAAGGCATAATGAACTAGTATGCATCGCATACTAGCTCATAATGACATACTTACCTTAGATTGACGCAGTTGCAGCGGTCCCCGCACACCAATGTTAGCGGCGACATGTCTCCCGGAGTTATTTCTGGGTTCGCAGAGCCGCGATGACGTCCCTCCCACCCATGCGTGCGGGAGCCGCCAGTCACGACACAGCTGCTGAAGAAACGGAGCGAGCTAGCCATTTCTTCAGTGCGCATGTGCCAATGACGTCAGCGCAAGCGTATATATGGTAAATATCTCCTAACCCGTGCAGGTTTAGGAGATATTTTCAGTACCTACAGGTAAGCCTTATTATAGGTTGTAGGTACAAGTGGTGTAACTAGGTTTACAACCACTTTAACCACTTGCCTACCAGGCACTTACACCCCCTTCCTGCCCAGGCCATTTTTCAGCTTTCAGCGCTGTCGCACTTTGAATGACAATTGCGCGGTCATGCTACACTGTACCCAAACACATTTTTCATCATTTTCTTCAATCAAATAGAGCTTTCTTTTGGTAGTATTTAATCACTGCTGTTTTTTTTTTTTTTACAAAAAAAAAAAAGCCCAAAAATATTGAAAAAAAAATGGTTTTTACTTTTTTTTTCTGTCAGTAAATTTTGTAATTAAGTAATTTTTCGCATTCACTGATGTGCGCTGATGAGGCGGCACTGATGGGCACTGATAGGCTGAACTGGTGGGCATTGATGAGGTGGCACTTATGGGCACTGATTAGGCGGCACTTATGGGCACTGATGAGGAGGCACTAATATGCCGCACTTATGGGCACTGATAGGTGGCACTGATGAGCACTGATAGGCACTGTTAGATGGCACTGATGGGCACTAATAGGCAGCACTGGTGGGCACTGATAGGCGGCACTGGTGGGCACGGATAGGCGGTACTGATGGGCGACACTGATGGGCATTGATCAACAGAAGCGATGGGTATTGATGGGCAGCACTGAAAGGCTGCACTGATTGCCAGCACTGACTGGCATTGATAATGGGCACTGATTTGTGGCACTTGTGGGCACTGATTGCTGCCACTCATGGGCACTGTATGCTGGCATTGGTGGGCAATGGTGGGCACTGGTTTGTAACACTTTTTTTCTTTATTGTAATCAGGGCACTGATGATCAGTGCCCTGATTACATTCCTAGATGTCCCCCTGTGAGGAGATGCCGCTGATCAGCTCTCCTCTCCTCACACTCTGTCAGTGTGAGACGAGGAGAGACGATTACTTGCATCTCCATGTTTACATGTGACCGGCTGTGATTGGACACAGCCGATCACATGGTTAAAAAGCCACAGACGCTGCTCGTTACAGAGATCGGGGTCACACCGTGTCCTAGCAACACGGAGCGGCCGTTCTGGGACGCCATCAAATGACGGCGTCCCAGAACGAGAGCCACACTGCCCCACCGTCATTTGACGCCAGGGCGGGCGACAAGCAGTTAATTACCGTATTTATCGGCGTATAACACGCGCCGGCGTATAACACGCACTCCAAGTTTATGAGGGAATTATAAGGAAAAAAATGTTTTAAGGAAAAAAACTTACATTTAAATGCCCATCAATGCAGCCTTGCACAGCGTCCATCTGCATGCTTGTCCAGTGTCATTTGCAGCCTTGCAGTCATTTGCAGCCTTGCAGTCAGCAGCCTTGGTGTCATTTGCAGCCTTGCAGCCTTGCAGTCAGCAGCCTTGGTGTCATTTGCAGCCTTATCAGTGTCCATTTGCAGCCTTGCAGCTTTGCCAGTGCCGATCTGAAGATTTTCTGTGTCCTTTTGCAGCCCTGCCCAGGCTGCAGTTAAACTGCAGTGACATGTCAGTGTCACTGCAGTTTGAAAATGGTGCCGCTGGCGCCGAAATACACAGAGCCGGTCCTCGGCTCTTCTCGGCGGCTCTCGTTCACTTTCGACCACTTTCGGCTCCACTCGTAGTCCCGCCCGGGATGGGCGTGACTGTGAGCGAAGCTACCTGAACCTAGCCGAGTACACTTGGCTAGGTTCGGGCGGCGCTCGAGTGAAGCCGAAAGTGGCCGAGAAGAGCCGAGGACCGGCTCTGTGTATTTCGGCGCCGGCGGTGCCATTTTCAAATCGCGGTCGGCGATCGCTCCACTCAGTCAGCGGGGGATCGCAGGGGATCAGCGTATAACACGCACCCGCGATTTTCCCCTGATTTTAAGGGGAAAAAAGTGCGTGCTATACGCCGATAAATACGGTATTATTTTCATATTTTACATGTTTTGCTTTATTTATTTTTTATATTTATATTTTGTGTTTTGCTTTATCTATATTTTATGTTTATATTTTGTGTTTTGCTTTATCTTTTTTTTTTTTATTTTATACATTTTGTTTTATCTATATTTATATTTTACATTTTATTTTTATATTTATCCTTGATGTTGATGTGTTTGGCTTTATCTATATTTATATTTTGTGTTTTGCTTAACCACTTGCTTACTGGGCACTTAAACCCCCCTCCTGCCCAGACCAATTTTGAGCTTCCAGCGCTGTCGCACTTTGAATGACAATTGCGCGGTCATACAACACTGTACCCAAATGAAATTTTTATCATTTTTTTCCCACAAATAGAGCTTTCTTTTGGTGGTATTTAATCACAGCTGGGGTTTTTATTTTTTGCTAAACAAACAAAAAAAGATGGAAAATTTTGAAAAAAAAAAAAAAATCATGTTTAATAGTTTGTTATAAAATTTTGCAAACAGGTAATTTTTCTCCTTCATTGATATGCACTGATGAGGCGGCACTGGTGGGCACTGATAGGCTGCACTGATGGGCACGGATAGGCACAGATAAGGCGGCACTGATAGGCACAGTTAAGGCGGCACTGATAGGCACAGTTAAGGCGGCACTGATAGGCACAGTTAAGGCGGCACTGATGGGGACAGATAAGGCGGTACTGATGGGCACAGATAAGGCGGCACTGATGGCCACGGATGGGCGGCACGGATGGGCGGCACGGATAGGTGGCACGGATAGGTGGCACAGATAGGTGGCACAGATAGGTGGCACTGATGGGGGGGCACTGATGGGGGGCACTGATGGGGGGCACTGATGGGCAGTGATGGGCGGCACTGATGGGCACTGGTAGGTGATACTGATGGGCACTGATAGGTTGCACTGATGTGGGTGCTGATGGGTGGCACTGATGTGGGTACTGATGGGTGGCACTGATGGGTGGCACTGTGGGCACTGATGGGTGGCACTGTGGGCACTGATGGGTGGCACTGTGGGCACTGATGGGTGGCGCTGATTGATGGCACTGTGGGCACTGATGGGTTAATATGGTGGGCACTGGTAGGCAGCACTGCTGCCTATTGCTTTTTGTTATAAGATCGCCGTGATCGGGACTGATGTCCCGATCACGGCCGCCGGTGATCGGGTTTTTTTTTTCCTCCTCACGCTGTCAGCGCGAGGAGGAAAAATAGCCGATTACCGGCTCTGTTTACATCACATGATCAGCTGTCATTGGCTGACAGCTGATCATGTGGTAAGGGGTTGGGACCAACCCCTTACTCTGATCTGTGATCAGGCGAGTCTCATAGACTCGCTGATCACCGAGCGCGCCGCGCGCGCCCTGCAGGGGGCGCGCAGGCCGCTCGTGCACGGGACGACGTCAATGGACGTAGTCCCGGCAATTTAGATCCGCGCTGTTGCCGTCATTTGGCAATGGCCCGGATCTGAAGCAGTTAATCTATATTTTTTATTTTATACAGTGCATTGAAAAATATTCATACCCCTTGACATTTTCCATTTTGTCATGTTACAACCAAAATCGTAAATGTATTTTATTGGGATTTTATGTGATAGAGCAACACAAAGTGGCACATAATTGTGAAGTGGAAGGAAAATAATAAATGTTTTTCAAAATTATTTACAAATAAATATGTGAAAAGTGTGGCGTGCATTTGTATTCAGCCCCCCTGAGTCAATACTTTGTAGAACCACCTTTCACTGCAATTACAGCTGCAAGTCTTTTTGGGGATGTTTCTACCAGCTGTGCACATCTAGAGAGTGACATGTTTGCCCATTCTTCTTTACAAAATAGCTCAAGCTCTGTCAGATTGGATGGAGAGCATCTGTGAACAGCAATTTTCAAGTCTTGTCACAGATTCTCAATTGGATTTAGGTCTGGACTTTGACTGGGCCATTCTAACACATGAATATGCTTTAATCTAAACCATTCCATTCTAGCTCTGGCTGTATGTTTAAGGTAGTTGTCCTGCTGGAAGGTGAACCTCCGCCCCAGTCTCAAGTCTTTTGCAGACTCTAATAGGGCGTACACACGGTCGGACTTTGTTCGGACATTCCGACAACAAAATTTTCTAAAATTCTGACGGACCTAGAAATGGAACATGTTCTAAATATTTCCGACAGAACCAATTCCTATCGGAACAGAGATCGTCTGCATGCTGTTCCGACGGACCAAAAACGACGCATGCTCTGAAGCAAGTACGAAACGGAAGCTATTGGCTACTGGCTATTGAACTTCCTTTTTCTAGTCCCGTCGTAAGTGTTGTACGTCACCGCGTTCTTGATGGTCGGACTTTGGTCAGACTTTGGTTTGACCGTATGTAGGAAAGACCACTTGAATGGAATTCCATCGGAGAAACCTTCGGAGTTTATTCCGACGGCAAAACCAGTCGTGTGTATGCGGCATAACAGGTTGTCTTCTAAGATTGCCTTGTATTTGGCTCCATTCATCTTTCTATCAACTTTGACCAGCTTACCTGTATTGCTGAAGAAAAGTATCCCCACAACATGATGCTGCCACCACCATGTTTGGGGATGGTGTGTTCAGGGTGATGTGCAGTGTTAGTTTTCTTTTTTGCAAACTGCAAACGGGACTTCTTATAGCTTTCTTTGAACAACGACTTTTTTTCTTGCCACTCTTCCATAAAGGCAAGATTTGTCCATTCTCCCACCTGAGCTGTGGATCTCTGCAGCTCCTCCAGAGTTACCATGGGCCTCTTGGCTGCTTCTCTGATTAATGCTCTCCTTGCTCGGCCTGTCAGTTTAGGTGGACGGCCATGTCTTGGTAGGTTTGTAGTTGTGCCATATTCTTTCCATTTTCGGATGATGGATTGAACATCGCTCTGTGAGATGTTCAAAGCTTGGGATTTTTTTTTAGAACTTAACCCTGCTTTAAACTTCTCCACAACTTTATCCCTGACCTGTCTGGTGTGTTCCTTGGCCTTCATGATGCTGTTTGTTCACTAAAGTTCTCTAGCAAACCTATGAGGGCTTCACAGAACAGCTATATTTATAATGAAAATAAATGACAATTACTGTATATACTAGAGTATAAGTCGAGATTTTCAGCCTTTTTTTTAGGCTGAAAGTGCCCCCCTCGACTTATACTCAAGTCACCGCCGTCTGCCTACATGATCAGCGTATCATGCAGGCAGATGGCGGCCAGCGTGTGATAACACAGTTCGGAGGCTATTCCAGCTTTCAAAATCCGCGACTCCTCCTCGTCTGTGATAGGCTGAACACTCCATTTCCCAGCAGTCAGTGTACAGCCTATCACGGACATTCTCTTCATACTCGTCCATGGTATGAGGATGAGAGAATGTCCGTGATAGGCTGACCGCTGACTGCTGAGTGTTCTGCCTATCACAGGCGAGGAGGAGGCTTTTGATCACATGCTGATCGAAGGATGGAGATCGCCACAGGGAGGATGGAGATCGCCACAGGGAGGATGGAGATCGCCACATGGAGGTTGCACAGGGACACAGGACACATGCACATGTACAGGACACAGGACACATGCACATGTACAGGACACATGCACATGTACAGGACACAGGGACACAGGACACATGCACATGTACAGGACACATGCACATGTACAGGACACAGGGACACAGGACACATGCACATGCACATGTACAGGACACATGTACACAGGACACATGTAGGCTGCACAGGACACATGCACAGGGCACAGGGAGGCATGCAGCTGCAGATGGGCATTGTTGACCCTCTTTTTCCACTTACAGTAGCTGCTGCATTTCTCACCCTCGTCTTATACTCGGGTCAATAGGTTTTTCCCAGTTTTTTGTGTTAAATTAGGGGCCTCGACTTATACTCGGGTCGACTTATACTCGAGTATATACGGTAGGTGACTTCTGAAGGCAATTGGTCCCACTAGATTTTAATTAGGGGTATCAGAGTAAAGGGGGCTGTATACAAATGCACACTACACTTTTCAGATATTTATTTGTAGGAAATTTTAAAAGCCATTTATCATTTTCCTTCCACTTCACAATTATGTGCCAATTTGTGTTGGTCTATCACATAAAATCCCAATAAAATACATTTATGTTTTCGGTTGTAACATGACAAAATGTGGAAAAGGGGTTGGAATACTTTTTCAAGGCACTGTATTTATTTTTGATGTTTTGCCTCATCTACAATCAGGGTGGATTTGATTTAGATCAAGTCAATTTAAATAATGATTTAAATCACTAATAAAAAGGCTTGATTTAAATCAACTCAATATTTTTTAAAGAGCAACTGTCATCTCTGACCCACAGCGGCTCCTCCTCTGACCCGCTGGTGACTCACCGACAGTCCCATTCACTTTAATGGGACGGCTGGTGATGCGGCAGTGACACACCAAGGTGAGGGACATGGCGCCAGCAGGTGAGTGGATGCCCGCTAACAGGCGCTGCCATGATGGATCTGAAAGAACAGGTGCGCTTTAAATGTAAGGACTTATTTTTGCTGGTAGTTAGAATCTGTAATATTTGCAAACAAAATGAAGGTTTCCTATTTAGAATATTAAGCTGTCAGGTTAGTAAAACAGCGATAATCAACCATATAAAGAAGCAGTAAAGCGCATAAAATAAAATAAACAATGCTAAAAAGTCCAATTTAAACAAAATGAAGGCAAAATGCAGGCACAATCCAGTGATTCCTCCAGTGACACTAGTGACATGAAAAAATAGCAGGGTGACTGTGGTGACAAGCATGGACCTCCACCTTCGGTGATACTAGCCGCTCACCTCAATAGATGGACCCCTGAGTTAATCAGTCAGGTCAAAACAGCAGTTCCCTCACAGGGATAGTAACGGGAGGAGATATATGCAGGTTAAGGCATCAACAGCAACAGCTTCAACAGCGAACATGCAGGCAGTATTCACATGAAAAAGATATGGAAAGAATCTAGTGCTCTCTGAATAACTCTAAAATGTTTATTAAAAGTATCGGAAACACTCACAATCAGATGCACTGTGCCCCAGTGCGAAGGATACAAGCATGGGTGAGATGGATGTCCCATACAGGATGGACGAGCGGAGCGCGGGTGACGTCACGATCAAGACACGTACACAGTGCCGTACGCGTTACGTCCCTAGAAGTGGGCGGGACTTCCTCAGCGGCGACGGCTGAGCGTAATGACACCCGTTTAAATATATGTCCGCTCATCCCAAGCAGCCAATAAACACTAGTGTATACTCATCACTACGGCAACTCCGGACAAAATGCTTAGAAGCAGGAAATGGCAGTGTCCACAGAATAACTATGGAAGCTGGTGATATGGGAGCTATTATTGGATAACCAATAATTAATATACTAAAACAATTTTTCTCTAAACCTTTAAGCGAGTAAAGTTATATAGATTATTATAGATAATCAGAACCAACCAGCGATCAGCGGTGATTCAGTCTTAGAAGCGGTGGGGGACAGATGCAGTATGGGATCGAAGCTGCATCCGCCAAGGTAAGTATAAATGTTTATTTTTTTTAAAAAACTCAAACTTCTATTTAAAGGGTAACTTTAGACAGAAAAACAAAACATCGGCGGACAGGCAAGATACGGAATAGACATGCTGTGTCTCTTCTACATTAGAGGTACTTACCTGCGTGTCCACCCTGTACAGTGAGCCACAAACACGCAACTTATAGTAGAAGTTCGGGAATGGCAATTTGAATTAACTCCTACACGCATGACAGTGACATCATCTTGGCCCAGCCGATGATCCATACTCGGAAGCCAGCTGGCTGGGAACTCCGGGAAGCCTCATTGCTGGAGCCAAGGTGGGTATAGTTTTAATTTAGGTACTGAACACCTGGGGGACTGGAAGAATCGGTGATCATGTGACTGCTGCCATTGGCTGTGACATTGGTCACATGATCAGGAGTCAATCAGGAATCAATCACACTCACTATCAATCCTTAGTAGGGAGCAAGAGTTGTCAAAGAGAGTGCACAGAAACCTCAAACGCATATGTGTGGCATTTGGGCTTTAAAGTGGGCAGCAACAGGCTAACTACCCCACACTGCATCCCAGCAGCCCTTTAAATGAGCTTTAATGCAGCGAAGCAGATCAACTTCCTAATTGTATGACCGCTGTGGCATGATCCTGAGCTTATCCCACTAGGTCCCAATCAGAAGTGATAGCTTAGGTCAGTGTGCTGGGTCTGTTGTGAACATATATGGCCCACAATCTACCTACCACCGCATATATGTTGCATGGTCAAGAAGAGACTAGGGCCTTGTTTGCACGCGCGTACACCCGTGCAAAGGACCGTGTTTGCCTGCAGGGGATGCACAGATGCCCCATGCATTCGCGTGCAGGTCCTTTTTTATTTTGGGACTCAGCGGTTGCATGGAACAGTCGTTACAAATTTGAAACCTGTGTGGGTGCGTGTTGCTGCATGTCCCAGAATAAAACTGCCTGGAAGTGGATGCACGGGACACCTGTGCATCCCCTCCAGGCAAAACACAGCCCTTCACACTGGTGTTGGGAAGGGGGCCTAACATGAGAATTTTTTGTTGCCCTTAAAGCTCAACAGCCCCCTAATACTTACCTGAGCCCCAGTGGCGTCGCTAGGGGGTGGCTATTGAGGCTCTATCCCCGAATCTGGGGCCCATAGCCTCGAGTCTCTTGTCACAGGGGTTCCTGCGTAACCAGCGGGCCGTGGCCTCCCTGCAGCCGGTGCCATGGGTGCGGCGGGCGGGCGGGCTGCATGAGAGAGCCGGGCAGGCGGATGACAGAAGCAAGCGGGCGGACGAGCAGAGATGACATCTCTCTCCACCCACCCTGCATCACCGCTCTTCCACCCTCACAGTGCGGGCCTCTTCAACTAAATGGATCCGTACTGCCAGCCTGCCACCAATACAGCGAAAATGCACATTTGATGGCACTGGTTGGCATGGCAAATAGTGGCAGGCGATCATCCACATCTGGTGGCAGGTGACGTGACAATCCACATCAGGTAGCAGGTGACGGTGGCAAGTGACAATCCACATATGGTGCCAGGCGACGGTCGCAAGTGACAATCCACATCTGGTGGCAGGTGACAGTGGCAAGTGATAATCCACATCTGGTGCGAGGCGACGGTGGCAAGTGACAATCCACATTTGGTGGCAGGCGATGGTGGCAAGTGACACACTGCATCTGGTGGCAGGAGATGTGGCAAGTGATACGCCCCGGGCTCCCACTGTTTCTGCATTATGGTGAGTTGAACCACTTCATTATATATTACAATGTAATAATAGAAATAATGCGCTTCAATCACCCTGACACCATACCAACCATGGTGCCGTGGTGATTGAAGCGCCAACACCAACTAATTCCTGCGAAAAATTGCTTACTATGAAAAATTACTGTGACATCACCCAGTGACCACGCCCCATCCCTATATAAGTCATTGTGGACCGCGCACACGGCATTACAGTGGGAGAGAGCGTTGTGTCAACATCGGAAGAAGAGAAGAGGGAAGAAGACGGGCCACCGCTAGCAAAAGAGCCGGCAAAAGAGCAGAAGATAGCGGAGGAGCCCGGCAGAAGATACCGGAGAGTGGGAGAAGAACCGGAGAGCGCGGAGAAGAAGGAAGAGACCCCTGAAGTCGGAAGAAGACCCCCGGAGCTGCCTAATAAATTATTTTAAAAACCTGTCTAGTGAGTTTTTTTTATTGACACTTTTTTCCTAGGTGAGTGGGTAGGGGTACGATGTACCCCATACTCATTCACATAGGGTGGGGCGGGGGGCTCCCGGATTCCGATAAGCCCCCCGCCCGCAGACCCCAACAACCAATGGCCAGGGTTGTCGGAAAGAGGCCCTTGTCCTCATCAACATGGTGCTGCCCCAAAGCACCCACCCCCCCATGTTGAGGGCATGCAGCCTGGTACGGTTCAGGTTCGCTCGTCCCCACCCCTTTTCCTGACTGGGGGGCTGCGTGTTTGGATATGGATTCGGGGGGACCCCCACGCCGTTTTTTCAGCATAGGAGTTCCCCTTAAAACCCATACCAGACCAAAGGGCCTGGTATGCTCTTGGAGGGGGAACCCATGCCGGTTTTTTATTTAAAATAATGGCGCGGAGTTCCACCTCAAGATCATCTGAGCATAAGTCGCATGCCAAAGTCGGATCATGCGAGACAGCAATCCGACTTTGATCCGACTTCAATGATAGTCAATGGGCTGAAGTAGGATCAAAGTCGGACCAAAGTAGTACAGGGAGCATTTCTAAAGTCAGAACGACTTGTGTTGGACCAGTTAGGACGGCTCCCATAGGGAAACATTGATTTTCAAACGTCATGCGACATGAGCTCCCAATGTCAGAGCATTTGTCGCACTAGTGTGAACCCAGCCTGAGAGGGTTCTACACCTTCATTTGACTCCAGCGGTGTTTGATTATACTGATTGGACTTGATTAGGAAAGCCACAAACCTGTCTATATAAGACCTTACAGCTCACAGTGCATTTCAGACCAAATGAGAATTATGAGGTCAAAGGAACTGCCTGAATAGCTCAGAGACAGAATTGTGGCAAGGCACAGATCTGGCCAAGGTTACAAAAAAATTTCTGCTGCACTTAAGGTTCCTAAGAGCACAGTGGCCTCCATAATCCTTAAATGGAAGACGTTTGGGGGAGGGGCGTGGCCTGGACGGGAATGAGATAGGACGTGAGTAACCAGAGCTCCGCTTGTGGCAGATCCTGAATTCGATATCCTGAGCCCCTAAAACATCTCTTTTACTATACACCCGTGTGTCTGAAGCCGGGTGTAACTGCTGGGTCATGTCTCCACCAAGGAGGAACACAGCTGCTTCTTCATCCCTGGACAGGTACCGAAGAACGGAGCGGGACCACGAGGGGCAAGATGGCGCCTCGTCCCCAGAACATACAGCTCCCCAAGCTGACCAGGGGACGGCTGATACAGCCAAGGTGTTGGAAGCGATTTCCCTCTGCCAATCCACCCTCACCACAAAGATGGAAGAGGTAAAAGTGGACATTTCTTTAATCAGACAAGACATGACTAAACTTCGTGAGAGAGTTACTGAGACGGAGACCAGAATTAGCAGGGCGGAAGATACTCTATATCCCCTGCAACAATCCCAGGAGGACTTAAAGCGCCAAATACAACAGTTGGCACAGAAGCATGACGATTTGGAAAATCGTGCACGCAGATCCAATCTCCGCTTCATCGGCCTCCCGGAGGGCTCAGAGGGAACGGATCCTGCTACCTTCCTTGAAAAGCTCCTAATTTCTACATATGGCAGGGAGGCCTTCTCTAGCACATTCGTAGTTGAACGAGCTCACCGCATGCCAGCGCGCCGCCCACCTGAAGGAGCTCCGCCGCGCACATTCATAGCGAAGCTATTAAATTTCAAGGACCGAGATGCAGTACTACGACTAGCCAGACTGAAGGGAAACATCCCATTTCAGACGGGACATGTGTCAGCATTTCCGGACTTCTCCGCCGAGGTGCAGAAGCAGCGAGCCCGCTTCACGGAGGTAAAAAGGCGCCTTAGAGCGCACCATCTAAAGTACGCCATGTTGTTTCCTGCCCGGCTTCGTGTGGCTGGAGATGATCGTGCCTATTTTTTTGAGGATCCGGTGCAGGCGTCGGAGTGGCTAGATCGCCGTGATGCGGAGCAGAACCGACCTGCCCAGGAAAGATCTCCTCGTATCGGAATGTAAAGGTGAGACTCTGTATTATTTGCCAAGCTATCACATTCACACGCTTCTACCCTCCACTAAACTTCAGCAACATACGCTGGTTGGGCCTAGTTGGACACTGTTACGTTACTTTTGGAATGACTTTCCTCTCAATCCCAGCCAGCGCTCAGAGAACTGCCTGCTACACATATCAGCGCCTGGAGTTTCACACTTGTTTCAGCTTTAGATGGGCCGTACTCCGACAACACCATCATATAGCTCACGGGACCTAGATTAGAGCTTTGCTAAATCCTGACTTTCGCCTTTGTGATGATACACGTCTGTAGTAATGAATCACCGCCATATGGCCCTCTCTCCTGCCTCACAAAAACTTACGCTAACCATGCTACCCCTGAGAGAAGCAAGGAGAAGCATAGAGGTCATAACTTGTTATACGTGGGGGGGAGTAAAGTAGTTTTCGACCCTATTGATAATTTTTGTAGGATGACTATAATTTCTATATACCACAACCGGAAAGGAGAAAGTCTCTCATTCCCAGGTTTCAACCCAGCGTTTGTTCGCCCTCATTAAAAGTTCAACCCACTGCCAAGTGCATAGCCGAATAGGCCTCCACTGTGCTTGGTTGTGATGTTGTGCTCTACCTTGGTTTATAAAGTTTATTTGATGTTCAAAGGTAGGAGCACTGGTTTTGGGTTTAATGTCCCAGCTAAGTTGGGGTGGCTGAGGGCTGGGAGGGGGGTAAGGGAACTGTTTCAATTAAGTTTAAAGAACATGTGTTTTATTTTAATGCAATATATGGTAGATGAACTTAGAATCTTCCTAATACTGATACGATACACCGATTCAAGAGTTTCTGTATGGAAGATATATGAGCCTGCCCTGGGAAATGGTCTTGCACCAATTCCCCACAAATACTTATTTGCTAGAAATGACTGACATCAAGTTTCTGACTTGGAACGTCAGGGGAGTCCGAGATAAGGTTAAACGCACCGCAGTCTTCGGCTGCCTCAAATCATACCGGGCAGACATAATTGTACTGGTTGAAACCCACATCACTGGCCAGCTCCAGCTGGCAATGAAACGTCCATGGATAGGATGGACCTATCACACCACCCATTCCCCTTACTCCAGAGGGGTATCCATATTAATCGCCAAATCTGTCTCATTTGGACTTATTTCGGTGCGGACGGACCCCCAGGGCAGGTATATTTTTTTGCAATGTATACTCTGTGGCTCGCAATACCTACTTATGGCCTTCTATATCCCACCGCCATACAATTCTAGCCTTATCAGTGAGGGGTTAGCATATCCAACAACGCCTGCTATCTGGTTGGGTGACTTCAACGAAGTAGTAAATCCTACTGTAGATAGATTACGTGGACAACAAAGAGACCAAACACCAGACATCACCACATTTGGGCGTCTGTTACGCGAGTTTTCTCTAACTGATACGTGGCGCTCTAAACATCCACATACCCAGGCCTACTCATGCTTCTCAGCAACACACTCTTCTATGTCCCGAATAGACCTAGTGCTAATTTCAGACATGCTCCTACCACACCTTACGGACTCGGGGTATCACACTAGATCCCTATCGGATCATGCCCCCTGTTGGGCCACATTGCGCATTGCTCCCCCAGCGGGGCCCCGTACCTGGCGCCTACACTCCTTCTGGCTGTCGGCACTTGACGACCAGGAGGATATTGGTTGGGAATGGCAATTTTATTTTAACACAAATCGAGATACCGCCCCAATAGGCATGGTATGGGAGACATTTAAACTACATGTCCGCACGATTATTTCCGCTCGTATAAATAGGCTGAAGGCCGTATCCATAACTAAACTAAAACAGGTTTCCGAACAACTAGACACAGCCACCAGGGAATTCAGCACAGACCCTACACCTGCCAAGGCATCCCTTCTTAAACTACGAACAAGAATGTTAGACCAACTAATTTTTGAGAAAGCTAACCAGAAACTTCTTTTCTCCAGGCAGCGGGTGTTTGAACAGGGGGAACGGGCGGGTAAGCTCCTGGCGTACTTGGCACGCCAGGATGCGAGCCCACCCGTGGTGGTCTCTTTGATGGATCCACAGGGCACAATAACTTCTGACCCAGAAACGGTAACAAACATCTTCCGTAGATTTTATGCTTCCCTATACACATCTAAGGTAAGGGTTACTGCACAGGAAACCCGGGCTTTCCTTCAGAACATACCCATCCCTAAAATCTCACTGTCCCAAATGCAAGAAATGGAGGATCCAATAACAGCAGAGGAGATTGCGGTCGCGATAGCGTCTTTGGCTCCAGCTAAAGCCCCTGGGCGGGACGGTATTCCTTTAGATTTTTACGCCACTTACTCCGAAACATTAATACCTGAATTGTTGAAACTCTATAAACATATCTTTGAGTCTGGGTCTCTTCCGCAGTCCCTCCGACAGGCAGTAATCGTAGTGATCCCCAAACCCGGCAAGGACCCCCTCTGTCCAGAGTCTTACCGCCCAATCTCGCTCCTTCAGGCAGACATCAAGATTCTCGCCAAAATATTAGCTATCCGTCTCAACCGTATTATCCTTTCCATAATTCACCCCGACCAAACGGGGTTCATGCCTGGCAAAAACACAGCCATGAACCTGCGTAGGCTTTATATTAACATCCAGGCAGAACACGACACCGTCGGAGACAGGGCAGTGGTGGCGCTGGACGCCGCCAAGGCTTTTGACTCCGTGGAGTGGGAGTATTTGTGGGAGTGCCTTGGGGGGTTTGGTTTTGGTCCCAACTTCATCAAGTGGGTACAATTATTATATTTCTCACCAGAGGCCAGTGTACTCGTGAACGGGAGGACCTCAGCGCCATTTCCATTACAACGTGGAACTAGGCAGGGATGCCCACTCTCCCCTCTTCTCTACGCCTTGGCAGTTGAGCCTCTGGCTATATCTCTCAGGGTACATCCAGACATTCGTGGTCTTACGCGGGGGAGCCTGGTAGAGACGGTGAGCCTTTACGCAGATGATATGCTGCTATACCTGCAAGATACAGGCCCTTCCCTCCAGGCTGCCCTGCAGACCATTGAGGACTATGGCAGGCATTCAGGATTGAGCATAAATTGGAATAAATTACAAATTATGCCACTTGACTCAACAGCACCCACATACCGATCCGCATCCCTCTCTCTACAAAGAGTAGCATCTTTTAAATATTTAGGTATACAGATCACCAGGGAGCCCCTAGAATATCTTCCTAATAATATTGAGCCGCTATTCACTTACTTAAAAACACGTACACAATCTTGGGCAAAGCTCCCACTGGGAGTCATGGGTAGGATCAACCTATTCAAAATGGTACTTCTACCAAAATTCCTATACACAATGTGGAACTCGCCAATTCTTATTCCTCTTAAAACCTTTAAAACAATAGACCACATTCTCAATTCATTCATATGGGGACCCAATCGCCATAAGTTAGCGTGGCACACTCTGAAAAATCCGACCTCCTCGGGGGGAACGGCTCTCCCAGACCTACATGCCTATTATATAGCGGCACAACTCTCACACATATACCACCTCCACAAAACTGATAGCATCAGATATCAAACCTTGATATGTAAAAAACCAAACTCAGCTACCAACTCCCCTCTTCAAGTAATATTCAGAGGCAGGGGCGGTGGGAGGGGCTGGGCTGTTCGGAACCCCCTACTGCACCAGCATAAAAGCATTTGGGAAATTGCAGTTAAACCTACAGGGGCGGATTTTTTTCACTCACATACACCATTATGGCACAACCCGCAACTGCCGGAGCTGATGCATATGCCAGGAGCGACTGTATGGGCGGCAAAAGGTATAGTGTACCTATTTCAAGTAATTTCCCCTCTGGGAGTAAGAAGTTTTCAATCATTACAGGATGAGTTTGAATTACCCCCACACATGAAATTTAGATACATCCAGCTGAGACACGCACTGGGAGCCCAATTCGCGGAGGGACTCCCCAGCCCACAGATGCTTCCAATGGTTGACGTAATCATAGGTAATGACCCAGAGAAATTAATATCCAGTCTATACAGTATCATACGCACACGTACGGTAGCGAGAGTTATCGACACGGCTAAGATCAGATGGGAGATAGATGTTGGCCCTGTGGACGACTCGGACTGGGATGAGATATTGGAAAATGTTAAACAGACATCACCCAGACTCTCTGACCGCCTTACCCAACTATATATCATTCATAGGTCCTACCTTACTCCGTCCAGACTATCTAAATTTCGCCCGGATCAGAGCCCGGACTGCCCAAGGTGCTCAGACAACCCATGTACTTTTTTCCATCTGATCTGGTCTTGTCCTCATATTCAGAGTTACTGGGCACAAATTATCAAATTCCTACACGACCAAATGGGCTCTCCAGTGCAGTTGGACCCCAAGCTGTGTCTCTTTGGACTGCTTCCTGACACTGCAATCGAGAAATATCAAGCCACATTCTTGCAGGAAACTCTTTTCTGTGCTAGAAAAGTGGTAGCTAAATGCTGGATGAGGACTCACTCCCCCTCAATACAGAACTGGATTGCTGAGATCAATAAGTCACTCCCTAATAAAAAGCTGCTTTACAAACATAGGGGATGCCCGCACAAATACAATCAGATATGGGATAAATGGCTAGAAACTAGTGATACCTGTACAGAATAATCTACCGTAAGCATAACATAAGGGCATAATGAGACCATGATAAATTTTACATTTTGTAGTAATATTAAAACCTGTTGTAAAATATGTTAGCGCACTACATGCTTAGTAAAGGTAACTAAATCTATAATGTTATGCTATTACGTGAAAAGACTGGGTTAGAGACATACCCATGATACAATGTAAACATATAACTTTCCCCCTTTTTTGTTTTTCTTTTTGGTCTGATGTACAATGTAGTCTACTCCTGTAATCGTATGTTGTATATGCTATATATGTATGTCATAAATATAAATAAACATGTTCTTTTTCAAAAAAAAAAAAATGGAAGACGTTTGGGACGACCAGAACCCTTCCTAGAGCTGGCCGTCTGGCCAAACTGAGCTATCAGGGGAGAAGAGCCTTGGTGAGAGAGGTAAATAAGAACCCAAAGATCACTGTGGCTGAGCTCCAGAGATGCAGTCGGGAGATGGGAGAAAGTTGTAGAAAGTCAACCATCACTGCAGCCCTCCACCAGTCGGGGCTATATGGCAGAGTGGCCCGACGGAAGCCTCTCCTCAGTGCAAGACACATGAAAGCCCGCATGGAGTTTGCTAAAAAAATACCTGAAGGACTCCAAGATGGTGAGAAATAAGATTCTCTGGTCTGATGAGACCAAGATAGAACTTTTTTGCCTTAATTCTAAGCGGTATGTGTGGAGAAAACCAGGCACTGCTTATCACCTGTCCAATACAGTCCCAACAGTGAAGCATGGTGGTAGCAGTATCATGCTGTGGGGGTGTTTTTCAGCTGCAGGGGCAGGACGACTGGTTGCAATCAAGGGAAAGATGAATGCAGCCAAGTACAGGGATATCCTGGACGAATCTCCATTGTGCTCAGGACCTCAGACTGGGCCGAATGTTTACCTTCCAACAAGACAATGACCCTAAGCACACAGTTAAAATAACGAAGGGGTGGCTTCACAACTCCGTGACTGTTCTTGAATGGCCCAGCCAGAGCCCTGACTTAAACCCAATTGAGCATCTCTAGAGAGACCTAAAAATGGCAGTCCACCAACGTTTACCATCCAACCTGGCAGAATTGAAGAGGATCTGCAAGGAGGAATGGCAGAGGTTCCCCAAATCCAGGTGTGAAAAACTTGTTGCATCTTTCCTAAAAAGACTCATGGCTGTATTAGATCAAAAGGGTGCTTCTACTAAATACTGAGCAAAGGGTCTGAATACTTAGGACCATGTGATATTTCAGTTTTTCTTTTTTAATAAATCTGCAAAAATGTCAACAATTCTGTGTTTTTCTGTCAATATGGGGTGCTGTGTGTACATTAATGAGGAAAAAAATGAACTTAAATGATTTTAGCAAATGGCTGCAATATAACAAAGAGTGAAAAATTGAAGGGGATCTGAATACTTTCTGTCCCCACTGTATATGAACTTTTAGCAATATATGTTTATTGATTACCATTTTTAGCTACACTTTTATCATTAATGATGGTTTTTGATTTATAGTGCAGTACTGTTTATTGATTATTAGCACTGATGGGCACTGATAGGCAGCACTGATGGGCACTGATAGGCGGCGGTACTGATTTGCACTGATTGGCAGCACTGATGGGCACTGATAGACAGCACCGATGGGGCTGTACTGATAATCAGGGCACTGATGATCAGTGCCCTGATTATTAGTGCAGATGTTCCCTTTCACACTAGCCGGTTACTGGTGTTCTATAATTTTCCTTGAACCATAAGAATGCTGGACTGCGTCACTTTCGTGTTGGCGAGTCACTTCCGTGGAGGTTCACTACATTCACAGCGCATGCGCTCGTGTCCCGACGCCTAATCAGCTGGTTGTCTGACACCTAACACTAGCTCACAGGGTCGAGGATTTTCACAGACGAGTTGCGAGTTGCCTACAGTGCACATGCACAGACTGCCATCTAAGATTAGAAAACATATTCCTGAAATGACCAACTTTTTTTAAGGAAAGCAGATATTATGGAATTGGGTTTAGATTTACTTCACATCCATGTAAGGGCACTTTCACACTGCCAGCGCAGTAAAGCGCCGCTATTTCTTTATCATCATTTTAGCGGCGCTATTCAGCCGCTAGCAGGGTGCTTTTAACCCCCGCTAGCGGGTGAAAAGGGGTTGAATCTGCCTGCAAAACGCCGCTGCAGCGGCGCTTTGCTGGCCCTGCCCATTGATTTCAATGGGCAGGGGCGCTTTAGGAGCGGTGTATTCACTGCTCCTACAGCAATGCAAAGAAGCTGCTTGCAGGAGTTTTTGTGACGCCCTGCCAGCGCAGCGCTCCAGTGTGAAAGCACTCGGGCTTTCACACTGGGATTGCAGCTGAGGCTTTTTTCAGGCGCTTTACAGGCGCTATTTTTAGCGCTAAAGTGCCTGAAAAACGCCTCCAGTGTGAAAGGGGTCTAATATCCAAGTCATGGCAATGATCCTGACAGGAAGATTCCCCCACAGCTGGGATGACACAGGGAGACCCCTGAGCAGAAGCTGGGGGCACGACATGGGGAGCCTTGGGATTTGGGGGGGGAAATGATGATTGGTGAACAGGAAAGACACAGGGGCCCCTTAGATCAGGCAGGACATAGGGGGGCTAGTGATGAGTGGGGACATGGGGGGCCCCAGTGATCATAGAGGACATGGGGGGCCCAGTGATGAGGGAAGACATGGGGAGAGGCAGCAATGATGTAAGACAAGGGGGGGGGGCAGTGATGAGGGAAGACATGGGGGGGGCCAAGTGATGAGGGGAGACATGGGGGGCCCCAGTGATGGGGAAGACAAGTGGGCTCAGTGATGGGGAAGACATGGGGGGCCCCAGTGATAAGGGGTGACATGGGGGGGCCCCAGTGATGAGGGGAGACATAGGGCGGCCCCAGTGATGGGGAAGACATGGGCAACCCCAGTAATGGGGGAAGACATGGGGGAACCCCAGTTATGGGGGAAGACATGGGGGTGGTCAGAGCTGTTTACATTTGAAAAACATGTAGTATTTGAGTCACTTCTCGTCACTGTGCAGCAAAAATTAAGCCATTTGTTGAGTTTAGGAGTTGAAGATCGTCAACTTCTTCCATTCAAGTCTAAATGCGCCTGTAGCTTTTTACAGAGCGTTTGAACAAGCATTTACTAAATATCAGTGATATGGAAAAAAACACTTCTTTCTTAATAATAATAATAAAAAAAAAAAAAAATCACTTAAATGTGCTTTCCCACTTTCCCACTGGGCACTTATACCCCCCCTTCCTAACCAGGCCAATTTTCAGTCTTCAGAGCTCTCACATTTTGAATGACAAATACTCAGTCATGCAACACTGTACCCATATGAAATATTTGTCCTTTTTTTCACACAAATAGAGCTTTATTTTGGTGTTATTTAACCACTTTAAGACTGGGCCTATTTTTCAAACTTGTTGTTTACAAGTTAAAGTGATTGTAAGGGTTTGTTTTTTTTAAATTTAAAATAACAAACATATCATACTTACCTACACTGTGCAGCACAGAGTGGCCCCAAACCTGCTCTTCTGGAGTCCCCCGGGGGCTCTCGTGGCTCCTCCCCACATCAGATAACCCCCTTGGGAAAGCGATCTCCCAAGGGGGTTACCTTGCAGGCACTCTCCCGAGTCCAGCATTCGGCGTCCATAGCCACAGAATGTATGAATCGGGCCCCGCCACCGGCGCCCATGTCATTGGATTTGATTGACAGCAGCGGAAGCCAATGGCTGCGCTGCTATCAATCTATCCAATCAGGACACGAGACGCCGGCCGGAGCTGGTGTGCTCGTTCCCGTTGCGCAAATTTTGGGGGCTCAGGTAAGTATAAGGGAGGCTCGGGGACGCTGCTGCATTGAAAAACGGCGAAGGTTTACAACCCCTTTAAAATCATTTTATTTTGCTAGAAAAAAAAAATATATACATATAATATAATATATAAGGTTTGGGGATTCCAACACCCTAGAGAATAAAATGGCGGTCGTTGCAATACTTTTTATCACACCGTATTTGCGCAGCGGTCTTACAAGTGCACTTTTTTTGGAAAAAAAATCACTTTTTCAATTAAAAAAAAATAAGACAACAGTAAAGCTAGCCCAATTTTTTTTTTATATTGTGAAAGATATTACGCCGAGTAAATTGATACCCAACATGTCACGCTTCAAAGTTGCACCCTTAAAAATCTCCATATGTGATGTTTAAAAAATTTTACAGGTTGCATGTTTTGAGTTACAGAGGAGGTCTAGGACTATGTAAAATAAAACCAAAGAATTTCCAAGCTCAACTTACCAACCAGCCTGTGACCAACCGAATTAACCTGCCTAAAAGCATGCGTTAAAAACAGGGGTTTAGTTGCACACATTTGCAAATACATGCATATGCTGCAGGCCACGGCAAGGCACCCTGTATCCTGCAGACCCTAAGGCCCCTTTCACACTTATATGACTTCAAAGTTGCGCGATTTTACCGCGTTTTCGCGGCCGCGATTTTACCATGATTTGGGAGCAGTACTACTTTGTACGACTTTGCCACAACTTTGGCATTAACAAATGAAAACATACAGTAGGTGACCGAGATATTGTGTCAATCTCGCTGCTGTTACCGGCGAGATTTGACACCTGAGAGCCACGTCGCGGGAGCCAGCACCGAGCTGGCTCGCTGATCGGGAAAGGAAAACTTTTTTTCCTTTCGCCATGAGCGACAGGCATGCTAACAGCTGTCTGGTATGAATCATGGGGGGGAGAACTCTGCGCCAAATTTTAAATAAAAAACCGGCGTGGGCTCCCCACCAGGGGCATAACAGGCCCTTAGGTCTGGTATGGATTGTAAGGGGAACCCCTCTATGAGCGCCCCCCCCCTGAACCGCACCAGGCCATGTGCCCTCAACATGGGGGTTTGGGTGTTTTGGAGGAAGGGGGCGCCCTGCGGGCCCCCTCACCCCAAAGAACCTTGTCCCCATGGTAATGAGGACAAGGGCCTCTTCCCGATAACCCTGGCTGTCAGGGTCTGTGGGTGGAGGGCTTATCGGAATCCGGGAGCCCCCTTTAATAGGGGGGCCCCCAGATCCCGGCCCCCTACCCTTTGTGAATGAGTATGGGGTACATGGTACCCCTACCCATTCACCTAGGGAAAAAAGTGTCAATAAAAAAACACACTACACAGGTTTTAAAAGTAATTTATTAGGCAGCTCCGGGGGTCTTCTTCCGACTTCGGGGGTCTTCCTTCGACTTCTCTGGCCTCTTCTCCCAGTGTTCGGCTTCTTCTCCCGGTGTTAGGCCTCTTCTCCCGGTGTCCAGTTCTTCTGCCGGGCCCCTCCGCTATCTTCTCCCGCTCTTTTGCTAGTGGAGGCCTGGTCTCCTGCGCTGTCTTGTCCCCTCTTCTCTTCTTCCGATGTTGACACAACGCTCTCTCCCCCTGGAATGCTGTGTGCGAGCCACGTGATCACTTATATAGGCAGTGACCCCGCCTCCTTATGAGGTCACAGTCCCGAGGCATGCTGGGACTGTGCCGTTATAAGGGGACGTGGTCATCGTGTGATTTTTTTACCACGCCCCCTTATGACGGCACAGTCCCAGCATGCCCCGGGACTGTGACCTCATAAGGGGGCGGGGTCACCGCCTATATAAGTGATCGCGCGGCTCGCACACAGCATTCCAGCGGGAGAGAGCGTCGTGTCAACATCGGAAGAAGAGAAGAGGGGACAAGACAGAGCAGAAGACCGGCAAAAAGCAAAAGAGCGGGAGAAGATAGCGGAGGGGCCCGGCAGAAGAACTGGACACCGGGAGGAGACGCCAGAGAGACCCCCGAAGTCAGAAGAAGTCCCCAAAGTCGAAAGAAGACCCTGGAGCTGCCTAATAAATTACTTTAAAAACCTGTGTACTGTGTTTTTTCATTTACACTTTTTTCCCTAGGTGAATGGGTAGGGGTACAATGTACCCCATACTCATTCACAAAGGGTGGGGGGCCGGAATCTGGGGGCCCCCTTATTAAAGGGGCTCCCGGATTACGATAAGTCCCCCCGCCCGCAGACCCCGACAACCAACGGCCAGGGTTGTCGGGAAGAGGCCCTTGTCCTCATCAACATGGGCACAAGGTGCTTTGGGGTGAGGGCACGCGGCCTGGTACGGTTCAGGAGGGGGGGGCTCTCACTCGTCCCCACCCCCTTTCCTGACCGGCCGGGCTGCGTGCTCGGATAAGGGTCTGGTATGGATTTGGGGGGCAACCCACGCCGTTTTTTTCATTTAAAACTTGGCGCAGCGTTCCCCCTCATGATTCATACCAGACAGCTGTCAGCACTGCCTGTCGCTCATCGTGAAAGGAAAAAAAGTTTTCCTTTCCCGATCAGCGCGACATGCGCAGTACCCTGTCGGCGAGAAACACAATCTCGCGGTCAGGTACTGTACATGGCGTGAGGCTTGTGCTTACAAAGTCGTACTGAAATTGTGTCTATATTATTCAGGTACGATTTGCATGCTACTTGAGGGTTTAACATTGAGGTCTATGGAGTACAACTCACATAGAAGTTGGACCAAAGTAGTGCAGGGACTACTTTCAAGTCGGCACGACTTAAAGTCGTGCCAATATGAATGGCAGTCATTGAAAATCATGGAGAATGACTTGTCATACGATTTTGCAGTACAAAGTCGTATAATGCCCCGTACACACGGTCGGATTTTCCGATGGAAAATGTCCGATCGGAGCGTGTTGTCGGAAATTCCGACCGTGTGTGGGCTCCATCGGACATTTTCCATCGGATTTTCCGACACACAAAGTTGGAGAGCAGGAGATAAAATTTTCTGACAACAAAATCCGTTGTCGGAAATTCCGATCGTGTGTACACAAATCCGACGGACAAAGTGCCACGCATGCTCAGAATAAATAAAGAGATGAAAGCTATTGGCCACTGCCCCGTTTATAGTCCCGACGTACGTGTTTTACGTCACCGCGTTTAGAACGATCGGATTTTTTGACAACTTTGTGCGACCGTGTGTAGACAAAACAAGTTTGAGCCAACATCCGTCGGAAAAAATCCTAGGATTTTGTTGTCGGAATGTCCGAACAAAGTCCGACCGTGTGTACGCCCTATAAGTGTGAAAGGGGCCTAACTCTAACTTTGAAGAGTCTCCACAGTGGAAGCACATGTATTCTAATGGATAGATGAAGGGCAGATGACTGGAGGGAGCCCAACCCTCCTTAAAGGCGCAGGAACAGACTGAACACCCAGCAGTTGCACCCGCTTGTGGAATGGCGACAAACTTTTACCTTTAAAAATCTCCATATGTGATGTTTAAAAAATTCTACAGGTTGCATGTTTTGAGTTACAGAGGAGGTCTAGAACTAGAATTATTGCTCTTGCCCTAATGATTGCGGCGATACCTCACACCATTTTCATATGCGGGCGGTACTCATGTATGCGTTCACTTCTCCACGCGAGCTCGGCGGGACGGGGCGCGTTTACATTTTATTCATTTCTACCTTTTATCTTTACTCTGTTCCTTTGAAAAAAAAATTGTGTCACTTTTATTTCTATTTCAAGGAATGTAAACATCCCTTGTAATAGAAAAAAAGCATGACAGGACCTCTTAAATATGTTGCTTTAAGATCTATGGGCATAAGTGACGTTTTGACGTCGCTTCCACCCTGCAATGGTATGGAGACCGGTGGGGGCCATCTTCCCCTCACTCATCTCCATACCTAACAGGGAGAAGGACCTGATCGCTGCCGGCGGTTCCGGTAAGGGCATCGTGGAGAGCAGCCGCCGATAAAAGTGATCTTGCGGTGAATCCGCCGCAGAGACCACTTTTATCTAAAAGTGGACCGTCCGCTGAAGAAGAGGATACCGGGGTTATGGCAGCTAGCTGCTGCTATAACAACGATAACCCTCTTCAAAGAGCCACCGTATAATGACGGCGGGTGGTCCGGAAGTGGTTAATCCCCACTGGTTTTTTTTTTGTTCTGTAAATGAAAAAAGACTGAAAATTTCGTGAAAAAATGCATTTTTATTTGTTTCTGTTATAAAATATTGCAAATTAGTCATTTTTCTTCATAAATTTTGGCCAACATTTATACTGCTACATATCTTTGGTAAAAAATAACCAAAGTCATATATCATGATCAAGGAATAAAATTATGTATATTATTTGGTCTTTGTGAAAGTTATAGTCTACAAGCTATGGTGCCAATCACTGAAAAATTTTCACACCTGATGTACTGATGGCCTATCTAATTTCTTGAGACACTAAAAAGCCAGGACAGTACAAATACCCACAAATAACCCCTTTTTAGAAAGTGGACATTCCAAAGTATTTAGTAAGAGGCATGGTGAGTTTTTTGAAGTTGTAATTTTTTTTCCCCACCGTTCATTGCAAAATTAAGATTTTTTTTTTCTTTTTGTTTTTCACAAAATTGTCATATTAACAGGTTATTTCTACTACATGGCATATGCATAGTGCAACTACACCCCAAAATACATTCTGCTACTCCTCCTCCGATACCACATGTGTGAGACATTTTCACAGCCTGGCCACATACAGAGGCCCAACATGCAGGGAGCACTATCAGATGTTCTAGGGACATAAGTTTAATTCCTTGACTACCTATTACACTTTTGTGAAGCACTGTAGGGCACTGATGACCACTGTAGTGGCACGGATGAGCACTGTAGTGGCACGTATGAGCACTGATGTGGCACAAATGAGCACTAATATAGCATGGATGAGGCACAGATGAGCAATGATGTGGCATGGATGAGCACTGATGTGGCATTGATGAGGCATGGATGGGCACGGATGTGGCACAGATGAGGTACAGATGTGGCATGGATGAGGCACAGATGTGGCATGGATGAGGCACAGATGAGGCATGGATGAGCACAGATGAGGCATTGATGAGCACAGATGAGGCATGGGTGGGCTTTGGTGAGGCATGGATGAAGCTAGGATGAGGCATGAATGTGCACAGATCAGCGCTGTGGGGCACTTCAGATCTAGTCCACTTGCGCTGCTGCACTGAATCACTCCTCTCCTCACACGCTGTACCGATCGGTGTGAGGAGAGGAGAGAGCTGAACCGGGCATACGCTGGTTTGTTGACAAGTGTCGCTCTGTCACTGGACGGAGCGATCACGTGGTAAAGGGCCGCTGTCAATGGCCCTTTACCCCGATCCATGATGCACCCTGCGATTATGGACACTTCTGGGTGCGCACCCCAGGGGGCGCGTGGGAAGTGCAAGTTCAGGAGGACGTCATAGTACGCCCTCCCACAACTAGCCGACCGTGCTGTAGCAATTATTCGACTATGGTCCGGTCGGCAAGTGGTTAACTGCTTGCCGACCAGCCACTGTCGTTTTATGGCGGCAGGTTGGCACTGCTGCGCAAATCACCATAGCTGTACGGCGGCTGCTCTAAGAGCTATAACGGGGGCCGTTGCGAGTGGCCGGCGGCTGCGATGTCCGCCAGCGACCCGCAATCGCACCTAAGAGAGGCAGAATGGGGATCTGTCAATGTAAACAGACAGATCCCCGTTCTGTCAGGGAAGTGGATAGAGATCTGCTGTTACTAGTGATCAGGAACAGCGATTTCTCTCTATTCCCAGTCAGTACACTCCCCTCCTTGTTAGAAACGCCTCCCTAGGGAACACTTAACCCCTTGATCGCCCCCCAATGTTAAACCCTTCCCTGCTAGTGACATTTATACAGTAACATCCATTAGCCAGATTCACAAAAACAACAAACGATAACAAACATATAGACACTTAAAAACATCTAGGGTGCAGGCGCCTATACTACCACAGATGCACAAGGTCCCTATGGCTAAACGCCAAGTCAAATTGTAGAAAAACAGTTTATATTAACAGGGGAACCTTGTGCATGCGTGGTCCCCCGGGGAGATGGGGATGGTGGGATTAAATCAACACAGGAAATGCCTAACTAGAAGACCTCACTGAATTGCATCAACATCTACTATGTATACTAAGTAGATAAATCAAAGGGACTGCCGGGATGTATATTGCATGCGCATGCTCAAAGCTTTGGTTTGACAACAGTCCGTTCCTAAAGTATACTAAGTTATCTGCGATTCAGAGAGTCTCTGTGGAGTGTGTTGAGTAGTTGTAGCCACACAGTATAGTTTATGCGGTCATCGCCAAGTACTAGTCACATAGCAACACAGGGTAGCTGGATATTGCCTGGAACTAATGATGTATATCAGGGTAGATCATTAACCAGTGGAGAATATAATATCACAGCATTTCCTGTGTTGATTTAATCCCACCTTCCCCATCTCCCCGGGGGACCACGCATGCACAAGGTTCCCCTGTTAATATAAACAGTTTTTCTACAATTTGACTTGGCGTTTAGCCATAGGGACCTTGTGCATCTGTGGAAGTATAGGCGCCTGCACCCTAGATGTTTTTAAGTGTCTATATGTTTGTTATCGTTTGTTGTTTTTGTGAATCTGGCTACTGGGCGTACCGTGTGCTGGTTGCACCGGATATGCCCATTCATCAGTGTCTGGTGGATCAACTTTATTTACCTATTTAACTGTTTGTGTTATCATTGTATATTTTAGAATACATTACCATAATACATTTTGTTAATTTTTTATATATACCACTCTCCCATTACTGCCCACTATAATCACGGTAACCATCTTTGGACTAAGGGGGACCACTCCCTTGTGCTTCTCCTTGGTCCCTTTCTTCCTTTTTTAGTATGCTTGTTTACGGTTACGGATATGACCTCCACACTTGAGGAGAGGCATTGGGTGAGAGACTGCGATTTATGATAAAGCATGAATTATTAAGGGTGGTCCTCCTTTTCCTTTTCTTCTACATTTATACAGTAATCGGTGGCATTTTTTTTATCTCTGATCACTGTATAAATGTCAATAGTCCCAAAAAAATGTCAAAAGTGTTCGATCCGTTCGCCACAATGTTGCAGTCCTGCTAAAAATCGCTGATCACCACCATTACTAGTAAAAAAAATATATATAATTAAAATACCATAAATATACTCCCTATTTTGTAGACACCATAAATTTTGCGCAAACCAATCAATATTTGCTTATTGCGATTTTGTAGCAGAATACATATTGGCCTAAAATGATGAAGAAATTTGTTTGTTTTTTTTGTTTTGTTTTTTTGGGGATATTTATTATAGCAAAAAGTAAAAAATATTGTTTTTTTTTTTCAAAATTGTCATTCTTTTTTTGTTTATGGCGCAAATATAAAAAACGTGGAGGTGATCAAATACCACCAAAAGAAAGCTCTATTTGTGGAAAAAAAGGATCTCAATTCTGTTTGGGTACAGCGTCGCACAACCGTGCAATTGTCAGGTAAAGCGACGCAGTGATGTACCGCAAAAAAATGGCCTGGTCAGGAAGTGGGTAAATCCTTCTGGGGCTGAAGTTGTTAAACATGCTAAAAATGGGTGTCAACTCAATAGGTACGTTGCTTTATGTTGCTGTCAATGTTAGTATTTTTAGAAAGTGTGAACTTAGCCTTAAAGGGGTTGTAAAGGCAGAAGGTTTTTTTATCTTAATGCATTCTAATGCCCCGTACACACGGTCGTTTTTTCAGACGGAAAATGTGTGATAGGACCTTGTTGTCGGAAATTCCGACCGTGTGTAGGCTCCATCACACATTTTCCATTGGATTTTCCGACACACAAAGTTTGAGAGCAGGCTATAAAATTTTCCGACATCAAAATCCTTTGTCGGAATTTCCGATCGTGTGTACACAAATCCGACACACAAAGTGCCACGCATGCTCAGAATAAATAAAGAGATGAAAGCTATTGGCTACTGCCCCGTTTATAGTCCCGACCTACGTGTTTTACATCACCGCGTTCAGAATGATCGGATTTTCCAACAACTTTGTGTGACCGTGTGTATGTAAGACAAGTTTGAGCCAACATCCGTCGGAAAAAATCCTAGGATTTTGTTGTCGGAATGTCAGATCAATGTCCGACCCTGTGTACGGGGCATTAGCATTAAGATAAAAAGCCTTCTGTGTGTAGCAGGCACCCTAGCACCCCCTAATACTTATCTGAGCCCCCTCTCTGTCCAGCGATGTCCACGAATCCCTCGGCCGTCCGGGACTCTCCCATCTGATTGTCCGAGACACAGCAACCGCGTCATTGGCTTCCGCAGCTGTCAAAGTCAGTTAGCCAATCACAGGAGAGAGGGGGCTGGGCTGGGTCAGGGCTCCATGTCTGAATGGACACAGGGAGCTGTAACTCAGCTCGGGTGCCCCCATAGCAAGTTGCTTGCTGTGGGGGCACTCAAAAGGGGGGAGGGGCCAGGGGCAGCAAAGAGGGACCCGAGAAAAGGAGGATCCGGGTAGTTCTGTGCAAAACCACCGCACAGAGGAGGTAAGTATTACATGTTTGTTTTTGTTTTTTTAAAAACAAGACTTTATAATCACTTTAAGGCAAAAGTTTTTTTCTAACTTTTAGACAGAGTGGTGTGAGATTAGAATACCTGTAAGGTTTTATTGCTGTCTGTGACCTTGTTAGAGAAATTTGCCCTCTCTATTTGTCCTGTTTACTGGTATCATCAAAAGTGAAAGTATAAGAAAATCCCAAAGTGTGGGTAGTCACCAGAACAGAAATAGAGGAGAAATCGTCTACAATGGGAACACTAGTTGTGGTGACAACAAGGGTTTCTCTCACCTTCGAAGGATTTCCCCTCACTTCCTGTTGTGGCTATGTGACAGGAAGTGAAGAGAAATCTACCTAATGGGACAGAGATGACAAAAATAACCAGCTAAGGGTTACTGGAAAAAATTTTGAGATACTGAGGCTAGGTTCATACATATGCAATGCAGGAACCACGGTGATTCCTGTGCGGGTTCCCACATTGCATCTAACTCTCAGGCAGTTCACAACACTCTCTGCGAACCACTGCAGGGGTCAATTGAAAGTTAATAAAGGTATAGAGATGGGGTGGTTGGCGCTACCCTAAAAATGTGAGTACCAGGAGGGTATGTGATCAGAGAAGAAAAATGTATATAATGTATATGATTGTATAACAAGGAAATGCCTATAATATACAACTACACATTAATGTGCTATCCCAATATGGGTATATGTGAGTGTACCCTCCAGGGATAAATGTAACTGTATCCTCGCATGGGTGTGATAAAGCAAATGACAGTTAATATAAACCACATGTGAAGAAAGTGCTCTGCGTGATCACCCAGACTTTACCATACACATACCAGCCGAATATATATAAGTGTATACCATAAGTCAAATGGGTATAAAAATAAATCACAATAAAGGCTAAATTAATCCAACTCTAAGATAGAGTCCATGGAATAAACCCATAAGCATATATAAAAAATAAATAATAAAAATATATAATCCAAAAAGCAAGTCCCACGGAGTGAAAAAATAGTGCAAACGAATATATATTGCAAAAAAATAGTATCCAATTGTAATTCTTCAGGTGACTTCAGTGCTCAGCAAGACAGGTGACTGGTAGTGCTCCCCCCATCAGGTCCCCACTCACCAAAAGAAGGAACCCCTGCAGGGGTAGTGGGCATGTGTGGGTAACCGTAGATGGAAATCCTCCTCCACTCTCTCAGTGTCCCGTCTGTGGGTCTATCAGTCTCCCACAGCTGGCTCCGCACAATCAAGCTGCCTCAGCTGTCTCCATTCATTCAGGGGTGAATGCTTCAGTCGGAACTTGCCAAGCGGTCACTCCACATTTCGGTCCTCATATGAAGGAAAGAAGAGCCCTTCCACAAAATTTGCCTGTTTCTAACACTCACTCAAAAATTTCGATTGCAACAATTATTGGGAATAGTTCATTGAGCACAATCTTCCGTAAATACCCATTAGATTGCCAGACAGGGTCCCAGTGCTCTGCACACCAATGCGTCCGCCAAATAGCAGCAAAGCCTAGGGAACCCGCCATGTCAGTATAAAGACAGAAGTCACTATCCAATATAAAATCCTGTTGTCAAACCGCCTTTCTGTTGAAATGCTCTAAGAATTGTAACCAGACTATTGAGTCTTCTGGCATATCATGCGAAATGCTCACATGTGCTGAAGGGCACTTAAGTCTGGAAATGGCCATCTATAGCCTGCGAGAAAAAATTCTCCCAATAGGCATTACACTTGTAGAAAAAGCTAAAAGCCCTAATAGAGACTGCATTACTTTTAGTGTGACTTTTTTTTTCCCCCTAATTAATCAAATTAGAGAACCTGTGCCAGGGGACCCCCGAAAAAATTGCATACTGAAAAGGGATTGTAATAGGTTTAAACATTCTGGCGAAGCAGCATGGCCTAAAAACAAGAGATTGTCCAAAAAATGTATAAGAAATTTAGAACCCGAGATCGGGAATACCACCCATTCTAATGCCCCGTACACACGGTCGGACTTTGTTCGGACATTCCGACAACAAAATCCTAGGATTTTTTCCGACGGATGTTGGCTCAAACTTGCCTTGCATACACACGGTCACACAAAGTTGTCGGAAAATCCGATCGTTCTGAACGCGGTGACGTAAAACACGTACGTCGGGACTATAAACGGGGCAGTGGCCAATAGCTTTCATCTCTTTATTTATTCTGAGCATGCGTGGCACTTTGTCCGTCGGATTTGTGTACACACGATCGGAATTTCCGGCAACGGATTTTGTTGTCGGAAAATTTTATCTCCTGCTCTCCAACTTTGTGTGTCGGAAAATCCGATGGAAAATGTCCGATGGAGCCCACACACGGTCGGAATTTCCGACAACACGCTCCGATCGGACATTTTCCATCGGAAAATCCGACCGTGTGTACGGGGCATAAGAAAGCCTTAAAATAAAATCAGGATAAGGAACAGCTCATAGGCAGGCACTTATCAAAATAAAAATAACTGTTGAAGAAAAAAACCTAAAGTATTGAAACGTGTAAATAAAGAAGGAAAGTTGGGACTTTAAATGAGGCTATTGACATTGTGGAGGTAAAGTAATAGAAGTACATATTTATTGAACATGAAAGGATGTAAAAAATGTGTATCAGTAATAGAAAACACATAAAAAATATATAATTTCATCTGTATACACACACACATGTAAGTGCACATGTAACATGAACATAAAGGATACATAAATATATATCACAAATTGGCACCACATGGTGGTCTGGAACAATTGATTGATACAGTACATTCAATAAATTGATATATGTACATATATCATAAAAGCAGGACTTTGCGGAGGAAATAGAAATATGTAAAAACAGTAAAACCATGATTAATTTGTAGATGATGATCTGGATTGATTGTCTAGTACGGACATATATCTGCATCCTAGATGCCCGACACATTTCGCGTGTGAACACTCATCAGGGGCGGATGCTCAAGAATATCTGTTAAGTATAATAAAATATATAATTAATCTGGTTGTAACTGATCAAATCAGGGAAAGGCAAATTAGCCCGCCCTGAATACTTACATGGAGTCAATGTGATGAGAAGTGGCAACTATAGGGCCAGGGCCAGAAAGGTTGTCTGTCCTGAGAACTGAGGTAAAGTGGAGCTGCGTGTCAGCAGGGCGCATACACAAACCCCACCATGACACAGGTTGCTGGTGTTAAGACCAGCAACCTGTGTCATGAGGGGGGTTTGTGTATACACAGGGCTTACCACGTGTCTTCATCAGGGGGATTTATACTATAAATCATGCTGGTAGGTTAATTGGCTTCTGTCCAAAATTGGCCTTAGTATATGAATGTGAGTTGGGGACCTTAGATTGTGGGCTCCTTGAGGGTAGGGATCAATGTGAGTAGGGACCAATGTGAGTGTGCATATGTGTGGAGGGCTGTGTAAATTGACAGCGCTATATGGGTACCTTAAATAAATAATAATATAATAGATGAGCGTCTTAATGAGACACAATGTACAGGGATAGGGACAATTGTAGGCACGCACCCACACTCACTCAGATTGAACTGGATGGACTGGTGTCTTTATTCAACCTTACTAACTATGTAAATTTGGAGTTAAAACGTTATCACACTATCTAGCCTAATATTTTTTATATAAATGATCCGGGGACAACCGTATGGAAGCGCCTGAGGATACACAGAATCCATTAACCTTGAGCCCAATGACAATTCTACTGCTTGTCTGACCAAACTTAACTGTGCGGTCGCATCCCCTGAGGTGAACGCAATCACACAGGGGGAGCACGTGTGAAAAGTCACCAAGAGTTTAATTCTTAAGTAATATCACAAGTCACTGAGGAATTTTCTTTGGAAGCACTACAGTGGGGCAAAAAAGTATTTAGTCAGCCACCAATTGTGCAAGTTCTCCCACTTAAAAAGATGAGAGAGACCTGTAATTGTCATCATAGGTATACCTCAACTATGAGAGACAAAATGTGTAAACAAATCCAGACGGGGGGGGCGTGGCCTGGAGCGGCATGCAGTAGGACGCAACTAGACAGAGCTCCGCCGGCCATTGATCCGTTTTCTACATCCTGAGACCGTCAAACGACATGCTTCAGCCCTCAATATACCGCCACCGAACCGGCAACTTGCAGGGGTCATGTCACCTACCAAAAAGGCATCTGCAGCGGCCGCAAAACTCGAGCAATACCGCCGGCTAGGCACAGACCCCTCCAGACAAGATGGCGCCGCCGCGCTGGACGAAGAATCTCCTGCTGGGACTGACACAGCGAGGGTGCTGGAGGCGATCTCATCATGCCAGGAAGCCGTAACAATATGCCAGACATCCCTCACAGCGCGGATTGAAGAAGTCAAGGTGGACATCTCACTGGTAAGGCAAGACTTTCAAAAACTAAAAGGCAGGGTCACTGAGGCAGAGAACAGGCTGAGCAATATGGAGGATTCCCTCCCCCCCCTGCAAAATATAACATCTGAGCTGCAGCACCAAGTGAATCAATTGATTCAGAAACAAGATGACATTGAGAACCGCCTCAGGAGATGCAACCTCAGATTTGTGGGTCTCCCTGAGGGGTCAGAGGGGAGAGACCCCCCCACGTTTCTTGAAAATCTGCTCTGCGATACATACGGCAGAGATTCTTTTTCCCCCACATTTGTGGTAGAGCGTGCACACCGCATGTCAGGCAGACCACCACCACCTGGAGCCCCCCCTCGCACGTTTATTGCGAAGTTCCTGAACTACAGGGATAGGGATGCCATACTTCGCCTCAGCAGACTGAAAGGGAACATTCCTCTGGGAAACAAAATGATAGCGATTTATCCAGACTTTTCTGCAGAGGTGCAACGGAAAAGGCGCACATTCATGGAGGTTAAAAGGCGCCTCCGCATCAAAAACATCAAGTACGCCATGCTTTTCCCGGCCCGCCTCCGTGTAGAGGGCGAGGACAGAGCGCACTTTTTTGAGGACCCGGAAGCCGCCATTACCTGGCTGGAACAGAGGAAAAACCACGGATAAGTCCTAGCCCCACCTATACTCACCTATATGCCTACGTGACTCCTGTGAATCCTCTACTATCCTATACTCAGCTCCTTTTTCACGGATTGAATACGAGCTTGAAATTCCACGCACAAACACAGGATGGACTGCCCGTCCCCACACTCCCTTCCTATTCCCCCTCCTACTCTCCAGTGAAGGATACATTTCTTCTCAACTCTAAGGGGACTGAATATACCCCTACACATTATGGACCATGACCGGACTTTAACCAATACCGCAACAATACATCCCTCCAAGAGCATCCAGATGACAACGAACCGTGAGAACTTCTACCATATACCACCTAGTGCAACTGTTCAACGACCATCTTGCAGCCTCACGCCACCTCAACTACTTACCTATACTCACCCCAACAGTGTCCACACAAGCAACCGACGGAGCTAGACAACGTCTACAAAAGCACTCACCAAGAGTGATGAGTAAAGTCCTAAAATGCGCAACGACACGCAGCGCATTTTCGCCCCACGCAACACAGTTCACCACCTGAAATGGAGCAAAATATCCTTGGCAACGCTTTACATGCGATTCGGGACTTCCGAGACTGTCGGTAACCCTAGTATAGCAACTGCCATTTACACATGCTCAAGCTCTAACTTTTTCTCCACAGGAAGGACAACGTTCATGCCCAGTTGGCAGTTAGGGATTGAAGCTCGCACCAGGTTTGGAAGGTGCAGAGCGGGGAGGGGGGAAGGGGTTTTCAGATTTCTGAACGTTCTACTATTCTACCCAATGTCTAAACCACTTAATTGCTATCACAATAACCTCATGGTATTCTTGCTAATGGTCATGTTTTTCGGTGTATGTGCTAGGCTAATTGGGGGAGGGGGGGGAGATCTGAATCCTGGAGCTCAATACCACATGTACATTTTCAGATGACTAACTTAAAATTTATAACGTGGAATATTCGCGGGCTCAGGGAGCCCATAAAAAGGTCGGCGGTGTTTTCAATTCTAAAAAAGCAGAGGGCGGATGTGGTGGCCCTGGTAGAGACGCACGCTGAAGGCCTTGCACATAGAGTGCTTAAGAGACCGTGGATTGGATGGGCGTACCATTCAACACACACCACACTATCTAGGGGAGTCTCAATTTTAATCGCCAAAAGCACTCACTTTGAGCTCCAGGACTCAGTAATCGACTCATTGGGCAGGTATGTTCTACTGAAAGCTAAGATACACGGGGACATGTTTCTCCTTATGGCGTTTTATGTGCCGCCACCATTCAGCGCGGGCGTCATTGCTGCTGGTTTTGATTTCATGGCCCTGCATCCTGGCGTCCCTGCTGTGTGGCTTGGTGACTTCAATAACGTTCTAGATCCAGCCATAGACAGACTCAACACGTCATCTACAGAACCGGTGACGTCACACCCCACAAGATTTGCCAGACTATTATCTGATTTTAACCTGGTGGATACGTGGAGGTTCAGGAACCCTATAGACAAGCGGTTTTCCTGCTTCTCCACGTCCCACCGAGCCATGTCCCGAATAGACCTAATATTGATATCTAGAGTGCTCCTCCCTAGACTGTCAGACGCGGGCTTCTCTCCTAGGTCCCTATCGGATCACTGCCCTTACTGGGCCATACTTACCGTCCCTCACAGTCGCCCCCCGACGTCGTGGAGGTTAAACCCCTTCTGGCTGACATTATTGCCGGAGGAGGATGACCTCTCGACGGAGTGGGGAAACTATTTTCATCTCAACGAGGGGTCCGCCTCAGTTCAGATAGTGTGGGAGGCTTTCAAGAAACACGCACGTATGATACTAACTAACAAAATCAATAACCTTAAAAGAGTGTCAGAATCGGCCATAATTAAGGCGGAGGGGAGCCTCCGAGATGCTGAAAAGACATTTCTCGAGGCCCCCACTGCAGACAGAGCAGACAACCTTAAACTATGCTCAAGGGTGTTGACCCAGCTACATTATGAAAAGTCCAAAAGGAAACTTTTTTTCCATAGACAGAGGTCATTCGAACATGGGGAACGGGCGGGAAAACTCCTCGCATACTTGATACACAGTGAGGACAGACCCCCCGTGGTAATCTCACTGCGTTCATCCAGTGGAGCTATAGAAACAGAACCACATAGTGTCACAGATATCTTTAAAAAATTCTTCCACAAACTTTACACAGCAACAGCCTCGCCCGATACCACCCCAATGGAAACATTCTTAGGAGAGCTGACAATTCCCCAGCTCTCTGCAGAACAAGTTGAGGAACTAGAAGCCCCACTGACAATAGACGAGGTATCGGGAGCCCTGGCGGAACTCCCGGCCTCGAAGTCCCCGGGCTCGGACGGCCTACCAGTGGAGTTCTACTCCACATACTCAGAAGTACTGATCCCCAGACTGCTACAGTTATACGAGGCCATATTCAAGGACTCTAGACTACCAGCATCCATGAGAGAGGCCACCATAGTATTGATCCCCAAACCAGGGAAGGACCCACTTATTCCCGAATCCTATCGCCCCATATCTCTACTCCAAGTAGATATCAAAATTCTTGCAAAAATCCTAGCCATCCGCCTCAACAAAGTAATCCTCTCCTTAATACACAGTGATCAAGCGGGGTTTATGCAGGGCAGAAATACATCCTTCAACCTTAGAAGACTATTCATGAACCTACAAGCCGCTCATGACAATGCAGGGTCTAGAATAATCGTCGCCTTGGATACAGCCAAGGCGTTCGATTCAGTGGAATGGGTGTACTTGTGGAGGTGCCTGGGCAGATTCGGATTCGGCCCAAAATTTGTAAAATGGGTGCAACTCTTGTACCAATCTCCATCAGCAAGGGTACTGGCGAACGGATGGCCATCTGACCAATTCCTGTTATCTAGGGGCACGAGGCAGGGGTGCCCCCTGTCGCCTCTGCTATACGCATTGGCGGCAGAACCCCTGGCCGTGGCCATCAGGGCACATCCCGAAATTAAAGGGCTTAGCCGGGGAGATGTGACCGAAAAAATCAGCACCTACGCAGACGACACCCTGTTATACCTGGATGACTCTGAGAGCTCCTTGCCCCTTGCACTGGACCTTATAGAACGATTCGGTAGGTTTTCTGGCCTCCGGATCAACTGGGACAAATCCCAGATATTACCCCTCGACAGCTACCCGCAACCCAGGGACAGGGCCGAACTACCCCTGCAGAGAGTAGACACTATAAAATACTTGGGCATAAAAACCACAAAAGACCCAGCAGACTACGAGTCACTCAACATAACCCCGCTGTTTGCAATGCTTAAGCACAAAACACAGGTTTGGGCCCGCCTTCCACTGGGAGTAATGGGACGAATCAACCTGACCAAAATGGTCCTCCTACCTAAAATTCTCTACATGATTTGGCACTCGCCAATATACCTAGTGCTTAGGCATTTCAAGCTGATAGAAGCCATCATAAAACCATTCGTATGGGGCAATAAAAGACATAAAATAGCTTGGCAGAAACTTAAAAATCCCACGGACCTGGCGGGAGTGGCTGTGCCGGACTTTAATGTTTATTACATCGCGGCGCAGCTATCCCAGCTATTTCATGTGGATAAGACAGATAGGGAAAGATTCCTGCACTTATTGTGCCCAAAGAGGTCCCAGGCATCACAAGATCCACTAACTGTAATAACGGGGAAAACCACAGGGGCAGACAGGAACACCAACCGTAAAACACTACCCTACCACTATACCAAAATATGGAACATGTCCATGCATAGACTCCAAATACCGACGATTAATGAATTCACTCCTCTGTGGCACAATTCAAACCTCCCTGAATTTGATTCGCTACCGGGCAGTGAATTGTGGAGCTCCAGAGGGATCATTTATCTACTACATATCGTACACCACGACAAGCTAAAAACGTTCGATAGGCTAAAAATAGAATACATGCTCCCAAACCAAATGCTTTTTAGGTACATGCAACTGCGTCATGCCTTCTATACACAGTTCCCTTCGGGAGAATGTCATATGGTAAGCAACCCATTAATGGAAGCAGTGAAATGTCCTGACCCGAAAAAACTAATCTCCCAGTTCTACTCAATGCTAACGACACCACAGGCTACTTCATCAGCCTACGCCCTGAAAACAAGGTGGGAAGGAGAGGTAGGCACACTGGCAGATGATGAATGGAGCGACGCTCTAGACGCATGCAAACTAGTGTCCCCCAGACTGTCAGACCGTTTGACCCAACTGTTCATTATCCACAGAGCATACCTCACGCCACTAAGACTGTCCAAATACAGGGGGGATCAGTCCACAATGTGCACAATCTGCAACCAAACTACCGGAACCTTTTTTCACTTATTGTGGCAATGCCCCCAAATCCAGGCATATTGGGCACAAGTGGTAAGATTCCTTCATGACACAATGGGTTCCCCTGTAACACTGCAGCCCAAACTCTGCCTATTGGGTATTTTATCAGACCCCGAAATAAATAAATTCCAAAAGGTCTTCGTGCACGAAACACTATTCTCAGCTCGAAAAGTCATTGCTAGGGCCTGGATGAGACCTAATCCTCCGGAGCTCTCGCACTGGCTGTCTGAAGTCAACAATACATTACCCTATAAAAAATTGATCTATATACACAGAGGTTGCCCCCTGAAGTATGAACAAATATGGGACAAGTGGACACAGTCATCTGACACCTGTACTTAAAAACAAACTAGGCAACAAGATAGCCCGGGGACCAGACCCCCCCCCCCTGGTCACATATGCTAAGATACTACAACAAGATCAAGCCAAATTAGCACAACAAGACAAATTAGCTTTACATGCATACCATGGATAAGAAGGTAATCAAAAGAAAGAAAAAGCCGAGACATGGGTTATAACACTGAATATAACTTTATTCATATGGTTTGGAAAATGCACTGTTATTTGTTTTTTTCATAGTTTTCACAGGGTACACCATACTCCTTTCCTTATCTTTCTTTATTTTTTGTCAATCCTCAATAAATCTGCATTTAATGTAACAAGCTTTGACAAAACTCACCCGATTTAACTATATTGCTAGAAATATCACAACTATGTTACGAGCAAGGTCCAACAAACCGGTATAATACCCTTACTAATGTATAACCTGAAGATATTACAATGTATCTGTTCACAATGTACCTCTGTAACTCTTTATTTTTTTTTATGACAAATAAAACTTTTTCTGATAAAAAAAAAAAAAACAAATCCAGACAGTCGCATTGTCTGATTTTTGAAAGAATTTATTTGCAAATTATGGTGGAAAATAAGTATTTGGTCACCTACAAACAAGCAAGATTTCTGGCTCTCACAGACCTGTATCTTCTTCTTTAAGAGGCTCCTCTGTCCTCCACTCATTACCTGTATTAATGGCACCTGTTTGAACTTGTTATCAGTATAAAAGATACCTGTCGACAACCTAAAACCGTCACACTCCAAACTCCAATATGGTGAAGACCAAAGAGCTGTCGAAGGGGACACCAGAAACAAAATTGTAGACCTGCACCAGGCTGGAAAGACTGATTCTGCAATAGGCAAGCAGCTTGGTGTGAAGAAATCAACTGTGGGAGCAATAATTAGAAAATGGAAGACATACAAGACCGCTGATAATCTCCCTCGATCTGGGGCTCCATGCAAGATCTCACCCCGTGGGGTCAAAATGATCACAAGAAGGGTGAGCAAAAATCCCAGAACCAAACAGGGGGGACCTAGTGAATGACCTGCAGAGAGCTGGGACCAACGTAACAAAGGCTACCATCAGTAACACACTACGCCGCCAGGGACTCAGATCCTGCAGTGCCAGACGTGTCCCCCTGCTTAAGCAAGTACATGTCCGAGCCTGTCTGAGGTTTGCTAGAGAGCATTTTGATGATCCAGAAGAGGATTGGGAGAATGTCATATGGTCAGATGAAACCAAAGTAGAACTGTTTGGTAGAAACACAACTCGTGTTTGGAGGAGAGAGAATGCTGAGTTGCAAGCAAAGAACAACATACCTACTGTGAAGCATGGGGGTGGCAACATCATGCTTTGGGGCTGTTTCTCTTCAAAGGGAACAGGACAACTGATCCATGTACATGAAAGAATGAATGGGGCCATTTTGAGTGCAAACCTCCTCCCATCAGCAAGAGCATTGAAAATGAAACATGGCTGGGTCTTTCAGCATGACAATGATCCCAAACACACCGCCCGGGCAACGCAGGAGTGGCTGAAGCATTTCAAGGTCCTGCAGTGGCCTAGCCAGTCTCCAGATCTCAACCCCATAGAAAACCTTTGGAGGGAGTTGAAAGTCCGTGTTGCCCAGCGAAAGCCCCAAAACATCACTGCTCTAGAGGAGAACTGCATGGAGGAATGGGCTAACATACCAGCAACAGTATGTGACAACCTTGTGAAGACTTACAGAAAACGTTTGACCTCTGTCATTGCCAACAAAGGATATATAACAAAGTATTGAGATGAACTTTTGATATTGACCAAATACTTATTTTCCACCATAATTTGCAAATAAATTCTTTAAAAAATCAGACAATGTGATTGTCTGAATTTGTTTCCACATTTTATCTCTCATAGTTGAGGTATACCTATGATGACAATTACAGGCCTCTCTCATCTTTTTAAGTGGGAGAACTTGCACAATTGGTGGATGACTAAATACTTTTTTGCCCCACTGTATATATAGTTCGATCGTTTAAGGATTGTTTTTTACGTGTAATATTTGTTCTCATTGATTTATTGCACATATTTAAATATTCTATATTTTCAGATTTTATGTCTGCTTTGGCTAACAGAGATCCAGTAACCCAAAATTTTTAGTAGTACCAGAACGTCCTCGAAGGACGCATATGAAACTGATGTTAAGCTCTCCTGTTTCTGGTCATTAAGGGAACTGCCATTTGGAAAAGATAGGTGGTGAATAAGACGATAAGAATTAGGTTCGTTTTTAGGTACTATTCCTAGGGGAGAGATCCTAAAATCCCTGAAATGGGTGAACAGGGAGAGGAGGAGGAGAGAGAGAAAAGAACCATCTGCTCCACCCATTTGTTTCTTTTTAACCACTTGTCACCCGTCCACCATCAAATGACAGAGGAGCGGTGTGGCTCTCATTCTGGGATGATGGCGCTCCAGAATTGCCGTGCCTGCGCTGTGTTGCTAGGACACGGCGCAACCCTGACCCTGATCTCGGTAAAGAGCCGATGACGCGGCTCTTTAACCATGTGACCACTGATAGAGTGTGTGGTGAGGAGAGTCGGTCAGCAGCATCTCCTCGCAGGGGAGACCAGGACAGGTAATCAGTGCACTGATCATCAGTTCCCGATTACAGTAAAGCCCCAGCAGTGCCCATCAGTGACACCAATCAGTGCCCAGTGACACCAATCAGTGCCCATCAGTGACACCAATCAGTGCCCATCAGTGATGCCAGTCAGTGCTGCCTTTCAGGGTCCATCAGTGCCTGTTCATCAGTGCCGCCTATCAGTGCCCACAAGTGCCACCTATCAGTGCTGCCTATCAGTGCGGCATATTAGTGGCTCCTCATCAGTGCTAATAAGTGTTACCTCTCAGTGCTCATCAGTGAAGGAAAAAAATTACTTATTTACAAAATTTACTGACAGAAACTAAGAAACTTTTTTTCTCTTTAGTTCATTGATGGACACAGCTCCATTCTCTTGACCGTAGGGTTATATCTTCCTCCTTTCAGGAGAGACTAAGCAGAACATGCATTGCATGTGAAAAAAACAGAAGTATACAGTTCCGCACGGGGGCGGTCCCTCTGGTAATAACCCCTCAGCCTGCTTCCTGCAGCTCAGTTTTTTTCTGCCTAGCAAAGGAGAAGGACCTAGGCTCCCTATCTGGGCCATCGGTCCTGGATTTTTTTTTCTTCTGGATTTTGCCTTTTACGCAAGATTTTAAGGTGCTGTGATCTTCTATCAACAGCCGGCTGGGTGACAGGCTGGATAGTATAGATCCTTGTAGTCTCCCCAGCCTGGCCATCGAGTGTGTGCAGGCCCTAGCTACGCGATGGGTCGGCCACGACATGCCCCTCAGGCTCCAGGGGCGGCCGATGAGCTCCATGCTCCGGGGCACACATATGACCGGACTACGGATGTCTTTGTCACAGTGTGCCATGGCCTGCAGCCACTCTATACTGCTCGGGTGTGGGTCTGTGATGGGATGTCCCCAGCTCGTCCGGACGGTAAGTACAGCTCTTCCTGTCTCGGCAGGACAGAGCAGCTGGGCATTCCCTGGGAGGTCGATTAGGGGGTCCCTCTTCTCCCTTTCTTCTCTCCCTGTCCTTGTTTCCCCCCCCCCCCGTGGGGGATGCTGCATGACTAGTGGTGCCTGTACCTAAGATAGGGGTCCTCCGGGGGGCTCTGATCCGTGATGGGGGGCTGTGCTGGCTGTCTGTGTCTCTGTACTGTGTTTCTGGATGTCTGTGGGTCCTCTGTGTGCAGTCGCCATAGCGCTGGCCGCCGCCATTTTCTGTACATTTCTATGTACAGTTGTGATGTCGGCCATTTTCTGTTAGCCCCGGTGAAAAACGTGATTGGCGGCCATTTTCCCGGAGCTCGGCAGCCATTTTCCCTGTGTTTTTTGTCCTTATGTACAGGACGCCCGGCAGCCATTTTCTTGTAGCCTGGAGCGCTTTTTTCCACACAGTGCTGGTTCCTGTGCTCAGAACAGCACGGTTTTTGTTCCAGGACACTTTTGCACTATCACAGGATACAGCCAGCAGCAGCAGCACGGCGCAGCTCTCGGTCAGGGTGGTGAGTCCTGCGGTGAGAGCCCCTCAGTCTGTAGCAGCTAGGAGGGTGTGACTGAGTACCATGTGTGAGAGGACGCTGACCAGGACCGATCGGACAGTGAGGATGATTCCGGGTCCGCGCAGGAGAAAGCGCTAGTTGGAGCACTTATCACCGCTGTGCGTGATACCCTGAAAATACAGGATACGGCGGGATCTTCTGCCGGAGGTGGCGGTCCCTTTTGGGTCCCGTAAGCCAGCCCGTATACCTAAGCTGTTTCCGTATCTGACTTACTTTGATAAGTTCATATACAAGGAATGGGGTAGCCTGCAACGGACCTTTTCTGTCCCAAAACGAATGGCGGTGCGTTACCCCTTTGAGGAGAGCCTTCTTAAGAAATGGTCGGCTCCCCCGGTCGTGGACCCCCCAGTGTCCCGGTTAAATAAAGTAACCACGATCCCGGTAGAAGGGACTCCTGCATTTAAGGACCCTACTGACAGGAGGGCCGAGGCAGTGGCCCGATCCATCTTTACAGTGGCGGGGTCAGCGCTACGACCGGTCCTGGCCACGGCATTAGTGTCGCAGACCCTTACTGAGTGGGCGAAGCTGTTGCACCGTGAATTGGAGAAGCAGCAGTCTCCTCCAGTCTGCATGGAACTAGCAGACCAGTTGGTGCACGGCTGTCAGAGAACTCACACAGCAAGCACCCGTCTCCATGCAGCAGCTGCCAATCCTCGTTCTGCTAATGCCAAGGTGCATGCACAGAACCATAGCCAGAGGCAAATGAGATCCAGGGTGGGCATGCACAATGGCACCTCTATGCGAATGCGCACGCGCGCTAACGCGTGTCCGCGAGTGCCAAAGCGCTAATATGCTAACGCGCATGCGCCAATGTGCCAAAGTGCTAATGTGCTAACGCGCATGTGCCAATGTGCTAAGTTGCTAATGCGCATGCGCGTACGCACGTACGCTGGCGCCAATCCTGGCACACAGCACCCTATATAAACAGAGAGTCTGCCTAGCATCAGTGCTGGATTGTCTTCAGCTTGTTCCTGTGTTCCTGTTGTTACTCTGCCTAAATGACCTTGTTCCTGAAAACCCGGCTATCTTCTGACCATTCTCTTGGATCTCCCCTGCCTGCTGAACCTGCCTCTACTTGCAATACTGACCTTGGCTTGAACTTATGATTATGGCTCTGCCTCCTGATTCTGTACCCTGCTGCCTGTCTGTTGCCAACCCCTGCCTGTTCCTGACTATGGTTTTGCCTTCTGACTTGGTACCCCGCTGCCAGCCTGTTGCGGACTCCTGCCTGTTCCTGATTCTGCAGTTGATCCTGATCTGGCTCCTGCTGAACAAGTTTGGTGATCAGTTTCCACATCTCCTCAGCAGAAGTTCCTATATCTCCAAGTTCCAGCCTCCTGCCTGCAGGCACCTGCACCCTTTCATTGCCCTCGCACTCCCTGTATCCACCACCAGGGGTGCTTGGACCGGAACCGTGCAAGAGGCCACCCTCATCATTTCGGGCTCCGCTGTAAGGTACGTGACAGTACAATCCAGGAAGCACTGGACCAACAGCACCCATGGAAGCACTGTGCCAACAGATCGCAGCCCTTACCCAGGCAGTCCAGGGCCTACAAGATGGCTATCGTCAACTTGAACAAAGAGTAGAGTCGCTATCTCCAGGCACCTCAGCACATCTGACAGCCACGGCACCTCCACCCTCTGCTCCTGTAACATCAGCATCGGTCCCCACAGTAGTGGTGCCACCTCCAGAACCTCGGGTCCCTACTCCTGAGAGATTCTCAGGAGATCGCAGCAAGTTCCGCGCCTTCAAGAATGCGTGCCAGTTATACTTCCTGCTACAACCACGCACCTTCTCTTTGGAAAGCACTAAAGTAGGGTTCATCGTCTCACTACTCCAGGGTGAACCCCAAACATGGGCTCAACGCTTGATGGAACAAGCCAGCCCTCTTTTGAATTCCATGGACTCTTTCCTGGATGAAATGGCTAAGTTGTATGATGACCCCCAGCGTACCACAACAGCGGAAGCCAGCCTTCACGCCCTCCAGCAGGGGCGCAGGCCGGTAGAGGACTATGTAACTGACTTTAAGCGGTGGAGTTCTGATACACAATGGAATGATGCCGCTCTCCGCTACCAGTTCCGTCTAGGACTCTCTGAAGCACTTAAGGATGAGCTGGCTCGAGTTGGGGTCCCCAGTGCTTTGGAAGATTTGATCCAATTATCCATCCAGATCGATCGTCGCTTAAGGGAACGAAGATCTGAGAGGACCAGCCAATTTCGTCCCATATGGATGCTGCCCAAAGTACCTAGCAGTCCATCTGTTCCTGCTTCCTCACTACCTACTGCCACTACTGAAGCCCCAGAGCCAATGCAGATAGGCCTGCTTCGCTCACCGCTGTCACCAGAGGAGAAGCAGCGTCGTCGTCAGAATAACCTCTGTCTGTATTGTGGGGGAGCTGGGCACTATGCAAGCATGTGCCCCAACAAGATCCGTAAGTGTGACTCCCCTCCTTACGATTCTTGTGTATTGACTTTGACCAGATCTGCTCACATTGCTGTTCCTGTCTCACTACAGATTCCAGAAGGGGCACTCCGTGTCCAGGCTATAATTGACTCAGGCGCCTGCAGCTGCTTCATCGACCATGCCTTCGTCCAGCAGCACAACATTCCTCTGCGACCCAAACAACAGCGACTCTCCATACAGCTAGCTGATGGGTCAGGCATCAAATCAGGACCTATTACCCATGAAACTCAACCTTTGTCCACGGACATTTTACCAGATAACCAAGAACTGTTATGCCTTGATGTCATCTCCTCCCCATTATTCCCGATCATTCTGGGAATGCCCTGGCTGCAAGCCCATAACCCCCAAATTAATTGGGTTACCGGCCAGGTGATTTTCCAGTCCTCCTACTGCCTCCAGAACTGTCTCAAGTCCTCCCACCATGTAGTTCCAGTCATCGGCTGCTTGAAATCCGTATCTGAAACCCGGAAAACTCGTCCCATCTGTATACCATGACTTCCTGGACGTGTTCGACAAACAGAAGGCAGATACCCTTCCCCCTCACCGGGTTTATGATTGCCCAATTGAACTGTTGCCTGGAGCAGAAATCCCTTTTGGAAGGATCTTCCCTCTTTCAGAGCCTGAGCTCCTGGTCCTTAAAGAATACATCAACGAGAATCTTAGGAAAGGGTTCATCCGACACTCCGCGCAGGCGCAGGAATATTTTTCGTCGAGAAAAAAGATTATTCCCTTCGCTCATGCGTAGACTACAGGGAATTGAATAGAATAACAGTCAAAAATCGCTATCCTCTTCCTCTGATCCCAGAGCTTTTTCAGAGACTCCGTTCTGCAAAAATATTTACAAAACTAGACTTACGAGGTGCCTACAACTTAATCAGAATCCGTGAGGGGGATGAATGGAAGACGGCTTTTCGGACACGTTTTGGTCACTTCGAATATCTTGTAATGCCATTCCGACTTTGTAACGCACCAGCCACTTTTCAGCATTTTGTTAATAACATCTTCAGGGACTTCCTAGACTTATTCATGATTGTTTATCTGGATGACATTCTGATATTTTCAATTTCTCTAGAATTACACCGTAGCCATGTGAAGCAAGTTCTCCACAGACTGAGACAGAACGGATTGTACGCTAAAGCCGAGAAATGTGAATTTGAACGTCAAACCATTCATTTTCTCGGCTTGGTAATATAATATCAACTGGGGGTGTGGCAATGGACCCTCAGAAAGTCTCGGCTATAATGTCCTGGCCACCTCCAACCGTCACAAAAGGGGTACAACGTTTTATCGGGTTTTCCAATTTCTACAGAAAATTTATCAAAAATTTTTCTGGTATCATAGCACCTATTACACAACTCACAAAGAAACAAAACCGTTTCCAATGGACTGAGGCAGCTCAAGCTGCTTTCGACAATCTAAAAGGACTATTCACCTCCGCTCCAGTATTAAAGCATCCTGATCCTGCTTTGCCGTACATCCTGGAAGTGGATGCTTCTGAGAGTGCTGTAGGGGCCATCCTGTCCCAGCGTCAAGGACCTAAGTCTTTAATGCATCCCGTGGCTTTCTTCTCTAAAAAACTAGGGTTATCGGAGAGAAATTATGATGTGGGGGACCGAGAACTGTTGGCAATAAAATCAGCCTAGGAGGAGTGGCGGTACCTCTTGGAGGGAGCAGCACACCCAATATTGATCTTCACGGATCATAAAAATTTAGAATATCTCAGAACTGCCAAACGCCTCAGACCCAGACAAGCGAGATGGGCTCTTTTTTTTTCACGCTTTAACTTCCATATCACTTACCGGCCAGGGTCCAAAAATGTCAAACCCGAAGCGTTATCCCGCATGTTCACAGAGACCGAAGTTTCATCAGCTCCAGATACTATCCTACAAGCTGGAAATTTTCTGTTAACCCAATCCGATTTTGTATCGCAGATCCGTCAGGCATCCCTGTGAACTTCCTTACCTCCAGGCAGGAACCTGCAAGAAAGAGATGGGCTTTACTGGCAGGGAAATAAAATATTTGTACCACAGGACCTGCGCACTACCATCCTACAGGCCTGCCATGACTATCCTTTGGCGGGTCATTTCGGGGGACACAAGACTATGGACTTAGTTCAAAGACATTTCTGGTGGCCCAATCTAGCAAAGGATTGCAGGGATTACGTTAGTTCTTGTTTAACCTGCCTCAAGAATAAAAACAGTAAAAACAAGGCTTGGGGGTTACTAAGACCGCTGCCCATTCCAGAAAGACCATGGGATAAGATCGCAATAGATTTCATTGTTGAGCTTCCTCCTTCTGAAGGATTTTCGTCCATCTTTGTGGTGGTTGATCGTCTTTCTAAGATGGCACATTTTATCCCCATGAAGGGGACTCCATCAGCAACAGAGACGGCCGGGGTGTTCATTAAAGAAATTGTTAGGCTTCACGGAATTCCTGGTGACATTGTTTCTGATCGTGGGGTACAGTTCACGTCAAAGTTTTGGAAAGCATTGTGTGAAGCCCTGGGTATCAAACTCAGTTTCTCCTCAGTCTACCAACCCCAGACGAATGGGCAGACTGAACGTACAAACCAAACGTTGGAGCAATATCTACGTTGTTTTTCCTCCTTCACCAAGGAAGATTGGGCCTCACTACTGCCCCTGGCAGAATTTGCATTCAATAATTCCACCCACTCTACCACAGACCAGTCACCCTTCTTTTCCAATTATGGGTTCCACCCCTCTTTTTTGCCAACACTAGTGCCGGACTCTCCTTTGCCAGCTGTCCAGGATAGACTAAACTTCCTTGTTACCAACAACCAGGTGTTGAGAGAAACCATCTCCAAGGCACAGGAAAATAGTAAAAGATTCTTTGATAAAAGAAGAAGGGGGGAACTGGACCTGAAAACTGGTGACCGTGTGTGGCTTTCAACAGCAAACCTGAAACTGGCATGCCCTTCCAGGAAACTGGTACCCAGATACTTGGGACCCTTCCCAGTTAAGAGGAAGATTAATCCGGTAGCATTTGAACTCGAACTTCCTGACTCATTTAGGATTCACCCTGTGCTTCATGCTTCGCTACTGAAGCCTGATGTAGCGAATCCCTTTCCGGATCGTGAAGTGGGACCCCCAGAAGCTATAATGGTGGATGGAGAAGAAGAATTTGAGATTGAAGCCATCTTGGATTGTAGGAAACGACAGGGGCAGAACCAATACCTGATCAAGTGGAAGGGTTTTGGCCCAGAGGAAAATTCCTGGGAACCTGAGACCAATCTCCATGCTCAGAGACTGATACAGGCCTTTCATCGTTCCCACCCAGAGAAGATGGCTCAAATGGGCATACGGAGGCTGCCCCTAAGGAGGGGGCAATGTCAGAGAACTCACACAGCAAGCACCCGTCTCCATGCAGCAGCTGCCAATCCTCGTTCTGCTAATGCCAAGGTGCATGCACGGAACCATAGCCAGAGGCAAATGAGATCCAGGGTGGGCATGCACAATGGCACCTCTATGCGAATGCGCACGCAAGCTAACGCGCGTCCGCGAGTGCCAAAACGCTAATATACTAACGCGCATGCGCCAATGTGCCAAAGTGCTAACGCGCATGTGCCAATGTGCTAAGTTGCTAATGCACATGCGCGTACGCACGTACGCTGGCGCCAATCCTGGCACACAGCACCCTATATAAACAGAGAGTCTGCCTAGCATCAGTGCTGGATTGTCTTCAGCTTGTTCCTGTGTTCCTGTTGTTACTCTGCCTGATTGACCTTGTTCCGGAAAACCCGGCTATCTTCTGACCATTCTCTTGGATCTCCCCTGCCTGCTGAACCTGCCTCTACTTGCAATACTGACCTTGGCTTGAACTTATGATTACGGCTCTGCCTCCTGATTCTGTACCCTGCCGCCCGTCTGTTGCCAACCCCTGCCTGTTCCTGACTACGGTTTTGCCTTCTGACTTGGTACCCCGCTGCCAGCCTGTTGCGGACTCCTGCCTGTTCCTGATTCTGCAGTTGATCCTGATCTGGCTCCCGCTGAACAAGTTTGGTGATCAGTTTCCACATCTCCTCAGCAGAGGTTCCTATATCTCCAAGTTCCAGCCTCCTGCCTGCAGGCACCTGCACCCTTTCGTTGCCCTCGCACTCCCTGTACCCACCACCAGGGGTGCTTGGACCGGAACCGTGCAAGAGGCCACCCTCATCATTTCGGGCTCCGCTGTAAGGTACGTGACAACGGCCTTAAGTATGTCTGTGATGTGGCCCTGGATACACTTCCCTTGCTCTCCAAAGCATCAGTATCAGCAGTATCAGTATCAGCAGTGGTGCTGCGGCGCCTGATATGGCTGAAATGCTGGTCTGCGGACCAGGCATCTAAAAAAGCCTTGACGGATTTGCCTTTCCTTGGTGAGCGGCTATTTGGAGCCTCGCTGGATGACATTATTAAGGATGTCACAGGTGGGAAGAGCACCTTGCTCCCACAGTCCAGGGAGAGTAAGGAGCCACGGCGCAGGCAAGGGCCCTCATTTTCCTCTCAAAAGAGGCTTTTTCGTCCGCCCGGGACCTCAGGTAAACGTTCCCAGTCCAGAGCGACTACTGAGGGACAGAAGCGTCCCTGGCCTCGCAAGCCCGCGAGCAAAAGTGCTACCGCATGAAGGTTTGCCCCCGCCCAACACACGGGTGGGGGGTCGCCTTCGGGAGTTTGCAGTTCGGTGGGCCTCTCGGCTGTCCGACAAATGGGTCTGCAAACTGATTTAATCGGGCTACAAGATAGAGTTCCTCACTTGGCCACCAAACAGATTTTTTCCCTTCAGCATACCCTTACTCCCGGCTCACTGGGAGGCCCTGTTTGGGGCGGTAAGGGACCTGCTCAGCCGCAGGGTGATAGTGCCTGTTCCAGAAACGGAAAAGTTTCAGGGATTTTACTCCAATCTGTTTGTAGTCCCCAAAAAGGAAGGGGTACATCCAATCCTGGACCTAAAAGCCCTCAATTGCTTTGTGAAAGTACAGAGGTTCAGAATGGAATCAGTTCGCTCCGTAGTCCCTGCACTCCATCAGGGGGACTCCCTGGCATCTCTGGATAATCAGGACGAATACCTGCACATACCCATATGCCTCAGATATCAGAGGTTTCTGCGATTTGCAGTAGGGGAAGACCACTATCAGTTTGACGAAAATTGTCTGTTGGCAAGTATTGACGTCAATTCACTGTATACGAACGTCCAGCAAGAATATGCCTTACAAGCAGTTGAATGGGCATTGGGGAATACCAACATGAAACGGAAACAGAAAAAGTTCATCCTGAAGGCACTTGATTTAGCAATGAGCCATAATTTCTTTTGGCATGAAAAAGAATATTACAGACAAAAGAAAGGAGTTGCGATGGGGCCAAGTACGCACCCTCAGTGGCCAACCTGTTCATGAGTTTTTGGGAGGATGGAGCTATATACCAGTCTAACATACCGGAGCTCAGACTATACAAAAGGTATATAGACGATATCCTGATTATTTGGGCAGGATCGCCAGATTCGTTTTTAGAATTTCTAACTGGAATAGGGGCCAATCGGTTTGGCATCTCTTTTTGTGAGAGTTTCAGTTACCATGAAATCAATTTCTTGGATCTGACGCTATTTAAAGAGGGGAACAAATTGCTTACACGTACCTTCTTCAAGGATGTCGACAGGAATGGCTACATTCCCCTGACAAGCTGCCATCATCCTAGATGGCTAGGGGGTATCCCAAAAAGCCAGTTACTTAGGATTAGAAGGAATTGCAGCAACCTAGAGGATTACAACCTACAAGCCAATGTTATTATGGAACGGTTCCGGGAAAAAGGCTATAGTCTAGAAAATCTAGAGAAGACAAAACAAATCATTGGTGAAATGGATAGGGATGATCTGTTTAAATCAAAAGAGAAAAAGGAACAGAACTATAGTCTGGCTTTCATGACTGGGTTCAATAGGCAATATCGAGATTTTGAGAGAATTATTAAAAAACACTGGCCTCTTCTTCTACAGGATAATGATCTGAAGAAATATTTGCCAAACCAGCCCAAATTTGTTTACACCAAACCGCCTACGCTGAGGTTACAATTAGCACACAATGTCATAAACCCTCCTAAGAAGGTATGTACAGTACCTTCTTGGATAGTATTGGGTTTTATAGTTGTGGCAGATGTGTGATGTGCAAGACATCTAAATTTCGTAAGCGGAAAACCACCCATTTTAGCTCTCTAACAGATGGCAGATCCTATGAGATCAATAAATTTATAACATGTAGCACCACACATGTTACTTACCTCCTGTCCTGTCCTTGCAACCTCCAGTACGTGGGGAGAACCACTAGACAGCTGGGTGTAAGGCTTAGGGAGCATGTAAACAGGATCAAGAAAGGTTATAGACATCATGGCCTTTCCAACCATTTTAGGTTGTTTCATAACAAAGATCCAAGTGGGCTTACTTTCTGTGGAATTGATAGGGTTGAGAAGCATTGGCGAGGTTCCAATCTCAAAAAGTGAGTCAAAGAGTCCGTCTGGCCTTAATATTGAGTTGGACCTGAATTGCTTTTTATCCAATTGGTAACTCCGCCCATTACTGAATCTTTCATTCAAATTTTAATAATTTTGGTTTCACATTTTTTCATATTTTATATTTTTTTCTTTATATTTTTTCTTTTTATTTTAATATAATTCATTGGAATCCAATTAGTTCATTTATATATATCTCTTTTCAATAAATTCAATATTTTAGCATTCATATTTTTATACTTTCAATTTTATTTTATTTTTTTCATATATTTTTTATTTTTTATTCTCATTTTTTTATTTTATTTTTTTATATATATTTTTCTAGCCATTTTTCATAAATATATACATATGATAGTACCAATTTAATATATTAAACAATTTTTTAATAGTTTTTTTTAATATTTGATTTATCTGAAGGAATTATTATTTATTGTAATAATTTAAATAAATCATGGCATTGTGCGGATACATATAAATAATAGTTTTTCTCGTTTTAGGAATAATGTCTTTTACTATATATATATTCTATTTGTGCAGACATTCTGTTGTAATATACTTGTACTTCACATCTTTGTTCATGGAGGACAAATGAATGTATATCTTGTTATGGTGTGATGACAGGGATGTTGTGTTCCTGTTCATCCATTAAAGTTTGTTCAAATGCAACAGGATATGATGAATGAGGAAGAGGTGGATAATCTTGATCCACTGGCTGTGATTGGCTGTCACTCATTGGAAGCGGTATATAAATTTAATCTTGTGTAGGCTGGATGTTGAGTCTTTGATAACGCCCTGGTGGAGGGGCGAAACACGTCGACGCAACATCCGGCTTACGCCTGAGAACCAGTGACATCACTTCCGGCAGTCAGTGGAACGCACGCCGTGCAGCGGCGAACACTGACAAGATCTGAATGCCTGCTCTGCTGGTCTGTTCCGTGAGTAGCGCCGTTATGCGCAATTGATCGGTCTATACTACAGGATTACACTATATCTATTTTCTCTTTTTTGGGGTGGAATGCGAGGTCTGCGGACTCCAAGGTCTTACACAGTGTCAGCAGTATAAGTCTCATTTTCCTCCCCATTGTCATCAATCTTTTGGATTGGAGGATTGAAGTCTGCTGGTAATTCTGTTGAAGGACTAATGTTAACAAAGTGTCAGCAGTATAAGCTTTATTTCATCTCTATTGTCATCAATCATTTGGACTGGAGGTTTGAAGTCTGCTGCTATATCTATTGATAGTCTAATGTTATAATTCATCTATTGGTGTTTCTAATGTTGGTTGATGGTCACATATATATCCTAGAGGATTTATGGCATAATTTATAATGAGTACGGAAAACAACAATATGGTATGATTTTGATTAATCGCATGTGAATAGCGACATCACCACACAATTTTCAGTTGCATTTTAATATTATTATCACTATAATATCAGTGTATACATATTTTTTTAATATACTTTATTAGAGAGGTTGCGAGCGCAGGTTTTGTTTGTATTACCACGGCTCTACCCTCCGGTCTGGCTTCAGCTCCCCGGGTCTTTACCAAGGTATTGGCTCCAACTTTGGCATTGTTGCGACAACGTGGGATCGCAATCGTGGGTTACCTAGACAATCTCCTTCTGAGGGTAGCTTCCGCCTCAGAATTAAGGGAGGATGTGGCGATCACCATGCACACTCTACAAAAGTTTGGGTGGGTGTTGAACCTCATAAAGTCGGTGCTAGTGCCGACTCAACCACTGGAGTACCTAGGCTTACTGTGGACTCCGCAGAAGCGAGAGTGTGTCTCCCTTCGGACAAACTGCAGACTCTCAGGACCGCGGTGAAGCTGTTGAGGAACCGCAGGTGGTCGTCGCTGCGTTTCTGCATGCAAGTTCTGGGCCTTATGGTTGCCTCCTTCGAGGCGGTACCATATGCCCAATTTCACACTAGAGTCTTGCAGAAGGAGATATTGTTAAAATGGGACAAATCTCCGTTATCCCTGGATCGACAGATTCGGGTGAGCCAGTTAGTCAGGGACTCCCTTCTCTGGTGGCTGAGATCTCCGGCCCTTCGGTCCGGAAAATCATTCCTACCCCTTCATTGGACGGTGATCACAACGGACGCCAGCCTGACCGGCTGGGTTAGAGTGCTGGGAGTACAATCGACACAGGGTCTCTGGTCGAGGGAGGAATAGCAGTTGCCGATCAATGTGCTCGAGCTTCGAGTGATCAGGCTATGCCTCTCCACATGGTCGATGAGACTACAAGGATGTCCGATCAGGATCCAGTCAGACAACGCCACGGTGGAGGCGTATGTAAACCATCAAGAGGAACAAGAAGCTCGGCTGTGGCACGGGAGGTCACTCACGTGGGCAGAGCGACATGTACCGGCCCTGACGGCCATATACATCCCGGGAGTAGAAAACTGGCAGGCGGACTATCTGAGTCGTCAGATGCTGGACCCAGGGGAATGGGCTCTGCATCCGGAGGTGTTCGGGCTTCTTTGCCTGCGGTGGGGCACACCAGATGTGGACTGTCTGGTCTCTCGCCTCAATTGAAAGGTGCGGAGGTTCGTGTCCAGGACAATAGATCCTTGGGCGGACGCATCAGACGCATTAGTGGCTCCATAGGAGCAGTACCGGCTGATTTACGCCTTCCCTTCGCTCAAACTGTTACCACGTCTGCTCCGCAGAGTGGAGGCCGAGGGGAATCCAGTCATACTGATTGCCCCAGATTGGCCCTGGGATCCTTGGTACGCCGACCTAATACGCCTGGTGGCGGATGCTCCTTGGTGGTTGCCGATGCGGGAGGACCTCCTATCGCAAGGTCCGATACTTCATCCTGCTTTACCGTCGCTGGCTTTAACGGCATGGCTGTTGAAAGCCAGGTGCTAAGGAACCAAGGTCTGTCGGATTCGGTAATTTCCACTATGCTGAGGGCATGAAAATCTTCTTCCCGGAAGATATGCCATCGTACGTGGAAAGCTTATATCTCCATGTGTGAGGAGATGGGGTGGCGCCCACGCACCTATTCTGTGGCCAGGGTCCTGCTGTTCTCACAGCGAGGAGTGGACCAGACGTTGGCCTTGAGTACCGTCAAGGGACAGATTTCGGCCTTGGCTGTTTTTTTTCCAACAACTCCTGGCGTCTCACTCTTTGGTGCGTACTTTTGTGCAAGGGGTTCGGCATGTAGTCCCTCCGGCACGTTCATCCCTACCTCCGTGGGATCTGAACCTGGTGCTATCAGCGCTTCAGAGACCGCCGTTTGAGAACATTAGGGAAATTGCCTTGTTGACTATGTCTCAGAAAGTGGTCTTTTTAGTGGCTATTATATCTGCCAGGAGGGTTTCTGAGCTGGCGGCCTTGTCTTGCAAGTCGCCCTATCTGATTATCCACAGGGATAAGGTGGTGTTGCATCCGCAATCTTCTTTTTTGCCGAAGGTGGTTTCGGCCTCCCACCTCAATGAAGACATTGTGTTACCATCTCTGTGTCCTAAGCCGACACATCCTAAAGAGGTGGCCCTCCATTCCCTGGATGTGGTCCGGGCCCTAAGGGTATATCTGTCTGCCACGGCTCCCTTCCGGAAGTCAAATTTACTGTTTGTTTCGGTGGCTGATCCGAAAAAAGGGCTGGCGGTCTCGTCAACTACCATTTCCAGGTGGATCAGACAGATCGTGGTCCAGGCTTACCCCTTGAAGGGGCAGGTGCCCCCCTTCCCTGTCATGGCCCATTCCACCAGGGCAATTTGGACTTCTTGGGCTTTCTGACATCAAGCGTCTGTCTCCCAAGTGTGTAAGGCGGCGACTTGGTCGACCGTTCACACTTTTACAAAGTTCTACAAAGTTGATGTAAGCGCATCTTCGGATGCTTGCTTTGGCCGCAAAGTTTTGCAGGCGGCCGTGTAATTGTTGCAATTTACATTCTTACCTTTTGTTGGACAAAGTTTTCATTTTGATTGTCCATGCATTTTGATGCATTTGTTGCCCGCAGGTACTACTGCGGTTGATTCAGAGGGTAACTCCTTCGTTTTGGGGAGCACCTCTGGTTGTGGGTGAAGTTCTGTTTTGCTGTTCCCACCCCTCGTTATGACACTGCTTGGGGACGTCCCTACAGTCAAGAGAATGGAGCTATGTCCGTCAATGAACGAAAGAGAAAATAGGATTTTTGTACTCATCGTAAAATTCTTTTCTCTGGAGTTCATTGACGGACACAGCACCCACCCTCCTATTGATTTACGTTATACTGCTTGTTACGTACTGAGCTGCAGGAGGCAGGCTGAGGGGTTATTACCAGAGGGACCGCCCCCTGGGCGGAACTGTATAGTTCTGTTTTTTTCACATGCAGTGCATGTTCTGCCTAGTCTCTCCTGAAAAGAGGAAGATATAACCCTACGGTCAAGAGAATGGAGCTGCGTCCGTCAATGAACTCCAGAAAAAAGGATTTTACGGTGAGTACAAAAATTCAATTTTTTTCTACATTTTCTGGCTTTTTCTTTTTCTTTTTGTAAATAATAAAAACCCAGCAGTGATTAAATAACACCAAACAAAATCTCTATTTGTGTGAAAAAAATGATAAAAATTTCATTTGGGCAGAGTGTTGCATGATTGCGAAATTGTCATTTAAATTGTGAGAGGGCTGAAAGCTGAAAAATGGCCAGGGCAGGAAGGGAGTGAAAGTGCCCAGTAGGCACGTGGTTAAAGATTTCCTCCACTATATGTTCCAAACCTACAGGTGATTTAAGGTTATGCAAAATTTTGCATACTTTGCCCACAAATTTGGGCAACAATAACTCTTCACAAAACCCATTATACAGGAGAAGGGCAGTCTGTCTGGGGAGTCTTGGAGCCATGGAAACATTGCGTGAAACTTCACCAGGGATACCACCTTTGGAAAAAATTTCCCTTCCTGACTGCTGATTTGTGGCAGATAATTTTCAGAAACATTTTGATATCAGCTATGCTCCCTGCGCAAAAGGCACACTCGTGCTGGTATTTGCACGTATATATGCTTCAAGCACTATATCTATGTGCTGAAAAAGACACAGATATTTTTCACACATTACACTTGCAAATATGCAAAAGACCTGTAATCAATTTTTAAAAGATTTGGTCACAGGCCTTCTTCTGTCCTCTGATTTGTCATCCTTTCCCTCAGCCCTATAAATTAAATCTTTGGCTGAAGGAAGAAGTGACAATACATGGCCAAAGATGAAAACAAAGAGGAGACAATAGACACGGTAAAGATTCTTTCAAACATGTTTCAGGAATATTCTGACCTTTTATTCTGTTAGCATCTGCACCTGAGGATGACTCTGAAGCAACAGAAGTGGTATTCTGACAGTTAGCGTTAGCGCCACTAGATGGTGCCCACACTGCAGCCACAGCAGACTCAACAGAATGGTTCACATTGCTAACAGCAGAAAACTGAACATTAAAAGCCGGAAAGGACACAGGTGATTCAGTACTATTCTTAGCTGCATCTAATTCCCTAAACTGTCCTAAACAAAACTTCATAAAATATTCTAACAATTGAGGAGGAAACTCACCAGCACCAGGCACCAGGGGGTCCTGCATGCTGGTCCCTTGAAGTGCAGACCACGGAAATAGGTCTGCCCGAGGACTTGCTGTCTTCGCTCGGGGTGTTCTTGCCTCACCAGCAGAGATCTTCTTTCTGGAAATTTGGCTTCTTCTGGCATCCCTTGTCTTAGGCGACGCCAACAGCAAAGGGAGCTGTCTTCTTGCGGCTAAATCTCACACCCTGCTGCCAGTCATACTGCGCCTGTGCTAAGAGAAACCACCAGCACTTTTGACAGAGGCAGGGCAGTGAGGGGGAGTACCGCTTGCTTTGGGAGCGCCACCACTTCGCTGGCCCTCTTGCTGGAAGGGCCCTTGCTGAACCGGATCCTCTTCTACCAGCTGAACTATCTCTTCCTTTGGTCATGACATGGTGCTCCAGGCTTCTCCTTCTTCAGTGGGCGATGCTGCTCTGGTGGCGGGAATAGCGGGATCGACTGTGGCGGAGGCAGAGGCACTGACAGCCCTCCCGGCTGAGTCTCGAAGCCCGTGGTAGGTCGAGGCATCTTTGGATCCACTCATCCCCAGCTTCCTCACTGGCTCGCTTGATGAGGGATGCCATTGTTCAGCCTCAGAAAGTGCTGCTTGCTCTGTGGAGATAACTCCCTGAGCACCACAGCCTATGCCTTCTGAGGTGACTGGTTTGAGAGGGATCGGAAACCCTCTTCTTATAGCTGCTTCCTTGTTGCTCTGCAGAATTTCTGCATAGAAACAGGTCACCTGACCTTTGAAAGGTCAGGCGACCTATTGGAGACATTCCCGCTCCACTTAGTGAGGGAGCCTTAAAACTGCCGCAGTCTCATGAGGGAAGGGATGTGGTTGCAAGAAAAGAAATTCACCCTGTCTATGGCCAGCCTTACTCACATTCATACATACTAGGGGCAATTTAAACTAGAAGCAATTAACCTACCAGCATGTTTTTGGAGTGTGGGAGGAAATCGATGCAGGCACAGGGAGAACATGCAAACTCCAGGCATGTAGTGACATGGTTGGGGTTCAAACCGACAACCCTGGTGCTGCTAGACAGAAGAGCGAACCACTTAGCCGCTGTGCTGCCCACATGTTACACAATGGGGTTGATTTACTTAAAATGGAGAGTGCAGAATCTGATGTAGATGTGCACAGAAACCAATTGGCTTCCAGGTTTGTTTGTTTTTTGTCAAAGCTTAATTGAACAAGCTGAACTTTTTTTTTACCATATTGCACTCAAAGCATTAAGGTAAACACCAATATGTCTACAACCCTCCCACCACCACACATCCCCCATCCCTGAACACTTACATAATGTCCTTTTCACTGCCACTGGTTCCTCCACAGTCTGAACCAGTCTTCTGAACTATCTGGTTGCAGAGAAGAGGTGAGGCTAGGGGATTCATTGGCTCTTGCAGAGGAGTTTTTAGCAAACTCCATGCGGGCTTTCATGTATCTTGCACTGAGGAGAGGCTTCCGTTGGGCCACTCTGCCATAAAGCCCCGACTGGTGGAGGGCTGCAGTGATGGTTGACTTTCTACAACTTTCTCCCATCTCCCGACTGCATCTCTGGAGCTCAGCCGCAGTGATCTTTGGGTTCTTCTTTACCTCTCTCACCAAGGCTCTTCTACCCTGATAGCTCAGTTTGGCCGGACGGCCAGCTCTAGGAAGGGTTCTGGTCGTCCCAAACGTCTTCCATTTAAGGATTATGGAGGCCACAAGTTCCTGCTTGTTCTTGGGGCATTTTCCCTTCAGTTTTGTCTTCAGCAAGTGAAATGCATGCTCAATTGGATTCAGGTCAGGTGATTGACTTGGCCATTGCATAACATTCCACTTCTCTCCCTTAAAAAACTCTTTGGTTGCTTTCACAGTATGCTTCGGGTCAATGTCCATCTGCACTGTGAAGTGCCGTCCAATGAGTTCTGAAGCATTTTGCTGAATATGAGCAGATAATATTGCCCGAAACACTTCAGAATTCATCCTGCTGCTTTTGTCAGCAGTCACATCATCAATAAATACAAGAGAACCAGTTCCATTGGCAGCCATACATGCCCACACCATGACACTACCACCACCATGCTTCACTGATGAGGTAGTATGCTTTGGATCATGAGCAGTTCCTTTCCTTCTCCATACACTTCTCTTCCCATCACTCTGGTACAAGTTGATCTTGGTCTCATCTGTCCATAGGATGTTGAAGGTTTTTTTAGATGTTGCTTGGCAAACTCTAATCTGGCCTTCCTGTTTTTGAGGCTCAACAATGGTTTACATCTTGTGGTGTAACCCTCTGTATTTACTTTGGCGAAGTCTTCTCTTGATTGTTGACTTTGACACACATACACCTACCTCCTGGAGAGTGTTCTTGATCTGGCCAACTGTTGTGAAGGGTGTTTTCTTCACCAGGGAAGGAATTCTTCGGTCATCCACCACAGTTGTTTTCCGTGGTCTTCTGGGTCTTTTGGTGTTGCTGAGCTCACCGATGCGTTCTTTCTTTTTAGGGTGTTCCAAACAGTTGATTTGGCCACACCTAATGTTTTTGCTATCTCTCTGATGGGTTTGTTTTGTTTTTTCAGCCTAATGATGGCTTGCTTCACTGATAGTGACAGCTCTTTGGATCTCATATTGAGAGTTGACAGCAACAGATTCCAAATGCAAATAGCACACTTGAAATGAACTCTGGACCTTTGAGGGAATAACACACACCTGGCCATGGAATAGCTGAGCAGCCAATTGTCCCATTACTTTTGGTCCCTTAAAAAGTGGGAGGCACATATACAAACTGTTGTAATTTCTACACCGTTCACCTGATTTGGATGTAAATACCCTCAAATTAAAGCTGAAAGTCCGCAGTTAAAGCACATCTTGTTCGTTTCATTTCAAATCCACTGTGGTGGTGTATAGAGCCAAAAAGATTAGAATTGTGTCAATGTCCCAATATTTATGGACCTGACTGTGTGTATATATATATATATATATATATATATATATATATATATATATATATATATATATATATGTATATATAAATAAAATGTAAACAAAGATGGTGGCTGATCTACATGTATATAAAAATCAACATGGCAACACAGATGTAATGCTCATAAGTCCAGGACTTCCATGATATAAAAACCACAGCAGAAGTCCCTAGACCATACCCAACGCGTTTCAGAATCCCTTCTTTCTTCAGGGGTGTATATGTAGATAAAGCAGATTATTTATGTTGACAAAATATTGTAGAGAACAAATGTATCAGCCACAAGATATGTCCTTTTTATCTTGAAGCATCAAAAACACATCATAAAAGCATGTTGAAGCGGCAAGCGTTTTAATGTGTGTTGAAGACGAAGCAAGTGTAAATGAGCCCTAAAAGTGTCACTTTCAGGAGCATTTAATGTATTTTTTCTGTCTCTAAACACCCCTCATTGTTAGCTTATGTGTCCATGCACACATAGGCGTTTAGAGGCAGAAATGAAAACTTTAGAAAACTTTAGAAAATGCAGCTTAAGCCATATTTTTGACGCTGCTTTTTTTCCTGCCAGGAGAAAGGCATTCAGTAGAGCCAGTGTGAACAAGGCTAAAGGTAACCACAAGATGTCGCCATTTAACCACGAATAATACACTTAGAAGCCTCAGATAGTTGATAAAAAATTAAAGGGAAGTTTTAAAACTAGGGAACAAAAGCACAGTTTAGTGTAGTTATGTAATGTTTAATAATATATATATATATATATATATATATATATATATATATATATATATATATATATATATATATATACATAAATGGTATTATATATTCTTTAAAAATATCAAGAATGTATTCTAAAATAAAACTGGTATCACCACCTTAATCTGTATTCAAAATAAATGCATGAAAATGATTTGTTTTTTTTTTTCATGCACCATGCATTGTTGTGCATTGTGGCACAGGTGTGTTGTGGTGGTCCATTGGATTTCTATCCAAAATTGATGGCACTGTAGTACACCAGTGCATGCGCGTGTGTTACTATAATACCCACGTGTGAACAGGCTCATAGTACAGATTTCACTTGTATGTAATCTTTTAGGCACTACAAATGTACCTGAATTAAGTCAGAAAAGAAGAATTGTCACAAAAACAAAACTTTTGACTTACCTTAAAAATCCTTTTCTTGGAGTACAGTAAAGGACACAGCATTCTTGTTCCATATACAGTGGCTTGCGAAAGTATTCGGCCCCCTTGAACTTTTCAACCTTTTGCCACATTTCAGGCTTCAAACATAAAGATATAAAATTTTAATTTTTTGTGAAGAATCACCAACAAGTGGGACACAATTGTGAAGTGGAACGAAATCTATTGGATTTTTGAAACTTTTTTAACTAATAAAAAAATGAAAAGTGGGGCGTGCAAAATTATTCGGCCCCCTTGCGTTAATACTTAGTAGAGCCACCTTTTGCTGCGATTACAGCTGCAAGTCGCTTGGGGTATGTCTCTATCAGTTTTGCACATCGAGAGACTGAAATTCTTGCCCATTCTTCCTTGCAAAACAGCTCGAGCTCAGTGAGGTTGGATGGAGAGCGTTTGTGAACAGTAGTTTTCAGCTCTTTCCACAGATTCTCGATTGGATTCAGGTCTGGACTTTGACTTGGCCATTCTAACACCTGGATACGTTTATTTGTGAACCATTCCTTTGTAGATTTTGCTGTATGTTTGGGATCATTGTCTTGTTTGAAGATAAATCTCCTTCCCAGTTTCAGGTCTTTTGCAGACTCCAACAGGTTTTCATCCAGAATGGTCCTGTATTTGGCTGCATCCATCTTCCCCTCAATTTTAACCATCTTCCCTGTCCCTGCTGAAGAAAAGCAGGCCCAAACCATGATGCTGCCACCACCATGTTTCACGGTGGGGATGGTGTGTTGAGTGTGATGAGCTGTGTTGCTTTTATGCCAAACATATCGTTTTGCATTGTGGCCAAAAAGTTCGATTTTGGTTTCATCGGACCAGAGCACCTTGTTCCACATCTTTGGTGTGTCTCCCAGGTGGCTTGTGGCAAACTTTAGACGAGACTTTTTATGGATATCTTTGAGAAATGGCTTTCTTCTTGCCACTCTTCCATAAAGGCCAGATTTGTGCAGTGTACGACTGATTGTTGTCCTATGGACAGACTCTCCCACCTCAGCTGTAGTTCTCTGCAGTTCATCCAGAGTGATCATGGGCCTCTTGGCTGCATCTCTGATCAGTCTTCTCCTTGTCTGAGATGAAAGTTTAGAGGGACAGCCAGGTCTTGGTAGATTTGCAGTGGTCTTATACTCCTTCCATTTCAAAATGATCGCTTGCACAGTGCTCCTTGGGATGTTTAAAGCTTGGGAAATCTTTTTGTATCCAAATCCGGCTTTAAAGTTCTCCACAACAGTATTACGGACCTGCCTGGTGTGTTCCTTGGTCTTCATGATGCTCTCTGCGCTTTCAACAGAACCCTGAGACTATCACAGAGCAGGTGCATTTATACAGAGACTTGATTACACACAGGTGGATTCTATTTATCACCATCAGTCATTTAGGACAACATTGGATCATTCAGAGATCCTCGCTGAACTTCTGGAGTGAGTTTTCTGCACTGAAAGTAAGGGGGCCGAATAATTTTGCACGCACCACTTTTCAGTTTTTTAATTGCTAAAAAAGTTTAAAATATCCTATAGATTTCGTTCCACTTCACAATTGTGTCCCACTTGTTGGTGATTCTTCACAAAAAATTAAAATTTTATATCTTTATGTTTGAAGCCTGAAATGTGGCAAAAGGTTGAAAAGTTCAAGGGGGCCGAATACTTTCGCAAGCCACTGTATGCTGCTACCTTAAAGTGATTGGACAGTGGCATAAAAAAAAGCTGCAGGGTCATCCCTCATATACTACTTCTACTCCCAGCAAGCATCAGTTTGGTAGCAAGCAATAGAAAGGACAGAGGGGAGGGACAGCTCCCTTGTTACCTCCTCCCATGCTCACCTACAGGGCTTCACTAGAGCCTCTCCCATCCTCTGGAACTCTCTGCCCCAGGAATGTCCAATCAGCCCCTACCCTGTCCACCTTTAGGAGATCCCTGAAAACTCATTTATTCAGGGAAGCCTATCCCACACCCACCTAAGAACTATACCCGAGCCACCCCCATAAAATAATCCCCCGCAGCTATTACCTTTTGTACCACCCCCCCCCCCCTCCCTTTAGAGTGTAAGCTCCGTGAGCAGGGCCCTCCTGTCCCTTCTGTATTGAACTGTATTGTAATTGTGCTGTCCCCCCTCAAAATTGTAAAGTGCTCCGCAAACCTTTGCTGCTATATAAATCGTGTATAATATTAATAATTCACAGACTTGCTGCAGAGCAGGAGGGACAATGAATGTGCATGAGAAGGACACCATAGGCTTTTGTACAAACAGTACACAGATATTCCCAATAAGAATTATTTCCAGATCACCGCAAATCAATATAGGTCAATGGCCATAAGGGATCAGGTTGCCATAGGCTTTTAACAACCAATACCCAGTAAAATATTAACAATAAAGTTGCTCACAGATCTACTGCAGTAGCTGTTAATGACCATTCCTGACTAGGTCACCATATGCCACTGTACAACAGTATACAGTGAGATGTTACAAACGATGTGTACTTACAAGTCACTGCAGGGCAGGAAGGTTAATGGTACTGTATTACAAAGTCACTATAGGCTACTGTAACAACATTATTCAGTGAGACATTACCTGCAAGGGTCACTCACAACTACTGCAGAGCAGGAGGGGACAATGCCTGTCTGTGACAAGTCCACCACAGGTCTCCGTATAACAGTACATAGTGAGACATTACCCACAAAGGATACTCACAGCCCACTACATAGCAGTAGGGGATAGTGGCTGTTCAGGACTAGGTCACTACAAGCTGCTGTACCCCAAGTACACAGCAGGGCCTTACCAACACAGGGTCAGGACTTTACGCCTTAAGATCCGTCATGTGTGGTGCTACAATGTCCTGAGAAGGGTACTCACAACAGCCTTTGCGGGCTGAGAAGGGTTATTGCCGCATGTGCTAGGTACTCTTAACAGACAGAGCCCAGGTATTCGCTATATTGTTTTAATGCAGGAGCCTAATGCTGAACCATTTTGTTCTCTATGCACCAGGATTTGAATATAAAAACTGCTTGCAAGCATGATAGGCATGGGAAACAGCCAAAACAGCACTTTGGCAGCCCGGAAAATGCAGTAGAAGCTACCACAGAGGAAAAATTACCTAAATAAATGCACCAGAAATGACACTGGACTGCGACACACATTTTAACTGTCACAGCCGATGGTCCATTGAACCCCAGTGATTGGAAAAAACAGAGCACTGGGCTCATGGAAGGAGATGTTGGCCCACAATCACCCAACCCAAGGCCCATCTTGGTTCCTCCCTCCTCATTGGCCATACCCCTGAAGGTGTTTTCAAGTACAGAGCTACATCAGCTGGTGGAAAACAACCCTGAACCTGTATAACACCCTGAAGCTAATTCAATGCGACACACCATATGTCATGCCGGAGTGCTCATGCAGGATCCAGTGTCCAAGGTGTCATTGCAGGCCGGCTCCGCATCTTCATTCAAGCGAGGTCTGGGTACAGTTGCCCAAGGCTCAGCCAAGTAATCAGCTGATCTAAAATATACAGAAAGGAGCCACAATCTCTAGTACAGCCAGAAAGAATCTTTGAAAGCCAAATCCTCCATATAAGAGGTAAGCATCTCAGTGGAGAAGATGCCCATCTCAAAAGGGCACTAGCAAAAAACTGCGGCTTGCTGGGAGTGAGAGGAGTTATATGGGAAATTACACTGCAGCTTTTTTTTATCTTCCAGTGTCCAATCACCTGAAGGTAGCTGCATATAACCTATGGATAAAGAATAATGTATTCTATACTCTAGGTTTATAGAAGCATGATTTTAAAACTTAATTAATGCTCCTTTTTTGTAGTCAAATAGTGAAAACAATTATCATTCTTTACTCTCTTTTAGATTTCTAGACCAAATGAGTTTGATATCATGTTGAAAATACCAATCTGTGATCATCAAAGAATTGGCTTGACAGAGTTTGGTGGAAGTGGAGCTTTCTATACATTATGCTGTAAACGCAATATGGCACCTTTTATGGATAAATATGTAGATGATGATAGAAACATTTCTGCCAAACTTATTCTGACACAGTTCAGAAAGCTTGTTAAAGAAGCAATATCAGGTAAGTCACCTGGTCCTTTTTCTTTTACTCTTTTTGTAGATTTTGCCATAAATAAAATGTCTTTGGTGGGCAACAACAGGTGTGTGTATTGGGGGCGAGGTGATCGTACACCAAGATTCCAACTCTTCTGTCAAGCCTAAAGACACCCTGTAGCAAGAGACCCACTGTGTGTCTTTAGTATTGAAATAAGACAAGCTCTTTGAACACAGCTGATCAGAAAGGTATGACGTGTCTAACCCTTCCTCACAATCAGCTAGCAGCTAGAAGACCCATTTAATTTTTACAGACAATGGTGTTTTTGTCAGACTGTACATATATGCTATGTAAAATTCTCCTCCTTGCTGTACATGGTCAGCACTTTCATGTTTTAAATTATATTTCCTCATTAAAACACTGCATGTAATATGGTGCTCCTGACAAAGAAGAGTGAAAGTGGTTGTAAACCCTAATGCCGTGTACACACGGGTAGACTTTTCGACCGGACTGGTCTGATGGGACGAATCCGTCAGACAATCCAACCGTGTGTGGGCTTCATCGGACCTGCAGCGGACTTTTTCGGTCGAAAATCAGACAGACTTTAGATTTGGAACATGTTTCAAATCTTTCCGACGGACTCGAGTCCCGTCGAAAAATCCTCTCGTCGACCGACGCTAGGGCTACTGGCTGTCAACTTGCTTATTTTAGTCCGGTCGTACGTCATCACGTACGAATCCGTCGGACTTTGGTGTGATCGTGTGTAGGCAAGTCCGTTCGTTCGAAAGTCCGTCGGCAGTTCGTTGAAAGTCCATCGGAAAGACCGTTGGACCTTTTACATACCACTTTTACCTACGGGTAAGCCTAAAATAAGGCTTACCTGTAGGTACTGGAAATATCTCCTAAACATGCACGGTTTAGGAGAAATTTGCCATATACTCTTGCGCCGACATCATCACTGAAAAACGGGCACGTTTCTACAGGGCCCGTGCCGTGACCGTCGGCTTCTGCGCGTGGGAGTGACGTCACGCAACTCCGGCCAGTCATAGAGCCGGAGTCCACGGCCCCGGAAGGAAGAGGGGTGAAGATGGACGCGGCCACTAGGGTGGACATCGCGGGCTTCATTTGCAGGTAAGTGGCACATAATGGGCTAGTATGCGATGCATACTAGCCCATTATGCTTTTACTTTGCAGGGAACAAAAGAGGACGTAAAACCCATGTTTGTTTACTACTAATGATACTATTTTCATGGCAAAATTCTTGGATATAGTCCCTTATCATTCATTCCAACAGTTTACATCAGGGGTGTCCAGCCCACTGACTGCACGGGGCCCAAGAGAGTTTAACATGCGGCCTGGGCATGCTTAGAGGAACACCGGTGATGCCGTGCAAGTATAGCAGCCATGGTGGCCGTCCCAGACAAGCCTGGCCCATGCACATTTGGAGAGACACTGGGGATGCCTTGCAAGAATAGCAGAGGCACATCTGGAGGGATACTGGGCTGCCATATTTGCAATAACACCGGCAGCAGCAAATGCAGAGACTCTCGCTTGTGCCAGGGTAGAAAATGCCACATAGCTGGATCTAGATGGATGCTGGGGAGGGCGTGCCCCCCCCCCCCCCCCCGCAGATTTTAGTTGCCAAAACAGAGGATTGTCAACTCTGTACATATGCTCATTAAAATCTTCTTTTATTCAAGCATTCTACAGAAATACACAGCCTTAGATACAGAGATGGTACAGTGGATGTACCATCTCTGTATCTAAGGCTGTGTTTTTCTGTGGAATGCTTGAATAAAAGATTTTAATGAGCATATACAGAGTTGGCAATCCCCTGGCAATCCCCTGGGGCTGCAGATCAGGCACCTGTTTGCCCTTAGGCTTGGTTCACACATCTACGCGTTGTTCCTGCTGCTGGTCCACACCTGTTCCACATAAAAACTCTGGAGATGCATGTGTAACGGCACCTGCATGCACTGGAAATCGCTGTAGCCAACTCCCGCACTGTACTTGTGGTTCCTGTTTGGGCTGCGATTTCAAAAGTGGAGCACAAACCTTTTCCCTGTGTTTTCAGGAGGCATGGCAGCCCATTCAAATGAATGAGCTGCCGCGCCCACACAAAACACAGCTCACAAAGTTTGAAGTGTGAACCAGGGGTTATTGTTAGTATATTTTATATGTGGCCCTGGACAATTCCTCTTCTTTTGATGTGGCCCAGGAAGGTCAAAAGGTTGGAAACCCCTGGTTTCCATACTAATGATGTTAGGCTGACTAGTCTGTATATCTAATTAAAAAATTTGCGCTGGAGTGTTAAAGCAAAAAATTAAATATAAATAAAATACAAATGAAAAATAATAAGACTGCAGCTGCTGCACAAAAGTGCTACAACCTTAAAGAAATATTTAGTCTAAAACAGCGCTAGCAGCCTATATCAAACAATATACATCCTAATGAATAGTGCCTAATACATCAGTATATTGATGCTAAACGGTATTTCACTATGAATTCTTTCTCTGTCTCCCCATTTATGGAGTGTGGTATATCCTTCCTGTCATAAAACATCTTCCTGCAAGAGTTTGCTGAGGAACCATCCAGCATATCCCCAGATCATTTGATCAATGCTTTTTTGATCCCAGACTGCGAAGCTGAGGATATAATAATTCTGGTGAGTGGGGTCACGGAAGGGGGAGTCACTTCACCCCTCCAAAGTTTTGGAGCACCGTTGCACTTTTTACAGAAGCACCTAAGCACTTTTCAGATTTTGTGTATATTTGTTTTATCACAATATATTGATGTATTAGGCACTATACATTAGGATGTATATTGTTTGATATTGGCTGCTAGCCCTGTTTTGTACCATATATGACTAGTCTGAAGTTTCTCATTTATGAGCTACAAATTTTTTCAGCTCCATAATAATGGATTATTGTCTTGTCACTGCTACACATGGGCCAGCCTGAGATGTTTTGAATTGTCTTTTGAAGACAATTATTCTAGTTACATAAGCAGTTACTTCAAGAGGAAGTAAACCCTGATGGATTTACTTTTGCCAGACCAACCTTTTAACATTCTATGAGGAGGTGAGCTGTAATTTTGAGGAAGGTCTGTAGATATAGTATATATAGATTTATATATAGATATATCTCCAGGGTTCTGATGTATGTTAGGGAATTATTCAGGGAGTGTATTTTATATACATGTCCCCGCCCGGGTATCAACTGCATTAGGGAGATCAGGGGATTGATGTTTTTACACATCCTTTTTTTCTCCTTTTATCTTATTTTATAATATTATACTTTGTGGGATACATATTGATTGGTATGCCACAGGGATATGTTGTTCCTTGTGGAATTGATACTAGCCCATTATTAGAGGGAAGATATGGGGTATTGCGTCTTTGATACATGTTATGTCTGGTAACTCAAAGATGTTGATCATCACCCTGGTTACAATTGAGCCTTTTTGAATATCCATACAAGGGGGAATATATATATATATTTTTTAGTGTGTTCCATTATTATGATCGAATTTTTATATATACCTAAGACATTAGGTAATATTGCCGACAATTGTCGGTGGTTTATAGTTGGTATCCTTAAAGATTATATATATAACATGAACACATTTTCACATTCTTATTGGCATTCATCCTATAATTAGAATTCAACATCGGATCATATATGGTTTTCAATAGAGTTTTTATTAGAGGTTTTATTAGAAATTTTAGCAATGGAAAAGACTTAATTTAATTCATTTGTCCTTTTCAGTTCAGCTTTTTATATACGATTATGATATATAGTCAGAACGGAGTATTTGAATATGATAAAAAGTCAGAACGGACTTTTTAATTTTAATTTTAATTTTAATTTCAATTTATTTTTATTAATTGGGGATTATGACCAGTAAATGAGTAAATCCAGACTAGTTACTTGCCCTGCAAGGTGGTTGCTATATATGCCTTTTGCTAATCTAGGCAGCGGGCTAGCTATGTGAAAGATCATCGCAACTGCTGACCGATAGTTAAGTGGCAACTGTATGTATGTAGAGCTTTGTGTTTTATATTTATATAAGCATACTATTCGATCTGATTGCCATTATCTTGTCAACTGCATCTATTGATAGTGGAACTATTTATGTGCCTGATTCCCATGGTTTTTCTGCTGTGTGAGACATCATTGTATCTAGCGCACGGGGACGCGAGGTGTGCGCATGCGCATTACGTAATCCAGTGGGCGGATACTTTAGAGTAGATAAAAGAGCTGAGTGGCAGCGAACACAGCCAATCCCATGAAGAAGTCGATCCATGACGAAACATGTCGGGGCGTGGCTGTGAGTTGTGACGTACTTGCTGTCGGCCACACAGGAGAATAGGATACGAGCGCACGGAGGGACGGAGGTTTCCCGAGGGAGGGGTGAGAGCACATCCAGCAGCTGTACACCTCGGGTCCGCCGTGACCATTGTTATTGTTGAATCCACTGAGTTGAAGTTTGCTGTGTATTACACGTTCTGAGCTTATCTAAGTTTACACAATGTGAGTGCTATGTGTGAAGTGTGCATTAGTTTTAATAAATTGTCATTGCGGAATTACACTATTGGAGCATTCATTCTCTTTTATGTGGATCCATTGAACATCATCCTTGTGAGCTTCGTATGCAATATTTGCCCAGGAGTGTGGTAAAGAAAGCTTGTTTTGCCTTGCATGAAAGTGCTGGCATTCTATTCTGGTGAGTGCATGTCTGGAGAGTGCGATTAACTAGCACAGTGGTGAGGTGGAAGAAGCACGGAGTTACTCATCATTTTGACATCTATCACTGAGGAATCATTTGTGTGGGACATTTGATTGATAATTTTCATCGTCACCAGTTTAAATCACCTACAGCCTTCACTGAGGGCTGGTTCCATTCATGGACTGTTTTTGGAGTTGTTGAACTTTGCAGCATGAATTGAACTATATGCACGAATTTTATATTGCTGTCACTCATATATATGTTTTTTCACCACATTTTTTTCACATTATAAGAGGTCCTATTTTTTAATATTTTTCTTTTGCAGGTTTTTATTTTTGTGTGGTCCGCCATTCATCCGGTGTACCATACACAGATAATTGACCCATTATTAGAGGGTGTCACCATTATTATATATTACTAGTCATACCCTGATCAACTACACCTAGTCAATCTCTTGACTAATAGGGGTGTGATACACGTAGATGATAGATTCACTAATTAGATCACATCACCATTATATTTTGTAGTAGCACATTTGATTATGTTCTTATCTACATATACTTCTGAGGTATGTTATTAATTTAGCGTGTTACACTCAGATCACCAATATTATTAGAGGGTGTCACCACTATTGTATACTGCAAGGTATATAATTACATTTGTATATATTTTTTTGCTCTTTAGAGGTGTGTCACACTTAGGTGATTGATTCCTTGATAGAGGGCATCACCATCATTGCACATTGCATATATGTTTCACACATATATATCCTTTTCATATTCTTTACATCCAGGGAACGTGCTAATCACCAGATATTGTCATTAATGGTGGTATAGCCAGTTACATCTGGAGTGTTTTTGAGCGCCTTCTAATTTACCCTAGGTGTCGGCATTTTTTGGTATTTAACCGATATTTAGGATTAAATTAATTGATTATTATATATAGATTTAGCAAGGGCATATGATACAGTAACCCACAAATGCCTAATTTACAAATTGAGGTATTTGATACTGATGATGATGATGATGAATCAGAAAACTGGTTGCAGGAGAACATCCAGAGGGTGGTGATAAATGGCATATTTTCTGAATGGTCTAAGGTTGTAAACGGGTTACTTCAGGGCTCTGTTCTGGGACCAATTCTGTTTAATTTGTGCATAATAAGCCCATATTGTGTTCACAATAGAAAATAGAAAACATATCAAATGTTTAAACTGAGAAAATTTACCATTTTAAGAAAAAATAAGGTAATTTTGAAATTGATGGCAGCAACACGTCTCAAAAAAGGTGGGACAGGGCCATGTTTACCATAGTGTAGCATCCCCTCTTCTTTTAACAACACCCTGTAAATGTCTGGGAACTGAGGAGACCAGTTGCTGGAGTTTTGGGAGAAGAATGTTGCCCCATTCTTGCCTGATATAGAATTCTAACGGCTCATCGGTCCTGGGTCATCTTTGTCATATTTTTCATTTCAAGATGCGCCAAATATTTTCAGTTGGTGAAAGGTCTGGACTGCAGACAGGCCAGTTAAGTACCTGGACCCTTCTACTATGAAGCCATTCTGTTGTCATAGATGCAGTATGCAGTTTAGCATTGTCCAGCGGAAACCTGAAAAAGACGTAGTCTGGATGGGAGTATATGTAACAGTTATCCTATTTACTGTTACTGTAGAATGTCTGTTTCACTCATTTTTATTGGGTTTTTGCAAGAATAACAAATCAGCCCATGCAGGGGTTAAATTATCTGAAGATAACCAATGACAAAGGTACAAAATAAGGTTCATATATTACAAGTGTACAGGTTCTAGCCCCTGCTTCAGCTGGAGGCTACCCAGGGCCCCAATAGTGTTAGTTAGGAAAGTGGGCTTACATAGTGACCCATGGATCCACATAGAGTAGTGAAACAGGAGGGAGCAGGGGGCGGTTCGGGGTAAACTAGAGAGAGGAGACTCTGAGAACTCTTAGAAAACTAAATTTAAGGGAGCTCCTGGGGGTTTAAAAATCGGGAGTGGCAGTTAGAGAGCACTAGAGGGGAGCAAAGTGGGATTGGTACGGGAGGGGAATCAGAGAAAGAATGGGAGTGGGTTCCCCTCAGATTCAGGAATAGGCCTAATAGATAGACCTACATAGTACATAGGTAGTTCAAGCTAGATAGATTCAAGGCTGGGAAGGCATAGGCAATCCAGGGCTCCCATATTTTTAGAAACTTGGTTTGTGAATCGTTCAAGGTACTGGTTAATTTTTCATTAACCAGCATAAAACTTATATGCTCATTGACCTCTTGGAAACAGATCATGGGATTTTTCCAAGCTTTAACAATCACTTGAGTAACAGACAGAAATAAGTATCTGGACAGTTTCTGTTTATGTATGAAATAGCCCATGAACATATTATGTAGAAGGGCCATCTTTTGGGACAATTGTATAGAATAAGGTTTGGAGGAGGCCAAACTTCCTAGACTAGAAAGCAGTCAAATTGGGACAGGACCACCTGACATGTAGTACATCTTCCTGAAGCCCACAACATCTGAAGCCTCTTGCACTATATGTTGGAATTGCAGTCAGTCAGTCGGTACCCAGTACCACCGAAAGAGAACTTTATATACCATTTCCAAAATAGAGGTGTTAAAGGAACATTTCTCTTACGGTCATTGACGGACACAGCTGCTTCTTCTATATCCATGATGAAACAGGGTTTTATAGCCCCACCTTCAGGAGTAGGACACTAAGCAAACAAAAAGACTCGGCACCTCCTATGGGCAGTCCTCTCTGGTTATAAAACCCCCTCTCTGCTATAGGTCTCCAGTCATATTTGCCTAGTCTCTTCAGGAATATGGACATTACTTTTTTTGCTGGGACTCGTGGTCCCATTTTTTCTCTGGAATTTTACTGTTCCTGTAGAGATCATCTATCAACAGACGAGCTGAATAATCTAGATCCAGTGGTCACCCCATTCTGACCAGCGAGCGTGCGCAACCCGTGACGATGCCCCACGGAACGGAACAGCCAGCCAGTTAAACACCTCACAGGGAAACATATGACCGGTCATCTGTAGTCCATGTCACAATGATACCCCTGGCCTACAGCCCCCCACTTTAGTGGAGAGAAGGTTCTGTCACGGGAGCCTTACCCACACACTCTGCTGGATCGGTAAGTAGTTCTCCCCCTCTTCCTTTCCTGGACACGGTGTGGGGTGCTGGTGCTTCCTGGGGTGGTTGGTCCCTGTGGGGTCTTCTCTCACCCCCCCCGTAGCAGCATCCCAGGGGGCTCAGCAGAGTGGACGCTGCTGGCCATAGTGGAGGCCACAGGCTCCTGCATGTTTGTTAGCTCTGGTGGTGTTGAGCCCTCCTTGGTCTGCCCCTGCCCTGCGATCTCGGGCTGGGGGACCTTGTCCTGCTGCTAGGGGGCTCTTGTTTTGTGGCTGTACCTGGGCTTAGGAGGCGCGGGTGGTGGCTGTCATGCGGCCTCGGACCTATCCTTCCTGGGGGGCTCTGTTTCTCTCCCCCCCTTCCTAGGCTAGCCTGGGGGTGGGTTTCTTCTTGGCTATTGTCCTGGTCAAAACTCCAAATGACGCCAAATGCCCCTGGCTCCAAAGGTCTTCTAAGCCTGCGGACAAGCCCTCCCTAGGAAATGAAGGTTTGCCCCCACCAAGATCCAAGGTAGGGGGCCGACTTTGCCGTTTTCCTGGACCCGTTGACCTCCCCCATTCATGACAAGTGGGTCGGCGAAATCATTCTCTCGGGTTACAAGATAGTTTCATTCCTTTCCTCCGGACGGATTTTTTCCCTCTAAGCCAATGCTCCTACAGGTACTGTACGGGGCTGTGCAGGAACTGCTCCTTCGTGGAGTGATGGTCCTGGTGTCAATCTCGGAGCAGTTCCAGGGTTTTTACTCCAATCTGTTCACAGTCCCCAAGACGGAGGGGGTTCACTCGATCCTGGACCTCAAGGCCCTGGAATCCATTCGCTCGGTGGTAGCCTCCCTCCGCCACGGGGATTTTCTGTCCTCCATAGACATCAAGGACGCCTATCTGCACATTCCTATTTGTGAGGGTCATCAGTGCTTCCTATGCTTTGCTATCGGGGACACTCATTTTCCGTTTGTAGTGCTGCCCTTTGATCTGGCTTTCACACCTCGGATGTTTACCAAGGTCTTGGTCCTGGCCTTGCTGAGACAACAAGGGATTGCTGTGATCGGCTACTTGACTTGCTCCTGCGTGTGGAGTCCCGCTCATCGCTGCTAGACAGTGTGGGGATCACCATGCGTTACAGGTGGTTCCTGAACTTTAGGAAGTCAGTGTTGACCCCTTCCAAGCATCTGGAGTATCTTGGATTGATCCCTGATTCGGAGCGTGCCAGTGTGTTCCTTCTATCAGACAAACTCTTGAAGCTTCGGTCGGCAGTCCGGCAGCTTTTGACTTACAAGCAGCCCTCCCTGCATTTTTGCATGCAGGTCATAGGCCTGATGTTGGCTACCTTCGTGGTGGTCATGTATGCCAATTCCATATGTCCTGATGAAGTTCCGGTGGGCAGGACGAAACATGTAGACGCAGAGACTTGCCCCCCTATCGCCCAGCCACCTCATGCCCTACGAGGACTAATAAGAACCACACTGGATTGCCTGTGTTGTATGCGTAAGTAATGCGGCCTGAGCCGCCATTACCTAGACCAGCTCACTTATCAAATGGTGCAGAGATTACATCTGTCTTGAGTGACCCAAAAATGATTTATATCACTGGCAGGTGGCCAGCCTGTCTGATGCCAGCACATCACGTAACCACCTTGAATTCAATCACGGATGGGGGGCTGTGAGTATGTATGATACTACTGCAACTGATATAGGCTATACGGCTGTATGAAAGTTACCTAACCAGTAGTGGACTTTCCCTGTGATATCAGTGGTTTTATACACGCTAGAGGTCGACCGATATATTGGCAGATATTTGGCATTTTTTAATTAATCGGCATCGGCCGATTGTGCTGATAAAAAAGGCCGGTTTAAAACTTCAGCGCGACTTGCAAATTACTTCTGTAATAGAAGTCAATGCAAGTTGCCTGAAGTCTTCCCGTGGAGCGACTCCTATCTGGGCAGCCTGCCAAGTCTGAGAAAAGAACCAAAAAGAGATACAATGTTTATACTTATCAATGGATTGAACTCTGTGTGTAGGAGTTCGCAGTTTAACCATTTAAAGACTAAATCTTTTCTGACACTTAATGCTTACAAGTAAAAATCCTGTATTTTCTGCTAGAAAATCACTTAGAACCCCCAAACATTATAATATATATTTTTTTAGCAGAGACCCTAGGGAATAAAATAGAGGTTGTTGCAATATTTTATGTCACACGGCATTTGCGCAGCGATCTTTCAAACGCAATTTTTTTGGAAAAAATACACTAATGAATTAAAGAAAATACTAAAACCGTAAAGTTAGCCCATTTTTTTCGTCCAAAAGTTTTGGTTACCTGTTTTTGTGTATTTATTTTGTTTAATAAATGTTTGAATGCAAAAAAAAATCTGTATCACTTATTACTTAAGGCTGCTTTCACACTGGAGCGGGCAGGCGTTGACGGTAAAACGCTGCTAGTTTTAGCGGCGTTTTACAGTCATTTTAGTGGTGCTATTCGGCTGCTAACGGGGCGCTTATAACCCAGCTAGCGGCCGATGAAGTTATTAAATGCGCCTGTATAGCGCCGCTGCCGAAGGGCTTTGCAGGCGATTCGGCAGCGGTGCTCATTCATTTCAATGGGCAGGAGTGGTGGAGGAGCAGTATACACCGCTCCAAAGATGCTGCTTGCAGGACTTTTTTTTAACATCCTGCCAGCGCATCGCCTCAGTGTGAAGGCACTCGGGCTTTCACACTGAGACTGCAGGGGAGCCGTTTTGCAGGCACTTTACATGTGCTATTTTAAGTCCAAAAGCGCCTAAAAAAAATGCACCAGTGTGAAAGGGGTCTAACTGAAAGACCCCTTTCACACTGGGGCGCTTTGCAGGCGCTACAGCGCTAAAAATATCGACTGCAAAGCGCCCTGAAAGAGCCGCTGCTGTGGCTTTCACACTGGAAGTGCGCTAAAAAAAGTCCTGCTAGCAGCATATTTGGAGCGATGAAGGAGTGGTTTATACACCGCTCCTGCCTATTGAAATGAATGGGGCAGTGCGGCTATACCGCCGGCACAGCGCTGCTGCAGCAGCGCTTTGCGGTGGTTTTAATCCTTTCTCGGCTGCTAGCAGGGGGGTAAAACCGCACCGCTAGTGGTCCAATACCACCGCTAAAACGACAGTAAAGCGGCGCCCGCACCGCCCCAGTGTGAAAGGGGCCTTAGATTTTATGAGATGAAGGGAAAAAAATCGGCCTAACATATCGGCCCAAAAAAATCGGCATCATATATCAACCATCGGCCGCCACGATTTCTAAATATCGGCATCGGCCAGAGAGAAACCCATATCAGTCGACCTCTAATACACACTTATGTGAGAGTCTCTATAGTACATGACTCAAGCCATACTAGGAATTATCCCATCCAAGCATACACATTGTTGCTTACTTTTTATGCTGGTGTTTCGTCACATATGGCAACCCATCAAATTTGGCTACCCACTGGAGTGCACATGCGCGACGCCGCCATATGCGTTCCAACACTTTTAAAACTTTACGTTTTAAAAGTGTTAAAAGTGACAAAAACACTTTTAACACTTTTTATTTTTTTTAAAAAAACACTTTCAAAAGTGACAAAAGTTTTATAAGTGTTGGAATGCATATGGCGGCGGCGCGCATGCGCACTCCAGTGGGTAGCCAAATGTGATGGGTCTCCATATGTGACGAAACACCGGCACTTTTTCATTACGAATGGACTGCCCAGTACTTAACATCTACGTTAGATTGAGACTGCCTTCAAGCTGCTTGAGCAGTGTTTACTTTCTATCTCAGCATAGATTTTCATCTTAGTGGCTTTGGTCACATTCTACACCTGGTACTGCTTTGGGTAAAAAAGCCCTTACCATGATTGTATGACTGACCACACTTCTAGTTTCTAACCCCAGGTGACTGGGATGGACAGGCTGAGACGGGCTCGTTATTCAGGCATATGTACACACACAGTGCTTTGGTACAGTTCCCCATTTGTCCATTGTGGCTTTAAGGTGTGGCATTGCCCAGAGTAAGGCTGTAGTGACATTATAGGGTCCCAGATGGGTGTTTTTTTACAGCTATTACGGGGGTGTTGGGGAGGGTTAGCCCAGCTCCCTTTGTGGGACTGCATCCAATCTTTCTTCCCTGATTCAGGTGATAGCTTTTTATTGAGGGTAGGTTTGGGGAGGTTTACTATAAGGGAGGTTTTTGTATTAACTGAGGGGTTTTTTTTCTGCAGGGTTAGGAGGTGGAGTCACAAGCCATAATAAATTATCATTGTGGAGGTAAATCTGACTGGGTGTACTTTATCTCCTTTGTTTTTTGTTTTTGAGCTTTTTCTCAGTTCCATATGAGACCACTGCAGGAAAATCCTATGCAAATGGAACAGGCCTTCCACCTCCCTGGACAATCGGATCTTTCTAGGCGAGCAATGAGGGCTTCTCTTTTCTGGTGGATGAGGTCTCCTACTCTGCGGAATGGAACATCATTTCTCCCCATTCGCTGGACGGTGGTCACGACAGTTGCCAGCCTGCCGGGCTGGGGCGGTGTCTTGGGATTGGATTCAGCTCAGGGTCGCTGGACTCCAGGGGAAGCTTGACTGCCCATCAATATCCTGGAGCTGCGGACGATCAGGTTGTCACTGACATATTGGACGGATCGCATAAGGGGTCTGCCGAAGAGGATCCAATCAGATGCACTGGCGTATGTCAATCAGGGAGGGAAAAGAAGTGCAGCAGCGGTGCTGGAGACGGCTTACATCCTGCGATGGGCAGAAAAGTTTGCGCTGTCTCTGTCCTCCGTACACATTCCAGGTGTCGAAAACTGGAAAGCGGATTATCTCAGCCTTCAGACACTAGATCAGGGTGAGTGGTCCCTACATCCGGAGGTGTTCCATCAACGCTGCCTTTGCTGGGGGAGGCCAACGTGACTCTTCTGGCATCCTGCCTCAATCAAAAGGTTCCATGGTTCTTGGCAAGGTCTATGGATCCTATGGCAGACGCAACGTATGCGTTGGTGGCGTCGTGGGAGCAGTGCAACCTCATTTACGCCTTCCCATCTTCTGACTTATTCCTCAACTGCTATACAGGATAGAGGCTGAAGGGATCCTGGTCACACTGGTGGCCCTGGACTGGCCCCGCCGTCCGTGGTATGCTGACATGATGTGGTTGGTCACAGACATTCCCTGGCAGCTACCTCTTTGGGACCTTCTGTCTCAAGAGCCAGTCTTCCATGCTGCTTTAACATCGCTGGGCTTGATGGCGTGGTTATTGAAAACCAGGTTCTGAAAGACAGGGGGTTGTCTGGCTCTGTGATTCCGACTTGTTAAAGGACTGTACGTTTACCTCCCAGAAGATTTATCATCGCACCTGGAGAGCTTATATCATTTGGTGTGAAGCCTTGGGGTTACATCCTCGCTCCTATTCAGTGGCTGAGGGGTTGGCCTTCCTCCAGCGCGGTGTAGATCAGGAACTTGCATTGAGCACAATCAAGGGTCAAGTCTCTGCTCTGGCTGTTTCTTTTAGCGTCCCTTGGCCACGCATTCTTTGGTTTTCACCTTTGTTCAGGTGGTTCGTCATGTGGTGCCTCCTGTGTGCTCTCCGTTGCCACCATGGGATTTAAACTTGGAGCTGTTGGCTCTTTAGAAGCCTCCCTTTGAGAGCATTCAGAATATTCCCTTGCTTACGCTTTTGCAGAAAGTTGCCTTTCTAGTCGCTACCACCTCTGCGCGGTGGGTGTCAGATTTGGTGGCTTTGTCCTGCAAGCCACCTTATCTGGTTTTACACAAGGATAAGATGGTGTGTCAATAAAGAGATGAAGTGAGCGCTAGATACCAACACAATGTTAGCCACCAACCAAATTACTCACATTAAAGGACAAATGATGAAAACTATGGCATAAAAATGTTTTAAAAATAAAAATAATAAAAACATTGACTTGAAAAAAGTCCATATAATTGTAGAAAAAATAGCAGCTTTAGAAGGCAGCCCCGTTGAAGAGTAATGCCGCGTACACACGGTCGGACTTTTCGTCTACAAAAGTCCAACGGACGCTGACGGACTAAAGCTGGCTGGTAATCCGATCGTGTGTGGGCTTCTCCGGACTTTCAACATACTTTTTTAGCCTCAAATCCGACGTACTTTAGATTTGAAACATGCTTCAAATCTTTACTTCGTAACTACGACGGACCCCGAAATCCGCTCGTCTGTGTGCTAGTCCGACGGACAAAAAGCCACGCTAGGGCACCTATTGGCTACTGGCTATGAACTTCCTTATTTTAGTCCGGTGTACGTCATCACGTAAGAATTCGACGGACTTTTGTGTGATCGTGTGTAGGCAAGTCTGTTCGTTAAAGTCCGCCGCAAGTCCGTCGAAAGTCCGCCGAAAGTCTGCCGGAAGTCTGTCGGACAGGCTGTCTGACTTTTGTAGACGAAAAGTCCGACCGTGTGTACGCGGCATAAGAAGCAATCTTCTTGGCAGAACTAGAAATAGAACAAATGCGCCACTCTAAGTGCAGTAAATCTAATAATGTTTTAATAAAAGCTGTAAAAACGGTACTCACAAAGGTACACAAGTGACAGACATGTAAGCATAAGTTGCCTGAGGTCCGTCCGATAAGATGGTGCATCGACCTTCCCCTACCTTTCTGCCGAAGGTGGTGTCGGATTTTTATTTCAAGATATTGTCCTTCCTTCTCTGTCTCCTCGGCCGTCGCACCCTAAGGAGGTCTACACTCTCTGGATGTGGTTCGCGGCTTCGTGTGTACCTTTCAGTGATGGCTGCTTTTTGGAGGTCCGATTCTCTCTGTGTGTTCACGGATTGTCCAAAGAAAGGATCGGTGGCCTCTTCTGCCACTATTTCTCGTTGCATCTGGCAGACGATTGTGCAGGCGTATGCTGTTAAGGTAAGGGAACCTCATCTTCCTGTTACGGCTCACTCCACCACAACGGTTAGCGCCTCCTGAGTGTTCCGACATCAGGCGTCTGCTTCTCAAGTATGCAAAATGGCAATCTGGTCATCTGTGCACACGTTTACTAAGTTTTATGGAGTTGATGTGTTGGCATCTTCTGATGCTAGTTTTGGCTGCAGGCGGCTGTTTAGGACTGCTAGTTTTAGTTTAGGACTCTCAGGCACCCCTTGAGGTGATTTGGAGTGTTGGAATGTGGTCCTGGGTTTCTTCTCCATTGATTGGTTTGCCCACCCCTCTTTGGGGCACTGCTTGGGAACATCCATCAATGAACGTAAGAGAAAACTTTTTTTTGTAAAATCCCTTTCTCTGAGTTCATTGATGGACACAGCACCCACCCCTCTATGGAGTTTCTCCTTTGACACTGCTTGTGACTGACTAGAGACGTATAGCAAAGAAGGGGTTTTATACCCAGAGAAGACTGCCCATAGGAGATGCCGAGTATTTTTGTTTGCCTGGTGTCCTACTCCTGTAGGTGGGTCTATAAAACCCTGTTTTGACATGAATATAGAAGAAGCAGTCTGTCAATGAACCGTGAGTAACAAAAAAATCACATTTTTGGCTATTCTAGACCAGGTTTTGCTCCAGTCCACAAGGTCCAGAGGGTTGGCAAAGTCTTGCTTTCAGTTCTGAGCATAAGAGATAGAGGGAATGTACCCTCTCTGGTTCAAAATGGAGTATATTCGGGAAATGAGCCATGGCAATCCCAGAGAGTGCAAGCATATGTGTTCAAAAACTGATTTTGGCTGCTGCCAGACTCATCCACCTTACTGACAGCTCAGTGTCTGCTACCCCATTCTGCCAATCCCTCCACTGGCTTCTGCTTGCTCTGGTAAAAAATTTATAAATACTAACAACATAAAAAGCAATTTAAAACTCTGTCCCAAGGGACATCATCAATCTTGTCTCAATATATCACCCAAACCGTCCTCTCTGCTTCTCTCAAGACTTCCTGCTCTCTAGCTCCCTTGTCTCTTCCTCCCATATTTGCCTCCAGGACTTCTCTAGAGCCTTTTCCATCCTCTGAAACCCTGTCTGGCTATCTTACTCTGCCCACTTTTACGGAATCCCTGAAACTAATTTCTCCAGAGAAGCCTATTCCGCCCTCAATTAACAATTGAACTTGTAATTCTCTCATCAGCTCATCCCTCACAGTTAACCATTTGCCGACTGGCTCACGCCGATATACGTCGGCAAAGTGGCGCACGGGTGCGCAAAATCACGTATGGGTATGTCAGCCCTTTAAGAGCCGCCAGAGGGCGCCCGCTGCATCTGGCCGGCGGGCACAATCAACGCCGGCCATGCGCAATCATGTGCACGAGCGCCAGCACGGGGATTTGTGTGTGTAAACACACAAATCCCTGTGCTGTGAGAAGAGAGGAGACACGTCGTTTGTTCCTAGTAAGTAGGAACAGCGAAATGTCTCCTCTCCTACTCATTCCTATCCCCATACAGTTAGAACACAGTGAGGGAACATGCATTTAACCCCTTGATCACCCCCTAGTGTTAACCCCTTCCCTACCAGTGACATTTACACAGTAATCAGTGCATTTTTATAGCACTCACAATATATTCTAAACCCAAATATTAACAAAAACCATTGTGACTAATTAAATAGTTAATCAAAAATCGATGAATATTGTGACTGTAATATAAAAATCTTTAAAGCAAATGAATCCTCAAAAAGTGATAAAAAAAGATGAGTCCATGACTGATAGTGACTTCAATGAAAACAGTCCTTAACATAAATGATTCCACCAGTAGTGATTGAAGGCTTAATTGGCAAACACCCCGTGAGAAGGATCCACCACCTATAATGATGTACGCTTACCAGAGGCAAGCTTTATTAAAGCTTATGTTAGAAATCCACTCTGCGGGGACACCACCATCGGTCTCAGCACAGGGGGAGGACAACCCGGAACTCTCCGTCCAAAGAAGCCAAAACTCAGCAAGAGGAACCCAGGGAAATGAAAGACACATCCTCCATAGTGTGAATCCGCATAGACAATTTAATAAATAAAAGTAGCACACTTAAGTGGAAGTATCGAATAAAACAGCATGTATCGTATAACAGCCGGCCGGCCTGCATGCACCCGTTCACAGTGGGATAGAAACGATGACGTCAGCGCGTCTGCCTTCCGACGTACGTTTCGTCCTATTGGACGTTGTCATAGGAACGGGCGACGCACTGACTCATCGCTCCTTAAATACAAATGTAAAACCACACCTCGTTCTGATACTCTGGTGGCCACATCCTATCTTCCAGAAAACCAGGAAGTACTATAGATAAAACCAAGCCTCACTCCAGCATTTGAATAATGACGCTGATCAACCCTATCTAACAGGAAACCAGGGAATAATACACATAGAACCAAACCTCACCCCAGCGCTCAAACAATGAAATTTCTCGATCACTGGAGGGGCCGGAACCGCATGTATATATCCCTAAACGTTTTAATACTGGGCAACACTAAATAAATCGCACAAAATGATGTTACCAAAATATTATCCATCCAATAAAAATAACTAATTCAAAAACATCCTTTGAAGAATATATCCGTAAAAAATTGGAAAAACGCCATCTAGTGGGGAATGTTAGAATACATGTGTCCCTAAATGGCACACACCATTTACATAGATGTCAATGAAGGCAAATTTAATTATAACATTCCCAGAGTCATATACCACTCTATAATAAAGCTCAATTGATACTCCCCTAATAACACAATCAGAAATATAAAAAGGTCGGAGGGTAAAAAAGCCTCATAGAATAAATATGCCTCCATGTAAGAAAATTTACCAAACAACTATTATAAAAATAATAATAAGGAGGACGAGAACGAACCCCAAATTTGGTGTGCAAACCCAGTGCAACTGGTACCATAACATATCCAAAGCTGGGGTTCCTAGCTCCAAGTGGCCCTGAGATACGGGGCCCCAAAACCGGTTCGGAAAATGTCATTCTCTGCTGCAGAAAAGTGCTTGACATTTTCTGAACCGACTTTGGGGCCCCATATCTCAGGGCCACTTAGTGATAGAAACGCCAAATTTGGTGTGCAAACCCAGTGCAACTGGTACCATAACATATCCAAAGCTGGGGTTCCTAGCTCCAAGTGGCCCTGAGATACGGGGCCCCAAAACCGGTTCGGAAAATGTCATTCTCTGCTGCAGAAAAGTGCTTGACATTTTCTGAACTGATTTTTGGGGCCCTGTATCTCGGGGCCACTTGGTGCTGGAAACCCCAGCTTTGGAAATTTTATAGTGCTAGTTCCACTGGGTTTGCACACCAAATTTGGGGTTCCAAGCACTAAGTGGCCCAGAGATATAGGGCCCCAAATTCAGTCAACTGTGTCCATCTGCAGCAATGTCATTTCGGGACCCTTTGGGTTCAGAGACCCCAAATTTTGGCTGCAGCTAGGGGGCATCAAGGAACCCTTAACTACCGAGTTTGAAGTTCAGGGGACCTATGGCTGCAAATGGGCACAGTGATGCTGCAAATGGGCATTGTTGACCCTCTTTTCCACTTACAGTAGCTGTTCATTTCTCACCCTCGTCTTATACTCGGGTCAATAGGTTTTTCCCATTTTTTTTGTGGTAAATTAGGGCCTCGACTTATACTCGGAACGACTTATACTCGAGTATATACGGTAACAAGTAGGAACAAATGCTTTATAATAGGTTCTTCTTTATAATCATATAACACTCACATCCCAATATATGTAGTATGGAGAATGTAAATTCATGAATTATCTAAGAAGGCATTAAGGTCTACCTCAACGTTGAGCCCAAATGGGGTATAGCACCTTAATTTGTATATCCAGGCCATCTCAAGTCTAGAAATCCCCCTTAGAAGGGAGCCCCCCCTCCAAGGTGTGGTATATCTATCGATCCCCAAAAAGATGGTCTTTCTAGGGTCTCGATTATGTGTCTCGAGATAATGTCTAGAGACCGGGTGCTTAGGGAAACCTGTCAGGATGTTGGTTACATGTTCGTTAAGCCTTACAGAGAGAGGACGTTTCGTCCTCCCTACGTATTGCAATCCACAAGGACATTGCAATAGATATACCACGCGCTCAGTAGAACACGTAATGAATGATTTAATTTCAAATTCAACCGAAGTACTGGTAGAGGTGAACTTATGTGTTACACCCACTTAGGGAACATACCCTACATTTTTTACACTGGTAGAAACCCGTCATGTACTCAAAAAAACCCCTCTTAATAGGGGGAGGATCAAGAATATTAGGGGCCACTCTCCCTCTGAGTGAAGGGGCACCTTTATATACCATTTGTGGTTTAACTGGAAGAATGGTACCCAATATATGATCGTTTCTAAGAACATGCCATTATTTCTTAACCAGCTTCGCCACATTCCTGTGTTGTAAGGAATAAGTGGTAATGAATGGAACAGACGGTACCCTATCCATATTGGGAGCTTTATCCTTAAGTAGAATACCCCTATCGAGAGTAGTAACCTCATCCAAAGGAACCTTCCTTAATAAAATCCAAAATAAATCCCAGCGTTTGATATATTGAAAGTATCTGAAAAATGTCCCAACAGTAACAAATTGGTTTTAAACAAGATGATAATGAAAACAACTTCAGATGCCGTCCCTCACACTCTGCAATGGTGACTAGTCATATGCTTAGAATCTGAACGGAGAAGTGAGCTTAAAAAAGCCAGATGGCCTCTTACCGAACTCGATGGTCCCCAAATTATAGGGGTCAAACTCGCCTGGTATCAGCAATGATCAGCTATGATGTTCCACCCGGTCCGCTCCAAAATGAAATAGCCACTCTCCCCCGTCAGGACAGTAAGATGGATTAATGACTTTCCTTTCACTCTGGTATCAGCAGTAATCAGCTGTGATATTCCATCCGGTCCGCTCAAAACAGGGAATATCCACTCTCCCCCGTCAAGAACAGCAAGATGGATTCATGATTTTCCAATCACTCTGCTTCATACTCCAGCAGGTTTTTAAAAAGATTTTTAAAAGAAAAACTGCAGTAAATCATGGTAGTTTATTCCAAAAATCTTCTCATGCACAGCGAAGAAATACAAACATCGCACAGCTACGTTCCCAGTCGATGCTTGTTACAGGGAAACGCGTCAGTTGGAGAGAATCTTGTGACATCACCACGCACCAGCTGACAGCCTGATAGCTTGTAGCTGTAGTTGTTTGTATTTCTTCGCTGTGCATGAGAAGATTTTTGGAATAAACTACCATGATTTACTGCACTATGAAGTTCATCTTTTTCTTTTAAAAATCTTTTTAAAAACCTGCTGGAGGAGTATGGAGCAGAGTGATTGGAAAATCATTAATCTATCTTGCTGTTCTTGAGGGGGAGAGTGGATATTCCCTGTTTGAAGTGGATCGGATGGAATATCACAGCTGATTACTGCTGATACCAGAGTGAAAGGAAAGTCATTAATCCATCTTACTGTCCTGACGGGGGAGAGTGACTATTTCCTTTTGGAGTCGACCGGGTGGAACATCATAGCTGATCATTGCTGGTACCAGGCGAGTTTGACCCCTATACTGAATACTTTCAGACCCTTTGCTCAGTATTTAGTAGAAGCACCCTTTTGATCTAATACAGCCATGAGTCTTTTTGGGAAAGATGCAACAAGTTTTTCACACCTGGATTTGGGGATCCTATGCCATTCCTCCTTGCAGATCCTCTCCAGTTCTGTCAGGTTGGAGGGTAAACATTGGTGGACAGCCATTTTTAGGTCTCTCCAGAGATGCTCAATTGGGTTTAAGTCAGGGCTCTGGCTGGGCCATTCAAGAACAGTCACAGAGTTGTTGTGAAGCCACTCCTTCGTTATTTTAGCTTTGTGCTTAGGGTCATTGTCTTTTTGGAAGGTAAACCTTCGGCACCAGTCTGAGGTCCTGAGCACTCTGGAGAATGTTTTCGTCCAGGATATAATTGTACTTGGCCGCATTCATCTTTCCCTCGATTGCAACCAGTTGTCCTGTCCCTGCAGCTGAAAAACACCCCCACAGCATGATGCTGCCACCACCATGCTTCACTGTTGGGACTGTATTGGACAGGTGATGAGCAGTGCCTGGTTTTCTCCACACATACCGCTTAGACTTAAGGCCAAAAAAGTTATAGCTTGGTCTCATCAGACCAGAGAATCTTATTTCTCACCATCTTGGGGTCCTTCAGGCGTTTTTTTTAGCAAACTCCATGCAGGCTTTCATGTGTCTTGCACTGAGGAGAGGCTTCCGTCGGGCCACCATGCCATAAAGCCCCGACTGGTGGAGGGCTGCAGTGATGGTTGACTTTCTACAACTTTCTCCCATCTCCCGACTGCATCTCTGGAGCTCAGCCACAGTGATCTTTGGGTTCTTCTTTACCTCTCTCACCAAGGCTCTTCTCCCCCGATAGCTCAGTTTGGCCGGACGGCCAGCTCTAGGAAGGGTTCTGGTCATCCCAAACGTCTTTCATTTAAGGATTATGAAGGCCACTGTGCTCTTAGGTACCTTAAGCACAGTAGAAATTTTTTTGTAACCTTGGCCAGATCTGTGCCTTGCAACAATTCTGTCTCTGAGCTCTTCAGGCAGTTCCTTTGACCTCATGATTCTCATTTGCTCTGACATGCACTGTGAGCTGTAAAGTCTTATATAGACAGGTGTGTGGCTTTCCTAATCAAGTCCAATCAGTATAATCAAACACAGCTGGACTCAAATGAAGGTGTAGAACCATCTCAAGGATGACCAGAAGAAATGGACAGCACCTGAGTTAAATGTATGAGTGTCACAGCAAAGGGTCTGAATACTTAGGATCATGTGATATTTCAGTTTTTCTTTTTTAATAAATCTGCAAAAATGTCAACAATTCTGTGTTTTTCTGTCAATATGGGGTGCTGTGTGTACATTAATGAGGAAAAAAAAATAACCTAAATGATTTTAGCAAATGGCTGCAATATAACAAAGAGTGAAAGATTTAAGGGGGTCTGAATACTTTCTGTCCCCACTGTATATATGTTTATGAATTGAGTATTTAATTCTTGGAGACAAACGCATACATACATATATATATATATATATATACACACACATACAGTATCTTGCAAAAGTGAGTACACCCCTCACACTTTTGTAAATATTTTATTATATTTTTTTATGTGACAACACTGAAAATGATACTTTGCTGCAATGTAAAGTAGTGAGTATACAGCTTGTATAACAGTGTAAATTTGCTGTCCCCTCAAAATAAATCAACACACAGCCATTAATGTCTAAACTGCTGGCAACAAAAGTGAGTACACCCTAAGTGAAAATGTCCAAATTGGGCCCAAAGTGTCAATAGTTTGTGTGGCCACCATTATTTTCCAGCACTGCCTTAACCCTCTTGGGCATGGAGTTCACCAGAGCTTCACAGGTTGCCACTGGAGTCCTCTTCCACTCTTCCATGACGACATCACGGAGCTGGTGAATGTTAGCGACCTTGCGCTCCTCCACTTTCGGTTTGAGGATGCCCCACAGATGCTCAATAGAGTTTAGGTCTGGAGACATGCTTAGCCAGTCCATAACCTTTACCCTCAGCTTCTTTAGCAAGGCAGTGGTCATCTTAGAGGTGTGTTTGGGGTCGTTATCATGTTGGAATACTGCCCTGCGGCCCAATCTCCGAAGGGAGGGGATCATGCTCTGCTTCAGTATGTCACAGTACATGTTGACATTCATGGTTCCCTCAATGAACTGTAGCTCCCCAGTGTCGGCAGCACTTATGCAGCCCCAGACCATGACACTTCCACCACGATGCTTGACTGTAGGCAAGACACACTTGTCTTTGTACTCCTTACCTGGTTGCTGCCACACACGCTTAACACAATCTGAACCAAATACGTTTATCTTGGTCTCATCAGACCACAGGACATGGTTCCAGTAATCCATGTCCTTAGTATGCTTGTCTTCAGCAAACTTTTTTGCGGACTTTCATGTGCGTCATCTTTAGAAGAGGCTTCCTTCTGGGACGACGGCCATGCACACCAATTTGATGCAGTGTGCGGCGTATGGTCTGAGCACTGACAGGCTGACCCCCCTACCCCTTCAACCTCTGCAGCAATGCTGGCAGCACTCATATGTCTATTTTCCAAAGACAACCTCGGGGTATGACGCTGAGCACATGCACTCAACTTCTTTGGTCGACCATGGCGACGCCTGTTCTGAGTGGAACCTGTCCTGGTAAACCACTGTATGGTCTTGGCCAACGTGCTGCAGCTCAGTTTCAGGGTCTTGGCAATCTTCTTATAGACTAGGCCATCTTTATGTAGAGCAACAATTATTTTTCATGTTGAACTTCCAGTGACCAGTATGAGACAGTGAGAGCGATAACACCAAATTTAACACACCTGCTCCCCATTCACACCTGAGACCTTGTAACACTAACGAGTCACATGACAACAGGGAGGGAAAATGGCTAATTGGGCCCAATTTTCACATTTTCACTTTGGGGTGTACTCAGTTTTGTTACCAGCGGTTTAGACATTAATGGCTGTGTGCTGAGTTATTTTGAGGGGACAGCAAACTTACACTGTTAAACAAGCTGTACACTCGCTACTTTACATTGTAGCAAAGTGTAATTTCTTCAGTGTTGTCACATGAAAAGATAGAATTAAATATTTACAAAGAAGGGGTGTACTCACTTTTGTGAGAGAATGTGTGTGTGTATATATATATATATATATATATATATATATATATATATATATATATATATATATATATATATATATATATATATATATATATATATATATTTTTTTTTTTTTTTTAATCTTATCACTTTTTCACATAATAATTTTAGGTATTTATTGCATTGATGGTTGGGTGAGCACAGAATAACTAAACCATATACATTAATTATCTTGTTGACCAAGATGAGAAGGAACACGAGGTTAGGAAATGATGTACGAGTGAAGCCCTGAGAGGTCCTTGTTGTCCAGGAGGGAGTCTTAGGTGTCCTGACCTGTTTAGGAGAATCCCAGCCAGAGATTAAAGGCACAGTTACCAAGGGGCTTCTGTAGCGAGATGGTATAGAAAAAAACAAACTTCTGAACCAGAGAAATGCAAAATTAAGATGAGTGAGGCTATTCTAACACCCCACCAAAGCACCCTCACCCCTGAATTTGAGGGGCACGTGCCATGGGGGGCCGAGAGAAGCCTGCCTAAAGTAAATTGTTTAAGCATGAACTATATACATTTGTATAAATGAACAAGATACTAGTTCAAGAACTGCCTCTCAAACTCATCCCTGGAGGCTGGCATGTTGCAATGACCAGTTCCTTGGTAGGGAGTTAAGGTGATATTTCAAACATTCCAGAAACTAAAAGACCAACACTCCGATGCCTCTGTATGACAGTTTAGCCCTAAGGTCCTGTGCAGGATTTAGAGGACATGAATGGGTAAACAGCCTCAAGGGGGAATTCCATGGCCTTTGATCTTCTCTCCTTCCCACTGATCACACATTCCTGGGCGTCCTTTCCTCCTGCTCCCATTCATTGATCACTGGCCCGCTTATGCCCCTTTCACACTTATGTGACTTTTCCTGCGACTTTGGACATCAGAGTCGCATGACAAGTCGTACCCCATGATTCCCAATGACAACCATTCATATCTGTGTTACTTCAAATCGCACCGACTTCAAAGTAGTCCCTCTACTGCTTTGGTCCGACTTTAATGCGAGTTGAGGACTATAGACCCTGAAGTTTACACAGGCATTCCTTGAAATCGTAGCCGAAAAATAGCGGCAACATCGCGCGACTTTCAAGTCGTGGCAGGGCTCTTACACCCCGGTGCCCTCTCCTCCCGCTTCTGCTCACACAGCCCTCAGTGTCCTCTGTTCTTCTCCTCCTAACCTTGCTCACTGATCATATGGCCCCCAGTGTCCTCTTCTTCTTTTCATTACTCAGCCCCTGGTGTCCTCTCCTGCTGCTCTTACTCACTGATCACTTAGCCTCCAGTGTCCTCTAATCCCGCCCCTTGGTCACACAGCCCTTGGCATCCTTTCCTCCTGCTCCCACTAACTGTTCGCACTGATCTTTTGATCAAGCCACAATGTAGTAAAGCCCATGAAGGAGGAGATGGTTACTTTGGTGGAGACATTATGGCTGTATAGGTATTATGGATGATCCAATAAAGTGACTTAGAAGAGGAACAGACTGGAGTGCGGATCTCTTCAATATATTTTAATCTTATGCAGTCGTATTGTTGCATTTTGTTTGTCTGGATTGATTTTGATTACATCTTTTTACAGGAATGCCAGTTTCTATAAAGAGAAGAAATCCATCCAGTCCTGCAGTGACTCTCATAATTAGGAATAGGCCAACAAACATTGAGGTGGATCTTGTAATTGCCTTAGAAATCAGGCAGAGCTGGCCAGCAAAGACAAGAGATGGGATGAATATAGGCAGCTGGCTGGGAACAAAGGTCAAGAGAGATTTCAAGTTCCTTCCATTCTTTATGGTGTCTAAGCAATGCAATGAAGGAAATACAGTCGAAGGTTAGTTTTGTAGATAAATGTTATGTTTAGAGCAAATTTATTAAGCTGGCTAAGACCTGCCGGGACTCTGATTGGGTGTAGACACTGGTCAAAAATTTTCTGGCAGGCTTATTCAACACAAGTTGGTCAAAGATTTTTGTCGAACGTAGTGGAGTGGGCAGAGCCATCCACTGACCACATTTTATTTGGTTCCTCAGGAACTGGATGAACTCCACACAATTTATGGAACACTTTACGCTGACCATTTATCTAGGGGTGTGATACGCATCACTGAGAACAATGGGTAGTCTGACACTTAAACTGAAATAGTTCAAAATATTGTCATTCAACATAATACAATTACTGTTTTTCAGGTATTTTTATACCTAATTTTGGTGTAAAACCTAAAGCGGAGCTCCAGTCATATTTATGAAAATTAAAAGTCAGCAGCTACAAAAACTGTTTACATCTTAGCGATGCTATTTTACAGGCGTTTTTCGGGCGTTTTTGCAGAGTTTTTGAGCGTTTTCTTTTTCGACAATGACTCCTTTGTTTACATTCTGCTGTCAGCTGGGAATTCCTCGAGGACAGTTTAGTCTTTAGTTTAGGATTAGTCTCTGGATGTTAGAATGCTGATGAGTGCCGGCTTCTTAACCACTTCAGCCCCAGAAGATTTTACCCCCTTCCTGAGCAGAGCACTTTTTACAATTGCGACTGCGTCGCTTTAACTGACAATTGCGTGGCCGTTTGGCGATGTACCCAAACGAAATTTGTGTGCTTTTTTTCCCACAAATAGAGCTTTCTTTTGGTGGTATTTGATCATCTCTGTGTTTTGTTTTTTTTTTTGCGCTATAAATAAAAAAAGAGAGACAATTTTTGAAAAAAAATTTTTTTTTTTTTACTTTCTGCTATAATAATAATAATAATATATAAAAAAAAATGTATAAAAAAACAAACGTCTCCCTCAGTTTAGGCCGATATGTATTCTTCTACATATTTTTGGTAAAAAAATCGCAATAAGTGTATAGTTAAGAAGGGGAGAGAGCAAGGGGGTGGGACTTTAAGTGAGGCACGTGGTTGCAAAAGAGTAGTTTGGTGAACATAATTGGAATTTATTTATTGCCATAAGGTACAAACAAGATACATCATGTAAAGACACATTAAGGTAATGCATGGGTAATACAATACATCTAATGCCGTGTACACACAACCAGACTTTTCGACAGCAAAGGTCCAACGGAACGAATCCGCCGGACAATTCAGTCGTGTGTGTGGGCTTTATCGGACCTTTGCTGTCGAAAAATCAGACGGACTTTAGAAATAGAACATGTTTCAAATCTTTCCGACAGACTCGAGTCTGGTCGAAAAATCTGTTCGTCGGTACGCTAGTCAGACGGACAAAAACAACGACGCAAGGGCAGCTATTGGCTACTGGCTATGGACTTCCTTATTCTAGTCCGGTCGTACGTCATCACGTTCGAATCAGTCAGACTTTGGTGTGATCGTGTCGAAAGTCCGTTGAAAAGTCCTTCGGAGTTCAGTCCGTCGAAAGTCCGGTTGTGTGTACACGGCATTAGTCATAATTTGGATATCACATAATATAGCAAACAATAGCTTTCCAGAGTGCACCAAAAATAAGATTTGGGTATAAACGTAGTACATAGTAATGCCTGCAAAGCCTCTGGCCTCTTGGATCCTAGAATGAGGTATTGAGAGTTAGCTAACAAAGCTATATATATGTTGATGAAAAGCATAACGTAGGGCAGCTCTATGCGTTTCGTGGCTGGAGGGCCACTCGTCAGGAGCAAGCACTTGATGGATCTAAGAGTAGAGATATTAATATTGGCTTGGATAATATGGTAATATGGTAAATGCAAACATGGACAGGGGTGGGGTTAAAAACCCCCATACCAAATGAAAATTAACTTACTCGAGTTCATGTGGTGGTAGTGTGGTGCCGGGCAAAACGAGCCATCTGACAGTATTCCCCACCGGGAACCGTGGCGGGCAATTTGACGGGGGTGCCCCATAGGCATCAACCAGGGCAAGCATAGAACCGAAGGCAAACCTATGTGTAGAGTGAAATGTAGGGTGAACCAGGGTATACACTAAAGGAGAGTGAAGAAAGTGAGGGAGTGAATAGAGGAATAGTGCTGGTGAAGAGGAGGGGTAGTGAAAGCTGACAACCAGAAAGATAGTGGGGCAGTGGAAAAAATAAAAGGAACAAGTTACCACCAGTAGAGTGGGGAAGTGAGAGTAAAGACAAAGAACGGAGGTGAAGATAGCTGAATACCTGTCACTTACCTGGTAGTCTTTGAGCCCGAACTGCAGAGAGAGGCCTCCCCTATGGCTCCCACTCATGGCCCCCTGGAATGGAGACAGAGGGCACAGGAGTAAGGATTGGTATGAGTGCCTGGCAGGATCAACAGTCAGTTCAGAAGTCCAGGAAACACTACGAGCCAGGAGACTGGGCCTGGAGAGTAGACTGGAGTGCTGGACTGGAGCCAGGAACAACAGCAGGCAAGTAGACTGGAGTGCTGGACTGGAACCAGGAACAACAGCATGCAAGTAGGCTGGAGACTGGACTGGAACCAGGAAAAACAGCAGGCACAGAGAGGTCAGGCAGGCTGGGTAAGATATCAGGCAGGCAGAGGAGGTGCCAGAGGGTCAGGCAGAAGAATTGTCAGGCAGGCCGGTGGTCAAGTATCAGGCGGACAGCAGAGGTACCAGGGAACAGGCAGAAGAATGGTCGTAAGCAAGCCGGAGGTCAGATGCAGGCAGACAGCTGCTTTGGTTACAAACAGATAGCCGGGTCTAAACAGGTAATCTCAGATCAGGCCAGATTAAGCACACGGAACGTAGAGCAGACAGCGGGGACTGGAAGTGACAGACAGACTTAAATAGCCCGCCTGGCGCCAACAGGGATGAGCGCACGCCAGTGCGTGTGCTCGCGCAGTGGTGCCCGCAGGTGCACACTAGAGAGCCTGGGGTGCCGGTTACTGGCAGGATCTTCCTGACATTCCCCCCCCAAGGGGCAGCCTCCGGATACCCCTTCGGGTAAACCTTTCAGGATGGGACCTTTTGAAGGACTGCAACAGATTCTCAGCGTGGATGTTGCACTCGGGTTCCCAAGAATTTTCTTTGGGTCCAAACCACCTCCACTTAATCAAGAATTGGTTCTGATTATTTCTTCTCCTGTAGTCCAAGATAGATTCCACTTCAAACTCCTCCTCGCCATCTACCAGAACAGGATCAGGGGGATCTGTACTACGACCTGGAAATGGGTTAGAAATGGAAGGTTTCAGAAGAGATACATGGAATACCGGATGGATCCTCAGTGAATCAGGAAGTTCTAGTTGATAGGCCACCTCGTTGATCTTCCTCCTGACAGGGAAAGGCCCCAAGAACTTAGGACCCTACTTCTTTGAAGGACATGCCAACCTAAGGTTTACTGTGGATAACCATACCCGGTCACCGGGTGCAAGTATTAATTTGCCTCGTCTCTTCTTGTCAAAGGTTATCTTGTTGTGTTCTTGGGTCCTGGTCATGGTTTCCTGTAGAATCTGGTTGTTGGAGGCAAAGAAGTTTATTCTTTTCTGAACTGCTGGTACTGTACATTCAGGAAGGGAATTGGGTAGAAAGGAAGGATGGAAGCCATAGTCGGCGAAGAATGGAGTCTGCTTGATAGCGGAGTGGATGGAGTTATTGTAGACAAATTCAGCCAATGGAAGCAAAGAAATCCAGTCATTTTGGGCAAAAGAGGAGAAACAGCATAGGTATTGCTCGAGAGTTTGGTTAGTTCTCTCTGTTTGCCCATTGGTCTGGGGATAATAGGCAGGGGAGAACGACAATTCAATATTCAGAGCTTTGCAAAGGGACCTCCAGAATCGGGAGGTAAACTGTACCCCCCGATCTGAGACGATATTGGCTGGTACTCCGTGGAGTCTGATGATTTGTTTAACCACTTCCCGCCCACCCACCGTCATATGACGTCCTGGGCTTTGGGCGGGTATATCTGAATGATGCCTGTAGTTACAGACATCATTCAGATATTGCCGGTTTCAGCTGGCCAATCTCTACACCATAGGAACGATCATAGCGGCTGTTCCGCCGCTTGATCGTTCCTATGGGAGGCGAGAGGGGACGTCCCCCCCCCTCCAGCCTCCCTCCGGTGCTTGTTCCGACTCACTGTTACGATCGGTGAGGCGGAGAGCGGATCTGCCGGCGCCGGATGTAGATCATAGAGATTTCCGGTGGACCAGATGGTCGCCGGAGTCTCTATGATCGTCGGAGGCCGGGCGCGATGTTATGGCGTCACGCCCGACCTCTCCATTCAAAAAAACGGCGCCGCTTCGGCTGGGAAGCGGTGATTGTTTTATTTTATTTTTTTTATTTCAGGCTTCCCAGCCTAGTGGTGAGATATGGGATCTTATTGACCCCATATCTCACTATTAAAAGCACCTGACAAGTCATATTGCTTTACATTCCTTGTAATAGGAATAAAAGTGATCAAATTTTTTTTTTTCAAAAAAATGTCAAAATAAAATATATTTAACAATAAAAAAAAAAAAAAATTTTAAAGCGCCGCTGTCCCCGTGTGCTCGCACGCAGAAGCAAACGCATACGTAAGTCCCGCCCACATATGAAAACGGTGTTCAAACCATACATGTGAGGTATCGCCGCGAACGTTGGAGCGAGAGCAATCATTTTGTCCCTAGACCTCCCCTGTAACTCAAAATATGTAACCAGTAAAAAAATTTCAAGCGTCGCCTATGGGGATTTTTAAGCACCGAACATTGGCGCCATTCCACGAGCGTGTGCAATTTTGAAGCGTGACATGTTAGGTATCTATTTACTCGACGTAACTTCATCTTTCACAAAATACAAAAACATTGGGCTAACTTTACTGTTTTGTTTTTTTTTAAACACAAAACTGTTTTTTTCCCCAAAAAAAGCGTTCGAAAAATTCCTGCGCAAATACTGTGTGAGATAAAAAGTTGCAACAACCGCCATTGTAATCTCTAGGGTCTTTGCTAAAAAAAACATATATAATGTTTGGGGGTTCTATGTAATTTTCTAGCAAAAAAATTATGATTGTTACATGTAGGAGAGAAATGTCAGAATTGGCCCGGTAGGGAAGTGGTTAATGAATACTTGTGCCGTTTCAGGAGCTGAGGGAGTACCCTTCATTGGGACAAAATGTGCCATTTTTGACAGTCGATCTACGATCACAAAGATGGTGGTATGGCCCTCCGCCGGAGGTAACTCAATAAAATCTATGGATAACATCTTCCATGGTCTGTCTGGGACAGGCAGAGGTTTTAGTAGCCCCCATGCCTCGGTTTTGTGACCTTTGCTCCTAATGCAGGTTGTAAATAATTCCACAAATTTCGTGCAATCCACGTACCTGAGGCCACCAAAAGAAACGCTGTACCAGGTCAGTGGTTTTATTTATGCCGAAATGCCCGGCCAGTGCATGATCGTGACAAAGTTCCAATATGGACACTCGTAGGTTTTCGGGTATGTATATTTTGTTTTCATGCCAAAGCAACCCATCTCTGACCCGTAGTTCTGGCCTAACGGAAGGTCTCTGTCCTGCGGAGGCTTGCTTAATTCGTGAGAGCAGGTCTGCTTGAAGCAGAAGAAAATTCCTCGGGGACAGGATAGTGTCTGGAGATGAAATTTCTTGGGGTTTGTGAAACATCCGGGATAGGGCATCGGGTTTGGTGTTTTTGGAACCAGGGCGATAGGTGACATGAAAAGAGAACCTGGAGAAGAAGAGGGCCCACCTAGCTTTCTTATGGTCAGTGAATATCAGGATTGGGTGTGCGGCTCCCTTGAGAAAGTAGCACCACTCTTCTAGCGCAGATTTTATTGCTAACAACTCTCGGTCTCCTACGTCATAATTCCTCTCTGCTGCCGCCAATTTGCGGGAGAAGAAGGCCACTGGGTGAAGCAGAGCCCTGGTACCTTGTCTTTGGGACAGTACTGCCCCCACAGCAATTTCAGATGCGTCTACTTCGAGTATAAATGGTAGAGAGGAATCTGGATGTTTCAGTACAGAGGCAGAAGTAAAAAGACCTTTGAGGGTCTCAAAGGCTTTTTGGGCTTCAGGAGACCAGTGGAAGCGTGTTCCCTGCTTAGTTAACTGGGTAATTGGAGTGGTAATGGCTGAGAACCCTTTAATACATTTACGAAAGAAACTGGCGAATTCAACGAAACGTTGGATTCCCTTCTTGTCTGTTGGGACCAGCCAATCCAAGATTGCAGCGATTTTCTAAGGGTCCATTTTAATGCCTGTACTGGAAATGATTAGCCCCAAAAATGGTATACTTTCCTGCTCAAACTCACACTTTTCTGCCTTCGCATATAAACCATGCTGTCGAAGCCGAGCCAATGCACTTCTGACGTGCCTGCGGTGAGATTCAAGGGAAAAAGAAAAGATTAGTATATCGTCCAGGTAGACGATGACTAGTAGATTCAAAAAGTCCCGTAAAACGTAATTAATAAAGTGAACTGAAAAGTAGCAGGAGCATTGCACAACCCGAAAGGCATCACTAAGTACTCAAAGTGCCATAGCGGGTACGGAAAGCAGTTTTCCATTCATCTCCGTCCCTGATACGGACCAAATTGTAGGCTCCGCGGAGATCAAGTTTGGTAAATACAGTGGCGGTCCCAAGTCTTTGAAATAATTCTGGTACCAGGGGAAGAGAGAAACGTTTTTTCACAGTAATTTTATTAAGTTTGTGGTAGTCCACGCATGGCTGAAGGGTATAATCCTTTTTCTGTACAAAAAAGATGCCCCCGCCTGCTGGAGATGTGGATGGGCGAATTAAACCTTTTTTTAAGTTCTCGTCAATATATTCCTTTAATGCCCCTTGTTCTACTTCTGTCAAAGGAAAAATCCTCCCGAAAGGAATCTCAGCTCCGGGAAGCAGCTCGATAGGGCAGTCATAGGCCCGGTGAGGTGGTAAAGTCTCTACCCCTTGTTTACTAAATACGTCCAGGAAGTCATGGTAAGTTTCTGGAATAGACTGACATACACTGGCTTCTGAGTCCAGGCACAGTAAAGTAGAGGGCCTATGAAAGTCTTGTGAACTGCAAAACTGCTGGCAATAGGGAGAGGAAAAGGTGACCTCTCCTGTGGCCCAGTTAATGTCAGGGTTATGCGCTTGTAACCAAGGCATGCCAAGGATTATAGAAAACAAGGGGGAAGCAATAATGTCCATGCGCAGAAATTTTTGGTGAGAGTTAGAAATGGTAACGGGTATTGGAGCAGTCTCTTGAACTACAGGTCCGGATTTGATGGCGGACCCATCAGCCAGATGGATGGAAAGTCCATGGGTTTTTGGAAGAAGTGGGATCTGATGTTTGGCAGCAAAAGATGAATCCATGAAACAGCTGCAAGCTCCGGAATCAATAATGGCGGGTATTTGCAGAGTCTTTCCTGGGAGCTGTAATGAAACAGAGAGGGCAAGATGAGATGTGGTCTTGGCCAGAGGAGCAACATAGTCAGTGGACAAGGAGAGACACTTACGGATTTTAAGAGGACAATTCCTGACATAGTGACCGGGTTCCCCGCAATACAGGCACAGATTATTCATCCGGCGACGTTGCCGTTCTTCCTGGGTGAGGGAAGGACGAAGAACCCCCAGCTGCATGGGTTCAGGCACGTTAAACGTGGAGGCAGGTGGTGCTGGTGGTGTATGACTGCGAACTTTTGAAAGCATCCAGGTTGGGCGAGAAAGTCCTGTAGCCCTCTCCGCCCTACGTTCCCTTAGGCGTCGATAGATCTGGATGGTCAAATCGATTAATGCATTCAGAGTCTGTGGTATGCCAACTATAGCTAACTCTTTCAGGGAGTCAGAAAGTCCCATGCGGAACTTGTAGCGGAGAGCAGCATCGTTCCAATTTGTGTCTGCGCTCCACCGTCTGAACTCAGCCACGTAATCCTCTGCTGCCCTGCGCCCCTGCTGAAGAGTATGCAATGCAGTTTCTGCGGTCACTGAAAGCTAGGGATCTTCGTATAGCTGGGCCATCGCATCGAAGAAGGTGGTGAGGTTGGTCAGTGACGCATCCTTTTGTTCCAGGAGGCGGTGAGCCCAGGTTTGGGGGTTGCCTGTGAGCAAGGAAACCACAAAGCCTACGTTGGTGGCCGCCAGGGAAAAGGTGCGTGGTTGGAGGGCGAAGAACAGTTCGCAGGAGTTGCGGAAAGCCCTGAATTTACTTCGGTCTCCGGAGAATTTTTCAGGTGTCGGAACTCTAGGCTCCAAAGAAAGCATTACCACAGTTGGTGGAGGCCCAGCTGGGGAAGTGGAAGCATGGAGGGCTCCCTGGGCTTCGGTAGGATTAGACAGGGCTAATACCCGTTCTTCCAACCGGGTGTATCCTTGCTGAAGGTTCTTGACTGCTTCAGTCAATCCTGCCAGGTGTACACACAGTTCCTCCATGGGAGAGGTTCTCTGCTCGGGCTCAGACATGGCTGTCTGCTACTGTCACGTACCTGGTAGTCTTTGAGCCCAAACTGCAGAGAGAGGCCTCCCCTACGGCTCCCACTCACGGCCCCCTGGACTGGAGACAGAGGACACAGGAGTAAGGAGTGGTATGAGTGCCTGGCAGGATCAATGGTCAGTTCAGAAGTCCAGGAAACACTACGAGCCAGGAGACTGGACCTGGAGAGTAGACTGGAGACTGGAGTGCTGGACTGGAACCAGGAACAACAGCATGCAAGTAGACTGGAGTGCTGGACTGGAACCAGGAACAACAGCAGGCACAGAGAGGTCAGGCAGGCCGGGTCAAATATCAGGCAGGCAGAGGAGGTACCAGAGGGTCAGGCAGAAGAATCGTCAGGCAGGCTGGTGGTCAAGTATCGGACAGCAGAGGTACCAGGGAACAGGCAGTAGAATGGTTGTAGGCAAGCCGGAGGTCAGATGCAGGCAGACAGCTGGGTTGGTCACAAACAGATAGCCGGGTCTAAACAGGTAACCTCAGATCAAGTCAGATTAAGCACACGGAACGCTGTAGAGCAGATAGCGGGGACTGGAAGTGACGGACAGACTTAAATAGCCCGCCTGGCACCAACAGGGATGCGTCCGCCCGTGTACGCGCACGCAGTGGTGCCCGCAAGTGCACACCAGTGAGCCTGGGGCGCCGGTTACTGCAGGATATCCTGACAATACCAGTGATGGGGGAACCAATTGGTGTAAGAGGAAAGAGAACCTATGCGAGTGCAAACCAGTGTGAGAAGAAGCCTTGTGTGCCAGACACCACCCGGAAGACGCCCATATATGCGCCACCACAGGAACGCCCACTGGCGTCACGCCGCGTAGCAAGACAAGGGGGGGGAAGGCGGTCGGGCAGCCAATGCCCGGCCAACTTGCACCAGCGATCCCCCGGTCTGCTCGCAAGCGTGGCTACCACATACCTGGGCGTGTCAGCACTCAGAGAGCATCGCACGTCCAGCACGGGATGCGTGATGCTGGGCCCGCGCCCCCCCAGGCGTGGCATAGGCGGGAGGTGGGAGGAGGCACATCACAGCTCCTGGAAGCGGAGAACCAAACCCAGACAGCAGGCCGGCCCAGTAGAGTTGCCACCTCATCCCTTTTAAACCCGAACACCTTTGACTTACACAGGTTCTGAGGCTAATTAAATGCAGATAAGGTACCAAGTGAGTTTAATTGCCACCTTAATCAGCCACAAAACCAGTGTAATTAATATGTGTTCGGGTTTAAAGGGATGAGGTGGCAACCGTATGGCCCGGCCACATCTCACACCGCCTCCATCAGTAAACCGAGGCGTATTGACGTACGCTGTAAAACGATATGTAAAGGGATAAATGAAATAAGTTGAATAACAAGGTTACTACTAGTAAAACAATAAGTCAGGTGGATCAAGAGAGGCTGTCATTAGGTCAAAAATGTTGCAAGAGGGGTAGCAAATCTAGAAAAATAGAGCATTACCACGTGCTTCCATCCCTGGTACTGGTATTAATAGTGAAACTAGTTTTTAGGGACTTTAAGTGAAGGTATGACCTGGTAAGGCCAATTATTCCATCACTTGGGACTTTGAGTGAAATTGTGTCCCGGTAGGGTCACACATTTCCATCCCTGTTATGGTCGAGTAGGGGAGAGAGCAAGGGGGTGGGACTTTAAGTGAGGCGCGTGGTTGCAAAAGAGTAGTTTGTGAACATAATTGGAATTTATTGATTGCCACAAGGTACAAACAAGATACATCATGTAAAGACACGTTAAGGTAATGCATGGGTAATACAATACATCTTAGTCATAACTTGGATATCACATAATATAGCAAACAATAGCTTTCCAGAGTGCACCAAAAATAAGGTTTGGGTATAAACGTAGTACATAGTAATGCCTGCAAAGCCTCTGGCCTCTTGGATTCTAGAATGAGGTATTGAGAGTTAGCTAAAAAAGCTATATATATGTTGATGAAAATCATAACGTAGGGCAGCTCTACGCGTTTCGTGACTGGAGGGCCACTCGTCAGAAGCAAGCACTTGATGGATCTAAGAGTGGAGATCTTAATACTGGCTTGGATAATATGGTAAATGCAAACATGGACAGGGATGGGGTTAAAAACCCCCATACCAAATGCAAATTAACTTACTCGAGTTCATGTGGTGGTAGTGTGGTGCTGGGCAAAACAAGCCACCCAACAGTATTCCCCACAATAAGTGTATATTGATTGGTTTGCGCAAAAGTTATAGCATCTACAAAATAGAGGATAGATTTATGGCATTTTTATTTTTTATTAGAAATAGCGGTGATCTGCGATTTTTATCAGGATTGCAGCGGACAGATCGGACACTTTTGACACTATTTTGGGACCATTGACATTTATACAGCGATCAGAGCTAAAAATAGCCACTGATTACTGTATAAATGTCACTGGCAGGGAAAGGGTTAAACACTAGGGGGCGATCAAGGGGTTAAGTGTGTTGCCTCAGCGTGTTCTAACTGTAGGGGGATGATGGGCTACCACTGACATGACAGAGATCGATGTTCCAGATGACAGGGAACAGAAGATCTCTGTCATGTTACTAGGCAGAACAGGGAAATACCTTGTTTACATAGGAAGCTCCCCGTTCTGCCTCTCCTCGCCGTGATCACGGGCATCGAGTCCGCGGAAACCACAGGCACACTCCCGCGGTGGGTGCGCGGCCACTATCCTGCTTTTGCGGACTGAGTCAGTTTTCCGCAGGAGTGCCATTCTGCCAACGTATATCGATGTGAGCCGGTCGGCAAGCGGTTAAGAACTGGCATCTGTCAATTGAGCAGGCTCTTTCCCTAAGGCTGCTTTCACACTGGGGCATCAGCGGCGTTGGTGGTAAAGCGCCGCTATTTTTAGCGGCGCTTTACTGTTGTTTTTACAGAGGTTTTGGGCCGCTAGCAGGGCACTTTTAACCCCCGCTAGCGAGCGAAAAAGGGTTACAACGACCTGCAAAGCGCCGCTGCAACGGCGCTTTGCCGGCGCTGCCCTTTCATTTCAATGGGCAGGAGCAGAAAATATACTGCTCCTTCACCGCTCCAAAGATGCTGCTTGCAGGAGTTTTTTTTAACGTCCTGTCAGCGCATCGCCTCGCCTCAGTGTGAAAGCACTCGGGCTTTCGCACTGAGACTGCAGGGGAGGTGTTTTTCAGGCACTTTACAGGCGCTATTTTTAGCCCAAAAGCGCCTGAAAAATGCCTCAGTGTGAAAGGGGTCTTACAAAAAAAAAGCAGTAGCATGAAAAGCAGTGGTTGTGCGTCCCCTCTCTCCAGCCACCCCCTCTATGACCAATGGATAGATTCATGCATTGTATGAATCTGTCCATGGCCGCCGCTGCCAGGCACCTGAATTACAGTGGCGGGGGGTGTTTTTGAAGCACCTGATTAGAGCCATAGGCGTCAAAAAAGGTGACCTGCGAGCGCCATTCTTGGCGCTTGCAGTCCACCCTGGTGTGTTAGAAAAGTGAATGAATATTCGCTTTCCTAACACTGAACTGCCTCTCCGCCAATCAGGTGCTCGGGTCTGTTACCCGTCACCTGATTGGCTGAAACGACAGGCACTGTGATTGGACGCCTGTCAGGAGGAGAGGACAGGAGGAGACGCATGGAGGACAGGCAGGGTCACAGTGGTGGCATTCGATGGCACAGTGGCGGCATTTTATGGCACAGTGGCGGCATTCGATGGGCACAGTGGCAGCATTCGATGGGCACAGTGGCAGCGTTTGATGGGCACAGTGGCTGCGTTTGATGGCACAGTGGCAGCGTTTGATGGGCACAGTGACAGCGTTTGATGGGCACAGTGGCTGCGTTTGATGGGCACAGTGACAGCATTTGATGGCACAGTGGCTGCATTTGATGGGCACAGTGGCTGCGTTTGATGGGCACAGTGGCAGCTTTGAAGGGCACAGGCGGCATTTGATGGGCACAGTGGTGGCATTTGATGGGCACAGTGGTGGCATTTGATGGCACAGTGGCTGCAATTGATGGGCACAGTGGCGGCATTTGATGGGCACATTGGCTGCGTTTTAGAGCACAGTGGCTGTGTTTGATGGCACAGTGGCTGCAATTGATGGGCACAGTGGCTGCGTTTGAGCACAGTGGCTGCAATTGATGGGCACAGTGGCTGCAATTGATGGGCCCAGTGGATGTGTTTGATGGCACAGTGGCTGCATTTGATGGCACAGTGGCTGCGTTTGATGGGCACAGTGAGGCTGCAATTGATGCTTTTTCAGTTTGTTTGTGCCCCCCCCCCCCCCCCCCTCCCAAAAAAAATTTTTGTGCACCAGTCGCCACTGTTGAAAAGTGTACCAATGTTACAATACAACATTGCAGTGAAAATTGGATCGCGTTGCAGCTGTGCCAGTGTGAACCTAGCCTTAAACTGTATGCATGTACCACTTATTTAAAGTGTGAATGGATCATATTAACAATATATAAATCCAACTTTTGTTAGTTGTTAGTCATCAAAAAACATGTTCCCATTGAAAGATTTGTAAAGTTTATAGGTTTCACATATAGTAAATTAATCCTTTGAAGCTGTATGTGAGAAATTGGCTAAACTTGTCTGAAAAGCTGCTTACAATGTAATCTACACAGGATATTAAAGCGGGTTAAATAGTTCTGCCAACTTTTGCTGTGCACGTGTGGGTGAAAGGGTGCTGGAATTCCCCAGACTTTTTCTGTGCTTAAACATGGCCTGATTGCTTCTGAGGAATTCAAGTTTCAGCAACCCGCCAAACAAGCTTGTTCTCTTTTATATGAATAGAGACATTTTACAACTTTTCTTCTTGTCTTCACTTTCATTTAGAGAGCCTTGTCCACATCTACTCACAATCCATTGGTTGTAAACTTTTCAGAGCAAAATAATGGCCTAATGTAATAAGTGTTTGAATTATAGTATCCTAACAATTATCTTTCATTTCTGTTATTGGACTAATCAATAAATATACAATCTTTTTGGTCTTTATGGGTTTCAGCACATATTTCATCATATACATGGCTGCTTGTATACACATTGGCTTCATGCCTTCTGTAAGGAGTTAATGGGTTACTCATTAGATGCGGATTGATGATATTGATAATTCACTATACTCACTGTAACTCTGTGCCTTAGCACACCATTTAAGTCTGTCAGTATTTTAATTACTATCATGCCATGAGATAAGTACAAATGCTGCCATTCTGCATTTGCTTATGAAAATGTTAGGTGCCTGGCTGTGTTAGGTTTTAATACTTTTGAATCACAAACTAGAACAAATATTCTGTAAATAAGTGTCAAAATTCCTTATCTCTATATTAATTTTGATTGAAGGATTCGAAAAGCATTGAAGTCAAAGCTTTAGCATGATAGCCAATTAACTAAAACTCCCATGACAACAATGGGAGCCTTCTTAATTCATTCATAATAGGTATACTGGATAGTGACCCTGTGGTCAGGCTGTGGGCATTTTAAATGTTTACAAGTAAAATGCAGTGATAAAATACCATGTGCTTCCGGAAAGTTCACAGCAGATGCAGGAAAAGCCACTTAAGTCGCCTATAAAGCCATTCAGCTCTCCATGATGCACCTTTTATTGTATTTTTTGCAGATACGTGGAGAATTTCATTTTCACACATTGAAAAGGAAATCATGACAAACCATGGGAGCTCCAAAACTTGTTGTGAAGCTGAAGGAAACAAATGTTGCAGGTTAGTGCAGTAGATATCTAGGTACACATACAAAACAGGAAAACAAAAGAAACACAACTTTAGGACTTAAAGCGGAGCTCCACCCAAAATGGGAAGCTATGCTTGTTTGCCTCCTCCCCCCTCTTTTCTGCCACATTTAACACCTTTTGGGTGGGGTACCTTGTTTTGACATATCTACTGACATATCTTTGACATGATGTATTGTCATAGACCAAGAACGAGAATCTAGATCAAACGTACTTATCTCAATCTGCCTTCACTGGCACTTTTAAAAGTGCCAGTTTAAGTAGATTGTTCTGGCACAGTGAATAAACTTAAGTTGGCCACAGCTGGATTGAAATTTGGCCAGTTCAGGAGGGACTGGCTAAATTTTGATCTATCTATGGCCAATCCTGATCAACTTTTATCGAATGGGAACATTGGCATTTTTTTCAATTGATCAGAGACTGCAGCGCTAATCAGGGCATTCTAATGCCTTGTACACACAGTTGGATTTTCCGATGGAAAATGTTCGATGGGAGCCTTTTCGCGGAAATTCCGACCATGTGTAGGCTCCGTCAGACATTTTCCATCGGAATTTTCTTCGCACAAAATTTGAGCTCTGGTTCTCAAATTTTCCGACAGCAAAATCCGTTTGTGTAAATTCCGATCGTGTGTACATAATCCCAATGCACAAAGTGCCACGCATGCTCCAAATCAAGCAGAAGAGCCGCACTGGCTATTGAACCTCATTTTTCTTGGCTTGTGGTACGTGTTGTACGTCACTGCGTTCTTGACTTTAGGAATTTCCGACCAACTTTATGTGATCGTGTGTTTGAGCCAACATCCGTCCGGAAAAAAACATGGATTTTGTTGTCGGAATGTGCAATCGTGTGTACGAGGCATTACAGTGAAGGAGTCTGCCTATAACAGTGGGAAGGATTCCTCCATCCACCTCCCTTGTGTGGATGGGCGAAAACATGTTTTTGTTTCAGTCCTATGCCTGATTGAAAAAAGTGCCAGGCAGGCAACTGACCATTTAGACTTGAAAGATGACAGTACAGGTTTTCTTTAGATTTATTGCCTATTTTGCCCTGTACAATGCTTTGAAAAAGTATTCATAACCCTTGAAATTTTCCACATTTTGTTGTGTTCCAGCCAAAAACATAAATGTATTTCATTGGGATTTTATGTGATAGACCTACACAAAGTGGCACATAATTGTGAAGTGGAAGAAAATGATGAATGTTTTTTTTTTTTTTTTTACAAATATATATCTGAAAAGTGTGGCGTGCATTTGTATTTAGCCCCCCTGAGTCAATATTTTGTAGAACCACCTTTCGCTGCAATTACAGCTGCAAGTCTTTTTGGGTATGTCTCTACCAACTTTGCACATCTAAAGTGAAATTTTTGCCCATTTTTCTTTGCAAAATAGCTCAAGCTCTGTCAGAAGTCTTGCCACAGATTCTCAATTGGATTTAGGTCTGGACTTCGACTGGGCCATTCTAACACATGAATATGCTTTGATCTAAACCATTCCATTGTAGCTCTAGCTGCATGTTTAGGGTTATTGTCCTGCTGGAAGGTGAACCTCCACCCCAGTCTCAGGTCTTTTGCAGACTCTAGCAGGTTTTCTTCTAAGATCACTCTGTATTTGGCTCCATCCATCTTCCCATCAGCTCTGACCAGCTTCCCTGTCCCAGCTGAAGAAAATCATCCCCATAATATGATGCTGCCACCATGTTTCACAGTGGGGATGGTGTGTTCAGGGTGATGTGCAGTGTTAGTTTTTCGCCAAACATAGCGTCTTGCTTTTAGGCCGAAAAGTTCCATTTTGGTTTCATCTGACCTAGAGATGTGAAGGCCCGATAAAAAAACGGAAACATTCGGAAAAAAAACACGTTTTTTTCCGTTTTTTTCCTGAAGGCTTTTTTGTTTGATGAACATGATGAATAAAATATTTTAAGACAGGATGTTAAAATATTTTCCAAATCATTTCTAAAAAAAAAATGTATGATATCAGATTATTCTAATTTCTGTGCACTGAGTGAGGACAAGCGAGTCCTAGGTAACAAACTGAACCCTCCAAGGCAAGAACAGTATGCATTTCTTCCTTTAGGAGGTGCTGTGCTGCTATTGTAACAAGAACCAGTCCAGTCAAACCTTACGTTTTTAGAAATCCCTAATTGTGATGACGGACAAAAAAGAGTAGCTGCAGAAGCAGAGATTGATACTGACAATTTCAGCTCAGAAAATGATTCTGATTAAATGTCCATTGAAACTTAGTCCCACTGTCTTCTTATCACTTCCCCCATCTTCAATTCTTTTTATGAGAATGGGATTTTTATTTTTATTTAATACTGTGGAGAGGAAATATGAAAAATTGTTACTTTTGGTTTTGAAAATTGTTTTGTGGAGGCTTTTTGGCTGTTCCACATAAACTAGTAAGCAGTTCAGGAGATTGTTGCTCCCTTTGTTACAAATAAATATTATAAAAAAGTAAATTCTGTTTGTGATAATTGTTTGTCCATAGTCATATTTTATGTTCCTAAAGTAACAGAATGACTTTCAATCTTAAAAAGACAAAAAAGTGCTAATTTTTTTTTTTTTTTTTTTTAGCATTTTTTTCAATTTTTCCAAAAATTTCCGTTTTTTCCCCCAAAAAACGGGAAAAAACGTTTTTTTTCCGAGCTTCAAAATTTCCGGAATTTTTACATTTCTAATCTGACCAGAGCACCTTCTTTCACATGGCTTCTCGCAAACTGCAAAAGGGACTTCTTATGGGTTTCTTTCAACAATGGCTTTTTTCTTGCCACTCTGCCATAAAGGCCAGATTTGTGGAGTGCGTGACTAATAGTTGTCCTAAGGACAGATTCTCCCACCTGAGCTGTGGATCTCTGCAGCTCCTCCAGAGTTACAATGGACCTCTTAGCTGCTTCTCTGATTAATGCTCTCCTTGCGTAGGTTTATGGTTGTGCCATTACTCTCTCCATTTTCGGATGATGGATTGAACAGTGCTCTGTGAGATGTTCAAAGCTTGGGATATTTTTTTAATAACTTAACCCTGCTTTAAACTTCTCCACAACGTTATCCCTGACCTGTCTGGTGTGCTCCTTGGCCTTCATGATGCTGTTTGTTCACTAAGGCTCTCTAACAAACCTCCGAGGGCTTCACAGAACAGCTGTATTTATACTGAGATTAAATTACACACAGGAGGACTCTTTTTACTAATTAGGTGTCTTCTGAAGACAATTGGTTCCACTAGATTTTAGTTAGGGGTATCAGAGTAAAGGGGGCTGAATAAAAATGCACGCCACACTTTTCAGATATTTATTTGTAAAACATTTTGAAATCCATTTATCATGTTCCTTCGACTTCACAATAATGTGCCACCTTGTGTTCGTCTATCACATAAAGTCCCAATAAAATACATTTACGTGTTTGGTTGTACATGACAAAATGTCGAAAATTTCAAAGGGTATGAATACTTTTTCAAGGAACTGTATATACAAGTATTGAACAGTTTTTCTAGGAATCAGAGGTGTTCACAACAGCAGTGTTGGTGAGGAAACTGTAGTTGCATTATTAGCATTTCTCTTTTAAAAGTGCCAGTGTAAGCACCTAGGTTGGCACTAGAGCAGCTTGTGAGTTCCAGTAAGGCAAAAAAGTGACGAGGAAAGACCTGTACTTCCTTCTTTTGTATTATGTTGTAACTCTTCACAGTCATTGCTAACTTATTTGCTTTGCCTAAATGAGAGACCTTGTAACACATAACAGAGCTGATTCCTGTAAAAAAAGTTGTGCTGGTTGTCAACCTATCATAGATACTATGTGATAAGTCCTCAAATGTATTTAAGCCCTGGTTCACACTGACAGCGGGAATGAAATGTGAGTTTAGCTGAACTCGCACAATTTAATTCCCGCATGTCAGCCCCAATGCGGGGGCAATTTCAGAGACATCTGTGCGGGTTGCTGCACAGATTATTATTATACAGCATTTATATAGTGCCAACAGTTTGCGCAGCGCTTAATGTCAATGGAAATGGCACCCCGAAATCGCCAAAAGAAATAGGACAGTGCCATTGCCAGCAATTAACGCCGATTTGACACGTCAAATCACATGCCAAATCGCATCAATGTGAACCAGGGCTTTAATCATCATTAAAGCCTTGACTATGGTATTAAAATAGCATGTTAACCCCTTCCCGCCGACCGTATGCAGATATGCGTACTCGGCTTTCCGGGGTTATACCGGGATGATGCCTGCAGCTGCAGGCATCATCCCGGTACCGTTGTTTCGAGCGGGCGATGGGCTATCCGTATATAACAACCGATGCGGCTAAAAGCCGCTCGGCTGTTATACCGGAAGAGCGGGAGGGGACATCCCCCCTCCAGCCGCCTCCCGCCGCTCTTACCGGGCCTCCCGTGCGATCGGGAGGCCCGGTGTCCAATCGGGTGCCTTCGGCGGCTGTGGGCGGGCTGGAACGAAGCTGTGGGCGGCTTCGTTCCAGCCTTCTCAATGTAAACGCGGAAGCAATGTCATGACGTCACTTCCCATTTACTCGGCTGCCAATGGCGCCAAATTTAAAAAAATACACAGGTTTCAGAATTGCCGTTTTCTGCGATCTGAATACTTTGAAGTGTAAAGGAGGGATGGGGGGTCTTTTAGACCCCCCATCCCTCCATAAAGAGTACCTGTCACCACCTATTACTGTCACAAGGGATGTTTACATTCCTTGTGACAGCAATAAAAGTAAAAAAAAAAACATTTTTTTTTAAACACAATTTATAAGTATAAAAATAAAAAAACATTTTTTTTTAAAGCGCCCCCGTCCCCGCGAGCTCGCGCAGCGAAGAAAACGCATACGGAAGTTGCGCACGCATATGTAAACGGTGTTCAAATCACACATGTGAGGTATCGCCGCGATCGTCAGAGCGAGAGCAATAATTCTAGCCATAGACCTCCTCTGTAACTCTAACCTAGTAACCGTAAAAAAAATTTAAAGTGTCGCCTATGGAAATTCATAGTTACCATAGTTTGTAGCCATTCCACGAGTGCGTGCAATTATAAAGCGTGACATGTTTGGTATCTATTTACTCGGCGTAACATCATCTTTCACATTAAACAAAAAAATTGGGGTAACTTTACTGTTTGGATTTTTTAAAATTCATGGAAGTGTCCCTTTTCCAAAAATTTGCGTTTAAAACACCGCTACACAAATACCGTGTGATATAAAATATTGCAACAATCTCCATTTTATTCTCTAGATTCTCTGCTAAAAAATATATATATAATATTTGGGGGTTCTAAGTAATTTTCTAGCAAGAAAATATGGATTTTAACTTGTAAACACCAAATTTCAAAAATAGGCTTAACCATGAAAGGGTTAAACATCTTTAACACAGACACATTACTGACATTTAGCTGCATTCCTGATTATATATTCTTTCAGATAAGAGGATCATTTCTGTGATATCATCATAGAATAGTATCTATCTTAATGGTGCAGTACAGGACTTGTCTTCACAGACCAGGGTTATAGGCAGGCTACATTCAGGCGATCGTACATTAGCAAAATAATTGCTAGGACCATGCCTAATACAAACTCCAGTTTTTTGCTATACTCCTTAGGTGATGGACATTTTCTGCTTTGGAGAAGTTTTTTTCTTTTTAACCATTCCTTCTAACCCTTCTATTAAGATCAGACTGCTTATTGCCTTAGGCTAGTTATCAGTTTCTGGTTTAGTACACCTTGGTGTTGTACCTTGGAGACCACTGTGTGGGGTTAGCCTGAAATATACAGTATCTCACAAAAGTGAGTACACCCCTCACATTTTTGTAAATAATTAAATATATCTTGTCATGTGAAAACACTGAAGAAATGACACTTTGCTACAATGTAAAGTAGTGAGTGTATAGCTTGTATAACAGTGTAAATTTGCTGTCCCCTCAAAATAACTCAACACACAGCCATTAATGTCTAAACTGCTGGCAACATAAGTGAGTACACCCCTAAGCGAAAATGCCAAAATGGGGCCCAAGGTGTCAATATTTTGTGTGGCCACCATTATTTTTCAGCACTGCCCTAACCCTCTTGGGCATGGAGTTCACCAGAGCTTTACAGGTTGCCACTGGAGTCCTCTTCCACTCCTCCATGACGACATCACGGAGCTGGTGGATGTTAGAGACCTTGCGCTCTTCCACCTTCCGTTTGAGGAGGCCCCACAGATGCTCAATAGGGTTTAGGTCTGGAGACATGCTTGGCCAGTTCATCACCTTTACCCTCAACTTCTTTAGCAAGGCAGATGTCGTCTTGGAGGTGTGTTTGGGGTCATTATGTTGGAATACTGCCCTGCGGCCCAGTCTCTGAAAGGAGAGGACCATGCTCTGCTTCAGTATGTCGCAGTACATGTTGGCATTTATGGTTCCCTCAATGAACTGTAGCTCCCCAGTGTCGGCAGCACTCATGCAGCCCCAGACCATGGCACTCCCACCACCATGCTTGACTGTAGGCAAGACACACTTGTCTTTGTACTCCTCACCTGGTTGCTGCCACACATGCTTGACAGCATCTGAACCAAATAAGTTTATCTTGGTCTCATCAGACCACAGGACATGGTTCCAGTAATCCATGTCCTTAGTCTGCTTGTCTTCAGCAAACTGTTTGTGGGCTTTGTGCATCATCTTTAGAAGTGGCTTCTTTCTGGGACTACAGCCACGCAGACCAATTTGATGCAGTGTGTGGCGTATGGTCTGAGAACTGACAGGCTGACCCCCCACCCCTTCAACCTCTGCAGCAATGCTGACAGCACTCATATGTCAATTTCCAAAAGACAACCTCTGGATATGATGCTGAGAACGTGCACTCAACTTCTTTGGTTGACCATGGTGAGGCCTGTTCTGAGTGGAACCTGTCCTGTTAAACTGCTGTATGGTCTTGGCCACTGTGCTGCAGCTCAATTTCAGGGTCTTGGCAATCTTCTTATAGCCTAGGCCATATTTTTTTCAGATCCTCAGAGAGTTCTTTGCCATGAGGTGCCATGTTGAACTTCTAGTGACCAGTATGAGAGAGTGAGAGTAATAACCCCAAATTTAACACCCCTGCTCCCCATTCACACCTGAGACCTTGTAACACTAACGGGTCACATGACATCGGGGAGGGAAAATGGCTAACTGGGCCCAATTTGGACATTTTCACTTAGGGGTGTACTCACTTTTGTTGCCAGCAGATTAGACATTAATGGCTGTGTGTTGAGTTATTTTGAGGGGACAGAAAATTTACATGCGTTATACAAGCTGTACACTCACTACTTTACATTGTAGCAAAGTGTCATTTCTTTAGTGTTGTCACATGAAAAGATATAATAAAATATTTACAAAAATGTGAGGAGTGTACTCACTTTTGTGAGATACTGTATGCTTTGGGCACTGGATCCAGCGTTAGAAGCTCACATTGGCACATTGTGCAACACGTGTACATGTTCAGTCCTGTGGTCTATCTCTATAGTTCTGAGACCCTGAGATACATAGACAGAGGAATGGGGAATTAGTCACTTTATTAAGTAATACCTGTTGTAAATGTGGCAAATTTTTCAGTGCAATATCTACTCAGTTTTAAATGTAGCGTTTTTTCCCCTCTGGTCTGAGGATTATGACGTAGTGGCCGCACGCCTCTCAGCTGATGCACGTCTGCCTGCCAAATTTACCAAAAATGCACACAGCACGTTTGCTTCCTGCTGCCTTTTGCTACAGAGAGACAGCCACAGGAACTCGGTCAGCTCCTTGGTTATAGCGGTTTCTGCATTTCAGACATGCAAAGTCCTATTGAATCCCGTTACTTAAGCAATGGTGGATCACATGCTCAAGGGAGCAAAGACAAAAGAGCCAAATAGCACACATTTTTTTGATGGCTTACAGGAAACTCAGAACACTCAGGATGAAACTTGTAGTTGTTTCCTTGTCCTGGAGCAATGTCCTATGATGACACTGCTCCCCCTCCCCTGACTTTATCTCCCTTTCAGTTGCACAATGTGCAGCCTATGTTAAAAGCATATTCTTTGCCACGTCTGAAAACTTTTGGCACTCCTAGAATCTGTGGTTTGCAGGGAACAGAAATGCAACACTTCCTCTCTCCCCCTACCACTCTGTTCAAGAATCAGAATTGGAACCTACCTTTTTTGAGGATAAAATAGAGAAAAACAAGGAGGATGCAAATATTGTAGTGAATGCTGCAGAGGATTTTACAATCCTTGCATTTTAGGAGCCCTTTGACTTTTTGACAAATGCTCTCCACTCTAGACACACGGGTTGATTTACTAAAACATTTAGTAAGTTTTTCCCTACATCCAATTCGCATGTCGGGAGGTTGTGACCGGCTCTCAATGGAGCCGGTTCACACATCTCCGGAGCGATATGCACAGGAGTCCTGTGCATCTTCTGGACCAAAAGTTTGGACTGAAATCGGACTTGAAACGGTGAACAGGGACGCACTGGACCCCTGCTGTGAGCCTCTCCATGTGGCAGTGTGAACCTAGCCTTAAGGATTCTGTTGATAAGACATTTTGAAGCCCTTTTAAAACTGAAAATTTATATCAAATACTTACCGTAATTTTCCTTTCCTGATGGATTCAATGGCAGCCTACGTATGGGTTAATCCCGCCTCTCATACCTCATAGGACCCCACTCACATAAATCTTTGCAACTAGACAGAGACCGTGTTCCGTAACTTAGCCTACTCCAGCAAATGGGAGGGAACTCCTGCTGCCATGGAGTCAATCAGGAAAGGAAAATTACGGTAAGTATTTGATATAAATTTTCCGTTTTCCTGACAGACTCCATGGCAGCCTACGTATGGGAAATAACTAGCCATACACGTCCGGGTGGGCAATTGCTGGTTAAAGAAAAAAAGGTTTAATTGGCACCATCAACAGATAATACGTGCAAACCAAAATTAACCGAAGACAAGGAAGCCGGTTCTACACAATAGTGTGTCATAAAGGTGTTGATTGATCACCATGAGGCCGCTTTACAGATCACTTCCGGAGATACATGCCGGGATGCTGCCCACGATGTAGAAACGCTCCTGGTAGAATGAGCGGTCACTGCCTCCGAAGGAGCAAATCCCTTAGACTTGTAAGCCCACTGAATGGCCTGAACAATCCATGCTGCAATGGTTCTAGAGGAAGCACGCTTTCCCTTGTTTTTACCGTGGAAGAGGACAAACAGGTGATCAGATTGGCGAAAAGAAGCTGTGGCTTCCAAGTATTGCTTTAGAACTCCTCCGACATCTAGAGGATGAATATTAGAGTCCTCAGAAGACTTGAACGTAGGAAGAACAATTTCCTGATTTTCATGAAAGACAGTTGTTACTTTGGGATTTGAACCTAACATAGGAATCAGGACCACTCGATCAGGGAAGAACGTAAGGAATGGTTCTTTGAATCATAAGGAACCAATTTCGGAAACCCTCTTAGCTGATGTTATGGCTACTAAAAAGACTACTTTGAGGGAAAGTTCCTTAACAGATGACTGGTCCACATGACGTATTTCTCTTCCTGTAAAGAAGTCCAGGACAAGAGGAAGATCCCATTTAGAAAATCTTGGCCTCCTTTGAGGTCTAAGTCTTATTGCTCCCCTGAAGAACTGTCTCGTAAGGGGGTGCCTGGCCCATGATACACCTGTGAAGGCGGAGATTGCAGAAACTTGGACTCGTAAGGAGCTAACCGACAAAGACAGATCCAGGCCTGTCTGCAGAAAACCCAGAATATCCTGTATCTTTGGGTCAATACAAGAGCCATTAGTGGAGGCCACATAGTCCGCAAATTTTGACCAAATTCTTTGATAGACTCTGTTGGTGCCCGCTCTTCTGGCATTCAACAATGTAGCAATCGCTGAACTTGGACATCCTAGTGCTTCCAGCCTACCCCTCTAAACCACCCAGCCATCAGATGGAGATGAGATGGGCATGGGTGAAGAGATGTTTCTTGCGACAGGAGATCTGGTCTGGACGGGAGAGGGACCGGATCCCGGTAACTGAGCTGAACCAGGAGAGGAAACCATGGCCTGTTGGGCCAGAAAGGAACAATCGCCACTACCTTGACTTCTTCCCACCTGAGCCTTGATAGAAATCGAAGAATGACTGGTACCGGGGGAAAGGCGTAGGCCTTGTGGAATCTCCACTGGTCCGTCAGGGCATCCACTCCGAAGGCTTGGGGACAGCGACACCTCGTGTAATATTTCTGCAGTTTGAAGTTGCAAGGGGATGCAAACAGATCTAATTCCGGCATCGCTCCCAGAGACAAGACCCAGTTGAACACTTGGGTGTGGAGAGACCATTCGTTGTTGTCCAGGGTGACCCTTGAAAGGAAATCCGCCTGGACATTCTGAATTCCGGGGAGAAAAACAGCCGATAAATTTGTCAAATTCGCCTGGGCCCAGGACATGATCGGACTTACTTCTTTCAGTAAAGAGAGACTGCGGGTGCCCCACTGCCTCTTGATGTAAGACACTGCAGTCGTATTGTCCAGTCTCAGGAGGACTGAGGCCCCTGATGTCAGGTGGGAAAAGGCTTGAAGCGCACAGAAGGCAGCTCGAAGCTCCAGGATATTCGAGACTATCCCTTGGGATGGGAAGTCCCATCTGCCTTGGGCTACCTCCGTCAGACAGAGAGCGCCCCAACCTCTGTTGCTTGCATCCGTTGTCACCGTGATTCAGGAGACAGGCGCTATGGAATGGCAATTGAGAAGATTCCTCCGTTGCAGCCACCAGGGGAGGCTCTCCCGCATGGAGGTGGTTACTCGTACCAGATGGTCTCGAGACCCTGGATCCCACTGTTGGAGAAACCCCTTCTGAAAGGGCCGCATCCTCCATTGCGCCCACTTCACCATGGGGGCTGTGGCTACCATGGTGCCGATTATCTTTAGACATTGCGAGGCTCTGAGAAGAGGTGATGATAATGCCAGACGAATTCTTTCCCGAACCACCGGAATTTTCTCCAGAGGCAGAGAGATGGTGCTCTCCACGGTGTTGAATTGGGCTCCAAGGAATATTAGAAACTGCATTGGATCTAGATGACTCTTCTCCTTGTTGAACAGCCAACCGAACTCTGTTAGGGTAGAGATGACCTGATCTCGATGTGCCAGCAGCTGACCCCTGTCTTGTGAAAGCAGAAGTAGGTCATCCAAATAATGGTGTAATCGGATAACTTTGACCCTGATTAACACTACCACAGCCAATAAGAGCTTCGAAAACACTTGAGGCGATGTTGTAAGCCCGAATGGGAGACATGTGAATTGGAGATGCCTCTGATCTACTGCGAATCGGAGATACATCTGGAATTCCTCTGCAATCGGCATGTGAAAGTAGGTATCTTTCAGGTCTATGGAGACAAGCCAATCTCCCGGTTGTATCGTCTGGCGTATTGTTAGCAGAGTCTCCATCTTGAATTTTTCCTTCTTGATGAAGGAGTTCAGATAAGTCAAGTCGATTACCGGCCTCCAGGACCCATTCTTTTTGAGGACCATGAAAAGGGGGGAGTACACCCCTAGGAATCTCTCTTCTGTTGGTACTTGAATGGCGGCCCCTTGGGCTACTAGTGAGTCCGTATATGACAGAAGAACCAGTTTCTTCTCTTCTATGTGAGGAAGAGTTGTAGGAACAAACCGGTGTGTGGGTGGGCTGCTGAACACCCAGGTATGACCCGAAGAGACCGTTTTGACAGTCCAGAAATCCCGAATCGAGGCTGCCCAGACGTGCTGGAAACGGAGTAATGAGCCCCGACTCGCTCCGTCTGGACAGGCTTTATATCAAAAGGACTTCGCAGCCTCACGTCCCCCAGAAGAGGCTGACTTCGAGGACTTCTGCCCTGAAGGTTGATTTCTCCTCCAGTTTTTTCTGAAATCACGGCCAGGTCTGTAGCGGCGTGCATCCCTCGCACGCTCCTGATCTTGTTTGGGATAAGTTTTCCTCTGTCCAAAAAGGCGGCGATCCTGGGGTAAGAACCCTGAGTTACCCCCTGTAGCACGGGTAATGGCAGAATCCAGTTTATTCCCAAAGAGGGAGGAACCCTCAAAGGGAATTTTACACCATGCCTGTTTCGAGGCAGGATCCGCAACCCACGGCCGCAACCACAAGGCGCGCTTCGCCGTTACCGAGGAAAGCATGACAAGTGCCACAAGGCGGATAATATCAAGGGATGCTTCCCCCAGAAAGGCTGATGTCAGCTTCAGCTCATGTACTGGTGAGTTCTTGAGCAACTCCTCAGAGATCTTTCCCAATACTGCATCCATATCATCCGTCCATGCTTCCATAGCTTTAGACAAAGCTGCAAGAGCCAGGGCTGGTTTACAAGCCATGCTTGCCGTAATATAAATGCGTTTGAGGTCAGTGTCGATCTTCCTCTCCAAACCATCTTTAAAAGAAACGTTGTCTTCCAGAGACAGCGTGACATGTTTCACTAACCTCATTAAAGCCGCATCAATGAGGGGTGCAGCTTCCAGATGCTTTACCTCCTCACTTTTGAATGGGTACATTTTCGCTATCTTGGAACTCAGCGAGTTCTTCCTCTCAACTTTACTCCATTCATCTGAAATAATTTCCCCAAGTTCACCCAGGGAGGGGAAATTTGGGCGTTCTTTCCTGAGCTGTTTGAAGTACTTCCTCTGTTTAGAGGGTGCTTCTACTGGCTCCTCCCATCTCAATGCATCTTTAACCATCTGTGAAACCAAGGAAAAATCAAAGCCTGTACTGGAGTCTTCCACATCCGCTTCGCTGTCCGAGGAACCACTCAAGGAGAGTCTTCGTCGAGAGGGACCTGGAACCTCAGGGTCAACCCTGTCAGGAACTGGTGGTGGAGCAGCAGGAGGGCTAGTTGTATGAAAGGGATCTGTCCTGTTCAAAGACTCGACTTGAACCACTCTTCTAACCAGAGCCTCCACCTGTTGGTCTCCAGCTCCTCGTTCTTTAACAGCTCGAGCATAGCATAGCTCACAGAGAGATTTACCCTCTGGGACCTGAGCTCTACATCCCCAGCATGCTTTCTTATCAGAGCGGCTGGAATGGCGGTGAGAATGACGACTAGACGTGGACCTTCTGGAGGATGATCTAGGACGTCTAGAGCTTGACATAGAGTGACGGTTTTGTGATCTAGATTTGTCACTAGCTTCACGTGCCGAAGAACGGTGTTCAGACCTAGAAGGGCTGAGGAAAAAAACAGAGTTAACATGCACCTGATAATAAAACCCAAAACAAAAACAGGCAGAGGGAAAATTAATTCCATCCTACCTGCAGAGTAAGGGTTGGCCACTGGGGGGCGGTGACACATCCATAGCAAACAAATGACCAGAAAGACACTGAAAGCAATCAAGACAGTATATAAGAAACTGATGGTTTAGCAGTTAGGAAAAAAACATAGGCAGGCAGTGCAGCATAACTCCTACCTTGACCAGCCAAGTTATGTGCTCGGGGAATCAGCTGCTGAAGCATGAAAGCATCCCAAGAAATAGCTGAATCTGGCAGCTATTTGAATCTGCCGCCCAGGATGATGTCATCGCGCTCACAGCGAACCCACGCTGTGTACGACGCCACCCCATAGACACCGCACGCATGCGCGACCACCGCCATCTTGCCCGGACCGCGCACGCGCAACCAAGCCTCTATTTCAATCGCGGCTCGTGCATGCGCAGAAGGGCTAAGAAGCGGCGAACTGGAACGCAGATGCGTCCCAGCCGCCATAACAGGAAGAGAACAGAGCTACAGGGGACAGACAACAAACAAATACAGCTGCCATGTAAAAGAAAACAATATACATCACCACCACGGCACCAATTCGATCCGGCCTGGGACTGGGAGCCATTGCTCATACTGCACGATCAGGGCATTTACATGAAAGGGCCTCCCGCTAATAGCTGGGACGAATGGCCATGTTGCCGCTTGCCTGCCAATGGCCGGCTATTAAGCTCTTTAAGGTATCGCAATACTTGCCCATGTCCACCCTGCTAATAGCTAAGGTAAATGGACTTCAGAAAAGGACACCGCCAGAACCGTCATCTTCGCGTGCAAACCACCAGGACTGGACCGACAATATTTTAAGGTAAGACTACCTTGGTCCTAGGAGGAGGACAAAAAAGGAACACGGTCTCTGTCTAGTTGCAAAGATTTATGGGAGTGGGGTCCTATGAGGTATGAGAGGCGGGATTAACCCATACGTAGGCTGCCATGGAGTCTGTCAGGAAAGTCCCATTTTGCACTTCTACTTACAGGTAAACCTATTAAGGGCTTACCTGTAGGCATAGGCTTCGTTAAGGGGTGGCTATTGAGGCTGCAGGTGTGCTATTGAGATGTGCCCGGGATGAAGGGCGCATGCGCCAGGGCCATCTTTAATATTGATTGGACCCTGGGCAAAACTTTTCTTGGGCCCCCCCATGCAGTTTCGCTCTCCACCTGCTCTGAGACATACAATAAGCAGGTGCAAAACAGACACCCTGTACAAGGAGTGAGAGCAGCTGTAAAATAAATACAGCTAGATTTAAAATCAGTTTACTGAATCAGATCAGGCAGCTATTGCGATTGGTTGCCAGAGGTTACAGTGTATAATTACCGCTCACTGACTGGTTGCTAGAGGTTACAGCACACATTACGGCTCACTGATTAGTTGCTAGAGGTTACAGCACATGATTTCTGCTTGTTGATTGGCTGCTGGAGATTACTGTGGATATGACCTCAGGGGGGCATGATATACATATGCCACCGGCATCCGCTATTTACATATGAATGCCGGTAATTTACATGTAAACACAGGGTCTGCAGGTGAGTCATCTGTACACAACAAAAGGGCAGAGCTGGGCAGCATTAGTAGCAGCACTTCACATTGAGATATCGGGACACAGCACAGGACTAAAACTTCAAGGGACAAGGGAATTTAAACTGGGATAGTTGGCGAGTATGAGGCAGCTGCTTTGGGCCCCACAACAATGACAGGGCCCAGGGCAGCTGCCCCTTTTGCCCTGCCTTAAAAACGGCCCTGGCATGCGCCGTATGGAACAGCACAACAGTTGATTTGACGATCAGCTGTTGTGATGGCGAGACGGTGGTATTCATTGAAGACTAGCATAAAAAGTTTTGTTTTGCAGCACTGGCCATCTTTAAAATTTCCGCCCTCAACTGCCCATCATTTATAAATCCGCCCACAACATGTAGAAATCCGCCCCTCACCGACATGAACTCGCAACGGGAGCGCGGGCACAATCTGACAGAAAAATGTATTCTGTCGGCTATTGTGCGCAGTCGCCGTCTCAACAGCTGATTGTCAAAATAGCTGTTGTGCTGTTCCCTGTGGCGCATGCATCGTTCGTCCCGGGCACTTCTCGATAGTGGGCCCTTCTCGACAAAACTCCGGCATTCTCACTGAGTCTGCACTCCGTGCTTCAGTGACATAGCCAGAGATCAGTGTGAAAGTGAGTCTCCTCCCTTGCTCCGCCCATATCATAGAGTTAGGAGGAACATTCTCACACAAATCTCTCCTGAGCTAGTAAGTGCAGACCATGGGGGAGGAGGGAAACTCTGTATACCCAGCCTATCTTCTGTATACCCAGCCTCTCTGTATATACCAGCCTCTCTGTATATACCCAGCCTCTCTGTATTTACCCAGCCTATCTTCTGTATATACCAGCCTCTCTGTATATACCAGCCTCTCTGTATATACCCAGCCTATCTTCTGTATACACCCAGCCTCTCTGTATATACCCAGCCTATTTGTTTATACCAGCCTCTCTGGTGAACACCTGCTTGCTCTTAGACTCCGCGCCCTGGGGAATCTATCCTCTAACTCACTGTGGGATCCGTGTTGGTGCTCCAGGGGACCTGCCTTCCTGAACCACCCAGAGTTCCATCCGCAGCAGTCAGCCTTAGGGTCCACTATCATAGCGGTGCACTCCTGACCCCAACGGGGTGCATCTGTCACCTGCATACAGGTGACCCGACAGTTTGCATGGCCATGGACCCGTCTGATGTGCCGCTACCTGCCGATGATCAGCTGCAGGGCATAGTCCACAGACTCGAGACCCAGGAATCTAATCAGACCCAGGTGATGCGATTCCTTCAGGATTTGGCTTCCCGCCTTGAACAACTTCAAGCCTCCTTAGGCTCCCCGGTTCCACAACCGCAATCGGCTGCCGTATCAGCTCCGCTTACAGTCTCAGCTGCTAACCCTTTGCACTTACCAGCTCCGTCCCGTTACTTTGGGGATTCCAAGGCCTGCAGAGGGTTCCTTAGCCAGTGTACCATTCATTTAGAACTCCAACCCCAAAACTTCCAGTCTGATCGGGCAAAGGTAGCCTATATTATTTCTCTCCTGTCCGGCGAGGCTTTAGCTTGGGCTGCCCCTATGTGGGAGAGGAAAGACCCAGTGGTTTCTAGCCTCTCTAATTTTCTGAAACTCTTCTGGAATATCTTTGAGGAACCAGGTCGTGTCTCTTCAGCTTCCAGTGCCCTTTTACGTCTCCGCCAAGAGTCTGCTTCTATGGGACAGTATGCTTTTCGTTTCCGCATACTGACAGCTGAGCTGGAACAATGAGGCCTTAGTCGCAACCTTTCTGCATGGCCTTTCTGATAGAGTGAAGGACGAATTAGCAGGAAGAACCATCCCCACTGATCTAGACAAAGTTATCTCCCTGTGTAACCAGATTGATATTCGTTTTCAGGAAAGGACCCTAGAAAAGCGACGTCAGCACTCCTTGGTCCTTAGTCAGCCCGAGCTCCCCTCTTTTCATCCTGTGGAGCATCTCCTGCCAACTAAGGAACCCATGCAGCTGGGCCAGACCAGGCCATCCCCCGAGGAACGTGCCAGGCGCAGAACTCTGGGCCTGTGTCTCTGCTGTGGGGGCAAAGGTCATTTTCGTGACACATGCTCATTTCGTCCAGGAAAAGCTCGGGTAATACATCTGGAAGGTGGAGTATTGGACCCAGAAAAGTCATCTTCTCATCTCCTTCTTTCGGTGTTTCTTCATGTTGGCGTTTCCTCCCATTAGGCCTTGGCTTATCTGGATTCGGGAGCCGCTGGCAACTTTATGGACTGGAGAACTGCATCTTACATGAACCTTACCCTTTTACCCCTCACCACTCAATTGGTGGTCTCGGCGATTGATGGCACTGTTCTTCCAGGGGGCCCTATCCGCTTCCAGACCCCTCCTGTTAAGATCTCGGTAGGGATACTCCACCAGGAGTGGATATCCTTTCTTATCCTTCCTAAGGTCTCAACCCCTATCGTATTGGGGCTTCCTTGGTTGCAGCTCCACTTTCCACACATTGACTGGACTTCTGGGCAGATCCTGGCTTGGGGTCCCTCCTGTTTCTCTTCCTGCCTACTCAGGGTTGCCCCTAAGGGGAGAGTTCCTGTGGCTACCACCTCAGTATCCTCTGCCCTTCCCGCTGCATATAGCGATTTCTGTGATGTGTTCTGTGAAAGTCAGCTGAGGTGCTTCCTCCTCACAGGTCCTTTGACTGTGCCATTGACCTTGTTCCCGGAGCAGCTCTACCCAGGGGTCGTACCTACCCTCTGTCCATCCCAGAGACCCAAGCCATGTCTGAGTATGTTGCAGAAAATCTAGAAAAAGGATTCATCCGGAAATCCTCATCGCCTGCAGGAGCAGGGTTCTTTTTTGTTGCCAAAAAGGATGGTACCCTAAGACCCTGCATTGACTACCGAGGCCTAAACGCAGTAACGATCAAAAATCGATACCCCCTACCCCTAATATCGGAACTATTTGACAGGTTGAAAGTTGCCTCCATTTTTACCAAGTTGGATCTCAGGGGTGCATGCAATTTGATCCGAATACGGGAAGGGGATGAATGGAAAACTGCGTTTAACACTAGAGATGGGCATTACGAGTACTTGGTCATGCCCTTTGGTTTGTGTAACGCCCCAGCGGTGTTCCAAAACTTTGTTAACGAAATCTTCTGGGATCTGCTTTACCAATTTGTTGTCATTTACCTGGATGACATTCTCATCTTTTCGGATAGTCTGTCGGTTCACAGAGACCATGTCCGGATTGTACTTCAGCGCCTTCGAGAAAATAATCTGTACGCCAAGCTGGAAAAATGTTCTTTTGAATGTTCTGAAGTCCTGTTCTGGGATGCTTCGTCTCTAACGTCGGTCTTCATATGGATCCTGGGAAGGTCTCGGCCATTACCAACTGGCCTCTTCCTGCCGGCCTCAAGGCCACGCAGCGTTTTCTTGGGTTCACTAATTATTACAGGCAGTTCATTGGGAATTACTCCTCTATTGCTGCGCCAATTATCACCTTGACCAAGAAGGGTGCTAATGCCAAGGAGTGGTCCCCCAAAGCTGTCTCTGCCTTTCATGATTTGAAACAGGCCTTCATTTCTGGACCTTTGTTGAGGCGACCTGAGGAGTGGCGTCATCTCTTGGAGGGTTCCCCACATTCCATAACAATTTTCACTGACCATAAAAATCTGCAGTACTTACAGAATGCCAAACGATTGAATCCCAGACAAGCCAGGTGGAGTCTCTTCTTTTCCCGTTTTAACTTCACCATTACATTCAAATCTGGTTCCTGCAACAGTCGGGCTGATGCACTCTCTAGATCTTTTGACATTCAGGATGAGGAGCCTACCATTGAACCTGAGCTGATTATCCCTACTTCATGCATCCTTGCCCATTCTACCACCCTAAAGTCAAAAATTCCTCCTGGCAGGACCTTCGTCCCCACTGAGCTAAGAGCTAAGATCCTTCGTTGGGGACATGACTCCAAGGTGGCAGGTCATGCTGGGTTTCTTCGATCCATCCTCCTCATCAGTCGCCACTACTGGTGGCCTACTCTCCGTTCGGATGTCAAAGACTATGTTAAGGCTTGTCATGTCTGTGCCCAGTCTAAGTCCTCCACGCAGGCTGCTGCTGGTCTTCTCATGCCCTTGCCCATTCCCAAGGAGCCCTGGTCTCACATAGCTATGGACTTCATCACCGATCTTCCACCTTCTGAGAAGAATATGGTCATTTGGGTGGTAATTGATCGATTCTTCAAGATGGCCCATTTTGTTCCTCTTCCTGGTCTCCCTTCTGCTCCTGCCTTAGTTCCCATTTTCGTACGAGAGATTTTCTGTCTTCATGGTGTCCCTTCCCATGTCATTTCGGACAGGGGTGTTCAGTTTACTTCTCGCTTTTGGAGAGCCTTTTGCAAATCCCTCAACATTACCTTGGATTTTACCTCTTCTTACCATCCCTAATCCAATGGCCAGACTGAAAGGGTTAATCAGGAGTTGGAGGTCTTTCTTGTTCTCGGCTCATCACGATGATTGGGCATCATTACTCCCGTGGGCAGAGTTCTCCCACAACAATCATGTCAATGTCAATTCTCAGAAGACACCCTTTGTCACTGTTTATGGAAGACATCCTCAGCTCCCTCTTCCTATGACTTGTTCTTCTGACATCCCAGCTTTGGCTACTGTTCAGGAATCATTCAATTCCTTGTGGGTTGTCATTCATGATTCCCTCCAGAAAGCTGCCAACAAGTTCAAAAGTTTTGCTGACTGTCGCAGGCGTAAGCCGCCTTCTCTAAAGCCAGGAGACAAAGTCTGGCTTTCTACCAGGAACATCAGACTCCGTGTTCCTTCTCTCAAGTTTGCCCCGAGATTCATTGGTCCTTACAATATAATTTCTAAGCTGAATCCTGTTTGTTTTAAACTCCAGATCCCTAAAAGCCTCAGGATCTCAAACTCCTTTCATGT